>LR543249.1:0-352124 GCA_900536305.3 Caenorhabditis sp. 40 LS-2015 | reverse complement strand
TTTGAACATCGGGTCTCGGGAGACAATGTTCATTCGATTGCATCTACTGTATAATGCACATATACGTATTCAAATATAGGTCGAGCCTTTGAGTTACGAGACTTGTTTCAATTTTTCGGAAAATTTCAACAATTTCCATGTATAGGGATACATGAATAAACCATCCATTTTTGGTCGACAAATCCAAATGCTCTTTTACACATTTAATTTGTTGTTTTCATCCTGTATCCATCAATTCTGGGCTGTTTGCACTTCATGTGTGTGGTTAGAACAGACTTTTCAGGAATCAAAAAATCGACTATCCATGTATAGGGATACATGGAAATTGTTGAAATTTTCCGAAAAATTGAAACAAGTCTCGTAACTCAAAGGCTCGACCTAAATTGGAATACGTATATGTGCATTGTACGGAAGATGCAAGCGAATGAACATAGTCTCCCGAGACCCGATGTTCAAAAATTGGCATTTTTTGATCTTGTGAGTAAGGGAAATTTATGTATTTTGCGATGTCCGGGATTTCTCTTTAGAGATGGAGCAATGACTCAATCAGAATTTTTGTGCGAAATTACATGAGCTTTCGCTTAAGCCATAAACCAATCTCGTATCTTCCAAACTGACCAAGTTATGATCTCCCAAAGTGAGCATACCGAAATTTCAGAAAATTTCGAAAAAAGTGTTCTAAAACCCGTAAACCCGCGAGAGCGCAGCTAGTATTCTGGGATTATTTTTACCTACCGGAGTGCTATTTATTTCCAAAAAATCAAAAAAATCTGAGGGGGATATATCGCGGCATTTACATGTAAGTTTGGTTTTTTGGTAAAAACGGTATAATTGAGTAGTGCGAAAGTGACTTCCAATCCCTCGATTTTCCTGAATTTTTGTGGATATATTAAGCAACTCTAGATCTCCATTTTTGTAGCTGACAACTTTTTACGAAAACTGCGGTCGATTCAGTTATATCGCTTATAGTAAAGCGACTTAAAATGTTGGTTAGTTTCGGTGCTTTGAAGGTTCCTGGTCTTTAACGCAACATTACCTGACTGCGATTTCCCAGAAAAGTTGTCTAAAACAAAAATGAAGATTTTGAGCTGTTTCATACACCCAAAACATTTCAGGAAGATCGAATCTGTGTGTGTCGTTTTATAGCTCAAAGTAGACCTATTTTCACCGAAAATCTTTCAAACTTACAGATTTTAGAAGAACGTAACAACACTTTCTCAACTTTTTCATGATGTTCTTGTGATTTCTTTTTCAAAAATGTTGAAAAGCTAAATATCCCTTTTTCCACAGTACCGCTCAGAGGTATTTAGAGAGTGGTGATTTTCAGTGAATAATGATTTTTTGTGACTCATGAAAGGGTTCCCAGTGTTTTGACTTCTTTCAAAGTTTGTGGGTTTGTTAGGCAGCTTTAGATCTTTAATTGTGTTGCTAGAAATCAATATTGGATCTCAATTTTGGTTAGTTTCATTCCTTTGAGGGTCGACATTCTTTGACGCAACACAAATGCTTCAACAGCAATTTGCAAACAACACTGTCCACTACAAAAGTGGAGATATGGGGATGTTTGATGCACCCACGAAATTTTAGAAAAATCAAGTGAATGGAGCAGCTTTTTCAACGTCTCATAAATGACCTTATTTCATTGAAAATCACGAAATCGGTTACTAGCGACACTTTTTCAAATTCAGAGAACCTTTCTTTGTATTGAAATAGCGTTCCCAGAAGTAATCCACCGTCATATGTTTCTTCATATTACGACCTCCTGATTATTGAACACTCCAGATGTCCCCTGCACTTTCCACCCCAACCTTGACCTCATTTCATTTCAAGACTCTTCGTCTCCAATCTTCCCTTTCCATCTCGATTTCGTCTGATGACCGACCGTCATGATAAACCACCTTGACACCCTTTTCTCATCCCTCTCTCCTTTTTCCACGCTCTCTGATTACTTTCAAAAAGAACTGATGTTCATCCGTCCCCTTCTTCCCACTCCTTCGCTCCCCTTTCCGCCTATTGCTGACGGGGCTGCAGCTGTGTTTGAGAGAAGGAGTCTGTGTGCCCCGTCCGCCAGCGCCAGCACCTCCTGGTACTCTCCCAACCCCTTGCACTCTCTCGTTTCTCTGTGCTATTTCCACCGTCTACGTCGTTTTCTATCGAACCTTAGGGGCTGTTTGAGGCAAGGGCGCGAGTCGTTTGTTTGGGGGGGCACCGAGCGCCAAGGAGATTTTAGCTTTTTTCAACGCGAAATTTTGAAATTCTCAACTTTCATTTTTGGGATAGGCATTGCTTATTAAGTTCCTTTGATTTTACTACTGTAACTCCATTGCTCTCCTGAAATATCGTCAGAGATTTCTCCGTCTTGCTTCAATGTTCTCTTGTTCCGTTATCAAGATCCAATTTTCTAGAGAGACCGAATTAAAAATCCCTTGATCTCAAAACGACTCCCTCCAAAATGCGAAGTCTATTAAACTTCGTCCTTCTTCTCCTAATCAGGATAGCAGTTTCCGAGCACAAAAAGACATGCGAGGAAATCGAAAAAGCGTTCACTCGTGAATTGGACACCCGAAAACAGGTAGGACATTCCGAAGCCATCTAGTTTGTTAAACTTGCGTCATTCCAGCCAGTATGCATCTGCGCAGACGTCGGACTCTTCAGCCCAGTTGCCGGATTCTCTGTCGAGTATGTTTCTGAACTGTTGCTAAATCCTGGAATTCTTAAAATTTAGATGTGAATATGCTTCGTCCAAGACAGTTCTTGAAAGTCTTGCAACATTGAATAACACTCCACTGGGACATTTGTCGGTCAGACATTCCATGTTGAACAACATTCCGGATAATATGTTTGATCATGTAAGTTTCAGATGGTGTCTTAGGAGGATTTTCATGGACTAGGAGGATTTTTATGGACTTGCAAATATATATATGGGCTTATTCTTGTTTTTATGGGGTACTGTAGCAGTAACGAAAGTAACAGTGTTGCCTCCCCCTCGCTTCATTTTGAGAAAATTTATCTCGATCAGTATTGTCTTTTTGAAAAAGTTGTCAACTGATGAAACGTAGCTCGCGTTATGAACAACATTTAGCAATATATCTCGAAAACGAGAACGCGGGGCTTCACCGGACATTACTATTTTCAGGTCACTGCCAAACACGTAAAGTTGGAAGAATGCGGACTCACAGGTCTCCCTCAAAACGCCTTCCTTGCTCTAGGAGACACTACCGAGCACATGATCCTCCGTGAAAACACATTCCCAAATATTGAGAAGGGCGTTTTCACTGGATTGAAAAAACTGAAGGACTTGGATTTAGCCAGAAACTCGATTCTGAATGTGGCGGAGAGAGCATTCGAGGAGCTCACAGTTCTTGAAAATCTGGTTTTGAATGAGAACAAAATTACCGAGTTGAAACCTGGAATGTTTGAAGGATTGAAGAATTTGAAACAGCTCTCGATTGAGCATTGCGCAATTGAAACTATTCATAAGTAAGTATCAAAAAAAGCTCTTCGTTAAATAAAGGTTACTTTCAGAGGGGCATTCCGCGGATTGGAGAATCTCGAGCAGCTGATTCTTTCTAACAATAAGATTCGGGATGTCGATTGGTCGATTTTCTCATCTCTCAAGAATCTTCGAGTTCTTGACTTGGGATCCAACAACATCTCTAATGTCGAATTGAAATCTTTCCCAAAACTCGAGAAATTGGTTCTCAACAACAACACCATCGACTCAATGAAGGCTATCAATCTGAAGGGTGAGCCAATCTCATAAAACTTCATGGTCCTATCTGAGATTTTTTTCAGATCTTCCATCCCTGATTGTTGCTCTTTTTGACCGTAACAAGATCCAATCAATCAACGACATGGACATGTTCGGACTGACCAGATCTGATCGCATTGAAACGATGTCGTTGGCGTGGAACAACTTGAGTCAGATCAGCTCGAAAGCTTTTCAACACACTCCTAACTTGATCACTCTTCTTCTTCAAAACAACCAGATTGAGGAGCTCTCAAGCAGTGAGATATTCTCCCAACCGCTCCATTTTCCAATTTCCCTCTTCCAGATTCTTCTTCCCATTCCCGTACTCCATTCCTTGCGATTCTCAAGAAACTCATCACTCTCCAACTTTCGGCCAACAACCTCTCAGTTATTCGAGCTGATGAGCTCCCGAAATCTCTGATCAACTTAGCTCTCGATCATAATGTCCTCACAAAGATTGAGGCTCGAGCTCTCGAAGGAATGGCCATCAAGAGACTGTACTTGCATAAAAACAAGCTCAGCTACTTGTACCGAGGAACTTTCGACTCTTTCGAGCCATCTTCGATCGAGGCTATTGATCTATCTCGTAAGCTCAGAGAATTCCAAATGAGATTTCAAATCCTAAAATTTCAGTGAACGTCTGGCAATGCTTCTGCAATGATCCAAGAGAATGGCTCCCACGTTGGTTGTCTGAAGCCGAAGAAGCCGATGTTTCCGAAGGACCAATAGGATGTCTCGCTATTCCAGAGTGTGGACAAGAGGGAGATTTGAACAAGATTCACACTGAGAAGGAAGAAGTCGTCCGATCTGGATGGATTACCGTAGCTGCTACCGTTCTGACTGTTGTCACAATCTTCATTATGGTCATTATCGCAATGCTCTACTTTAAGGACTACAACTATCAGGTATGTTATTCCATGGAAGATCCAGAAGTTTATGATCCTCAATTTCAGTTCTCACTTCGTGGACGTCGCTCGGATTCTGATCTTCACAAGCTGATCGAGAATGATCCGTTGAATCTTCCATCTGATTCAATTCTCGTTGTTCCAGCGATGCCGAAGAAACATGTTGGACCCAAGAAGACAGTACGATTCGAGACATCTTGATTAGCGAAACGAACTAATCACCTAATAATCAAAATTAACAAAAAGCTGGATTACACTTCCCGGTTATATACCTCATTTCATTTTCGCTTCATTTGTAAATAGAATAAGTCCGAAATCCAGTGTTGCATCTTTCTCCGTCTGTTCTTCGTTTTCTGTCCTCTCTCCACATCGATACGTGTCCATCTTCTTCTGCTTCTTTTTCCGAAATCTCTTTTCATTAATCCTCTGTACCGAACCCCCAAAACTTATCAGGTATTCTCTACTGATCTTCTCTCCACCATCCATCGAAAATTTTAGTTTCAATTTTCGAACCTTTCATATTTTAGGCGCCGAATGCGCGATTGTCAATGTCCCCCATCCGTGTTTAATATTATTACCGTTTCAATATCGACATAATAAAACCATCTATTTTCAAAATCTTCTGAAGACCGGAAAGAGGAACAGTGGGGAGAGGGCAAGTAAATCACATGAATTTGTTACAAGTGTATGGCACAGGTTCTAAATTTAAAATCTAATTTTTACAATTGGAGGTTTTCAGAGCAGTTTTCTGACATTTTCATGAATTGTCATCTCATTTCGTTCGGTGTATGCAGCACTGTTCTCATGAACTTTCTCGAGGTCGTATCTGAAATTCAGCCATCATTGGTATTCAGTTCTGGGGAACAATCACACCTATAGTTCACCATGATTCCGAAACTGTTATTGATTCCACGATGACTGGTATCACCATTCCAGTTCATTCTGTACAATTCGGCACCGTTACGAATGTGAAAATTGGCTGTAAAATTTAGTTACAGTTTTTACAACTGAACATAGTTGAAGAATTCGCTCTGAAAAGCACCAAAGTAATGCCTTTTCGGCGAACACTCAATCTTCTGAACTGACCGACAGAATTCAAAGCCATCCCATTTCTCTTGGCTTTACAGAGGTAGTGAGCACATGCATACATCAGAATGCTTTGAATCGCATGCAACTGCTCCTTCTTCGTTTTTTCGTTGCTTATCACTTTCAAGAGAGTTACAGTGGCTTCTGATTCGCTCATTTTCTCATTCGAAATTTCCGACATCCATGAGACTACCTTCTCGTTCATGATAGACGCTGAATAGCTATTGGATAGAAGAGCTTGATTGCGTTCAGCTTACGATATTCAGAATTCCTTTTCAAGTTTCTGATGAGCCAGGGTCGGAATCCAGGTATGGGAGAAAGGGTTGAGTGAGTCTTCACAGAGGGAACATCTTTCAGGAGTTGAGTTGCAACTTTTTTTATCAGCATGTTTCCCAAATCGATTCCAGAGAGACCAGGTTGAGTAGAAGTGATTGAATAGTATATAGCAGTTGTTTGATCTTCTTCCTTTCCAGTTGGATCTCCTCTTTTTGTGATCTCTTGGACACTATCCGCTATTTCGCTGACCAAAGCGACATGAACCATTACGAGTGGATTACGGGGGAGGGCTTCGTGGGAGAAGTAGAAGCATCTGGAAATGCAGAAATGAACACTTTAAACAGACAAATATTTCCAAATACCTTCGCAATGGTCCAAGTCGTTTTCGGAAATCGGATAGACCTCTTACAGGATGAACTGCTTCATATTCAGCAACTTTCTGTAAAATATCTCCTGGTGAAGACCATGTCAACCGTTCCAGCTTCAAATTTCCGAGACAGAACCAAGAGGTTAGAACTTCCCGAGTCGCGATTTCAATATGTCGGAGATATGATGTTGTTGTCTTGTCAGTTTCGCGTTTCAGCAAAGCCTGTGAGAAAATCAATCAACGTTTTCAGTTTCTAATATTAGTATACCAATATATTGGCTCTCATTTCGCATACTTGGGAAACTCCTCCAGGAAGATTTCCTACAGACTTTAGCAGATTCAAATAAGTAGCTGTAGCAGCTGTCCGTACTTCTGGATACATCTGATCGTTCTAGAAACAATTAATCCTATTTTGAACACTTTCAAATGGTTGGTACCTTTGAGTATAGCGAAACCGCATGATTTAGTGCTTCTTTGTTGACTCCATAGCCCGTTACAAGATTTATAAGTAGCGATTTTCTAGTTTCCGGTGCTGACTCGGAATATAACTTTGAGAATCTCTCACTGTAGGTCTGAAACGATCTTTCCAATGTTTCAGTGAAATTTACCGTGACCCACCAGCAGCTTGTCTCCACTTGTCCGATTCGTGAGTCCATCTAGAGAAGATAATAAAGTCGAAATCGAACGAATAGAATGAATGGGTGAATATTGGCGAAGCATCACATGAATCTGGAAGTTTGAAGATGTTGAACCACAATAGGGTTTCGAGCTGAGTATGCACAATAAACAACCGAGGGCTATTAACAAAAGTTTTCTGAAGTTCAAAATCGCAGATCTGTGAAGTAACAACGGAATCACCTGATAAGCGAAGAAGACAAAAAGAAAATCAACAAAACACGGCAGCAGAAATCAATCAAGCGCCAACTGCTTTACACATTCCCGTATATCCCCGGCAGTTGGCTACAAAATCAGAACCAAACACTATCCAATGAACACTCATATCGCAAGAAAACCTAAAAACAAAAAGAATTGAAGAAAGAACTTGGATAAGAGTACAAAAATAATGAAAATGGGAAAAGTGCGCAGGCTTGTAGCGAAAAACGCGCGCGCGGCTTGCAAATCAATCGGTCGGCTCGTTCCGCCCACTTTCATGTGCATCTTCTTAAAATTTTCCTTTTTCAGAAGTTGTTTTGTTCTTTAATTAATGATCAAGTTATCAGGAAAAACAATTATGACATTCATTTACAGAAGTCCTGTAGTAAATATGTTATTGTTACAAGTTTTTCATCAAACAATCACCGTAAAGAAATAATAATTCATAAGGTATCATATTTAAGGTTACCAACATGTCGAGCAAAGTTCTCGGTAAAACTCTTCGTTCTTCGAAGAATGCCGTCCAGAAGGCGTTCGTTGCCACTGCTCCGAGCTCTGACATGCTCCGCTTCCGTTCTCCAGTTCTTCAAACCAACACGGTATGTTTTCTGACTTTCAAAAAGCTTTAAAACCGACTGATTATTTTGTAGACCAAACTAGCTCGCTATGGAGGACGTCACAACGTGACCGTGTTGCCAGGAGATGGAATCGGACCAGAAATGATCCATCACGTAGAGAGAATCTTCACAACTGTTCAGGCTCCAATTGATTTCGAAGAAGTCAACTTGACGTCGAAAGAAGATGCTTCCGAAGATCTCGCAGAGGCTATCACCGCAATCAAGAGAAACGGAGTTGCTCTCAAGGTTGCTTAATACGAATACTGAATAATTCGAACCTAGTTCTGCAGGGTAACATTGAAACCAAATTCGACAACCCAAGCTTCGTCTCGCGTAATCTGGAGCTCCGCCGTCAACTGAATCTTTACGCTAACGTTCTTCACTGCTCCACCATCCCAACCGTTCCAAGCAGGCACACAGTAAATATAAAGTGATGCGCAATAAGAAAAAAAACAAACTCCGTTTCAGGGAATCGACATGGTCATCATTCGTGAGAACACCGAGGGTGAATATTCCGGAAACGAGCACGAGGCTGTGAATGCTCCTCATCCACGCGTTGTCGAATCCTTAAAGGTTGTAACTCGTGAGAAGTCTGAGCAAATCACTCGTTTTGCCTTCCAATTCGCCAAAAAGTACGGTAGAAAGAAGGTCACCGCTGTACACAAGGCCAACATTCAAAAACTTGGTGATGGACTTTTCTTGAAAGTTGCCACAGATATCGCCAAGAACGAATACCCAGATATCGAATTCAACGCAATGATTGTCGATAACGCGTCCATGCAACTGGTAAGTTCTACTTCAAAAAATGCAAAGCAAGATTCAAATGTCACAACTTTTGTTTTTCAGGTGTCTCGTCCACAACAGTTTGATGTGATGCTTATGCCAAACCTTTACGGAAATATCATTTCAAACATCGCATGCGGCCTCGTCGGTGGACCCGGACTCGTCTCTGGAATGAATATTGGAGAAGATTACGCAGTCTTTGAAACTGTAAGAATCTCTGATCATAACACTTTTTGACATTTATGTGAATTTCAGGGAACTCGTAATACCGGAACAACCCTTGCCGGAAAAGATCTCGCCAACCCAACCGCCTTCATTCGTGCTGCTGTGGATATGCTCCGTTTCCTCGGACTACAAATGCATGCTGACATCATCTCTGATTCATTGTTCCGCACTCTTGTAGATAAGAGAATTCACACCGCGGACATCGGAGGAACTGCCAAGGTTTGTTTTTCACATAAGAAACAGTTTGAAATTCCTTAACTTTTCAGTCTTCCGAACTCGTCCAATCTGTGATCGAATTCATCGAGAAAGAGCTTGAAGACAGAAACTACCGTGTTTGAATTATTGTCTTATAATCGAAAAATCAAAATTTCCACCTAGTGGCTAGCTTTACCTTTTTCATCGTCCCGCTGCTTCCTCTTTTTCATTAATCCATGATTCGTGGCATAATGATCGGCTCATTGTGCTCTTTCTCTCTTGATCCCGTTGACTGAAGGTCGTGCGTATTTCTCGAAACTTTCAGCCTGATGTCTCTTATTTCTCATTGTCTTTTTCTTTCATGTCTCCGGAAGTTCTCTGGATTTTCGTTTGATTCCTCTAGTACAACGTTATAAATATGGTTTAGTGAAATTTGATATTTTGCTTATGTTGATATTAGAATCCTGCCAAATAATTAGGTACTTTTATAGTACACTTAACCTGATTAATAAACACTTGAGTCCTTCTGATGATGAGGGCGGAGTCTGCCGGCTACAGTATGTTTCGCTGATAGATTCACCCTCATTGCTCATTCTCATATTCTGGTCCCAACTAGTAAATTCGTTTATCTCACTAGATTATCCCGTAAACATTGAACTTATAGTAGGCCTAAGTTCAATATACCGGATAGTCTAGTGAGATCATCCGTACTCAAAAAGGCAGGTCGTTTTCGGAAATAATTTATTTGGTTTTCTAGCAAATGACATGGACTAGAATTGTTTTTTTCTGAAGCACAACAAGGCTAGACTTACAGCACAGAAGTGTGCGCAGTGAACTGGGAAAATAGCTATCACAACTATACGAAATATCAGAATGAAAAGATAATAATGAGTAAGCAAAAAATACAGAGGTGCAGAAGCAATAAATAGTTAAATAGATAGGTACACAAATTATACTAACATTTGACACAAGGAAGACCAGATGAAAATATACAATACACATTAACTATAATTAATATCTACATTTCGTGGGCATCGTCATGATCCTCTGGTTGGAAAGAGGTGTTCACAAAAGACGCATTCTTCCCTGTCAGCGACGATTTTTTCTCTTCTGAAAAAAGTTATTTTTTTGAGCGAGTTATTTTTCTTCATCTCACTAGACAACTTCTTTGCAACAGATGGCACTGGCGAAGCGAATTGCAAATCGTTTGCACCGATGGACGGATGGGATGATCGGATACCGAATGTGCTCTTTTTCTTCTTCTTCGAAAGAGTCGTCGCTCCATCGGCAGTCCACATTTCTGCCTCGGAACCATCGGTTTCCGGTTCAGATGAACCCTTTTCTCGGTACTCTTCCAATCTCATTTTATCTTTCTTCCCTTCCTTTTTATCCTTCTTTTTCTCTTTTTTTATTAGTTTCTCCACCTTCTCTTTTTCTTTCTTTGAGGTTAGAACAGAAGAAGTCGGCGCCTCTTTGATGGAAACTTTTGAAACTGTTTCCGTCTTTTTCAATGGTGGAGGCTCTGTAAGTGCTTCAACCGAGATCAACGTTCCGATAACTGGTTCTTTGGGCAGTGTGTCTGAAACTTGAAACTGCATATAACCCAGCTTCAAATATAAACCTTCTTTCGCAGCCTCCGGGAAGGACGTGTTTGACATCGAGGGGATGATTGAAACAGGAGCAGCTGTGGGAAGATCAGGCTGAAACACTTATTTTAAAATTACCCAATTGAATGTCACACCTTGAATCTGCAAACAAGTGGAGTGATCTGTCTGGGCAGAGTCGCAGGAGCAAACACATTCTGTTGGGAGGTGGGCCTTTCGAATACCGTATCCCTACGGTCAGTCCATCGATCTCCAAGATCCCAGTCATCTTCAACGCTCGGATTCCTTCGGGATGCCGTTGACATCGGGAGAGGAGAAATCAATTTGGGAGTCAGCTCATCTCGAAGGAATGGGTTCGTTGTGGCATGAGTATGAGGAGCAGATGTTCCGATGAAAAGTGGGGGAAAGTTGGCAGTTGAAGAAGAAAATGATGAAATCAGTTCGTGCTAAAAGTTGAGAATTCAAAAATAGAAGGATGCAGAGCACTTACATCATCATCATCTTCTAGTCCATCATCCTCTAGGAGGGGACGACTTCCTCCTTCACCATCTTCACTACCCACTGTATTCTGGGAATCTTCGTCGTGAGAGGTATCGCCACCGCGCTGAAAAACAGGAAAACTTTATGGTTGAATCCAGACAAAGTACCAAATAATAAAACTCTCAAGACCTACCCGACTATCGTCATCTTCTTCCTCTGAATCATCTCGATCAGTTTTCCCTCGACTGTCACTGCTAGCGTCATCACCAACTCCGTCGATGTTTTCATATGAGTATCGTCGACGATCATTCATTCTTTGCTCATCGATCTCGCTATCTTCTTCTGCCTAAAAGTTTCGAGAACAGTACTGTGAACTTCTTCGTTTTGCCTTACATTTGGCTCCTTTTTTGTTTTGATTATCTCACTTGGGTCTTCGGTTTGCTCTTCTTCGTCAGTGTCGCTGATCAGTTTTCTCTCGTCGTCTTCTTCAACCGCTGAAATTGAAAATGATGCTTCCAGGATTCCAGAACTGGAAGTTCTCTTACAACCACCACCTCTTCTACACGGTCAAAGTTTTATATGTACACATTCACACATTCATAAAAAAACATGCGAGAACCGTAATAATAGAGAACCGAAAAAAAACACACACACTCACATGAACAATATCAATAGATTGGGATGGAGAGAGCAAGAAGTCTACACTCTAAATGAACTCAAGCACGGGGTTGTGAAAATATATAGAAAATACTGTAGTAAAGCAGGAATCGAAAGGCTTCTAGGTATTCAAATGAAACAAAACGCGAGGGATTTATGATCATGAAATATCACATCATCTACACTGGGAAACTGCGGGAAGTTGTTCTTTGTGGTACGGGAGGAGGTGTTGGCCGAGTTAGTACGTGCCGTAATAGAGGAGATGGTGCTATAGAGGATTGAGAAGGAAAACTACCTGTTGGTAGAGAAACGAGCGGTGCAGACGAAGACGTTGAAACTGTTAATTGATCGAATGGAGCAGCTCCAAATGGATCACGGGAGTCGATTGAAGATGCGTCGCTGTCTACTTGAGCCGGAACTTCTGAAAAATATGATTTGGGGAAATGTGAAGATATAAAGGGGGCCTCGAATAGAAAAAAAAACGTTTTTGCCCGGAATCCGGATTTTGGGCAAAAAAGTTTTTTTTTGCTTCAAAATATGTAATCAGGTGTACTGATTCTGAATATCACAATCAGAACGACCAAAAAATCGCTTCAAAAAAGCCACACATTAAGAAAATTACCGGTGATAGCCTAGTGGATTTTCCATATCGGTCAGCGATTCTTCATTTTTCATGGTTTTTAAAAAAAGTTTTCTTGCTAAAATCGGGTATTTTTTGATAATTTGTAATTTTTTATTGCTTTTTGATATTTCCATTCTAGCTTCAACATCCAGCCATCCTCACCTCTCTTCCGAATCTCATCAAACACCATTCCAAAGTGAGAATCGTCCATTGTAAGCCTTTCTTCTGCACCATCTTCTCGTATCAACGAAGAGCTCGAGAAGGGAGCAGCTAAGAATGGATTCCACTCTCCGGCTCCATTTTGTGAAGCTTGTCTCGATGACATATCCTCCAC
Organism: Caenorhabditis sp. 40 LS-2015; assembly: GCA_900536305.3. Classification (NCBI taxonomy): domain Eukaryota; kingdom Metazoa; phylum Nematoda; class Chromadorea; order Rhabditida; family Rhabditidae; genus Caenorhabditis; species Caenorhabditis tribulationis. The sequence goes on along the minus strand of LR543249.1, from coordinate 339,349 downwards.
ACTCCGAACAACTTGAGGATTCGCTATTGAAGTGGTATGTTGGCTGCTGTATGGTCTGAAAAGAAGTGAATAAGAAAATGTTTCTAGTTTTGAAACGAACTTGAAAGCACTCCTAGAAATGTGGCTCGTGTCACTGACGTTGCGTCTGTGTTGTTGTTGAAAAATAATGTCCGCTTCATGTGGAACTCGTCGTTTTCCATCTGTTTGGGCCCGATCTCTTGGCAGAGCAGGTTTGTCCAGGTCCGTGAAACCCAAATCAGAGGGTTTCATGAGTGGGCACGATAAGGGTCCGGAAGTGCTTTGGTCATAGGGTTTCAATTGATCTTCCCCCGAAAACGACTGTCTATGATGAAACTCTGCTGGTGTTTTTTCCGGTTCATCTTCCCTTGTCGAGAACTTCAAACAATCAAACATAGAATCGAAGCAAATAAATTTGATTCACAGACCTTTAAATTTGCAACAGGTGGAACGGGTGAAATGCTTGGCACATTGGGAACAATATTGGTTGCTTTCGGTCGAAGACGTGGTGCTACCGATGTCTCTCCTCCACAAAAACCAGATGGAATAGAATTCGACGTTATTTGAATGGGTTGAACAGTTGGCTTTGACAGGAAAGAAGTGGGTGGTATTTCTGTATTGGAGGGGGACGATTCTCTTCTGTTGCGAGGATTCGTGTTAGTTTTCATCAGTTGAATGCAGACCTTTAGTGATGGAACACTGTCAGAGAACTGAAAAAAACAACAACAATTGATTTTTTGAAGAAAAGTTTGAAAAGGAAATCACTTGCCTTTTTATTTTGTATTTCTGGTGGCAGCGTTTTTCTGTTGGCCTCGAAAACAAGTGAAGCAGTTTGATAAATCGATGGGCGCCGATTTATTTCGATGTCAAGGAGTACATCTGAAATCAGACAATAAAAAACATATTGAAAATATTATCACATACAGATGATGGATTTAATCTCATCACAAATCGTGGGCACAGGCAGAAATTGATAATTGACTGATTGGATGGCTAACGGTGATTCCTCGAAGGGCACACAGAAATAGCAAAGGCGATACAGTAACACTCCAAGAGCCCAGATATCACCTTTCAAACCTGCAACAAAATGTCTCAAACTAGAAGAAAGGTTTACAAGAAACTAACCAAGAGCTTGTCCACTGTAAAAATCTATCATTTCAGGGGACCTATAGCACATGGTCGTATTCCTCTCTACTTCGGATTGCACGTATTCTACACCATGTTTGTCAATCGATAAAACTTGTGTCGTCGCGCTTCCAAAATCGCAGAGAACATAATTCGGTGGTTTGTGTGAAGAAATAAGGACATTCTCTACTTTCAAATCCCGATGAATAATGGGCTGAGGTCGGTGATGAATGAAAGAGACCGCCTCACAAAGGTCCGAAAATATTGAAAGTATCTCTTCATTCGTAAGATACTGGTTTTGCGAAATCCTTTCATTCATTAGTTGAAGCACGTTTCCTAAAATCAACTTTTTCTTTGTTAATAAAAAGTACAGTAATCAGAAACTTACTTTGATGGTATTCGGTCAATAGCATGCACTCCCATATCCCGTTTCCAAGACAATTCACATAACTATCCACAAACTCAACAATATTTTTATGCCCGATACATTGCTTCTGAAATAAATTCTCGTTAATAAATACCTTGAAATGAAAACGCACTAGAAAACTGTGTTCTCTGCAGCATGCGTCCAGCTGTTTCTGATTTTCTTTCGTGAACTGCCTCTTCAAAGCGAACTTATTGTTTTTCCTATCACTGGCAATGTAGACAATAGCGAATCCTCCTGAAAACGTTTTGGGTTTCTGAGGAGTCTATACATGTTTTTCTTTCGTTTTAATCGGAGAATATTATTATTTCAGGTTGAAGAATCGAAAATGAAAATATCTACCTTCTGCAATCTGCTTCTCGATGGTCACTCGTGTATGGTCAAGCTTCAAGGATACTCCTCAAATAGTTACACATTAATAACGAAAAATAAATAATTCGACAAACCTTTGCATTTGTTCTCGCTCAACTGCCTCGGTTCCTTTTTCTTGCTCCCCGCTGGCTTCTCATCACTCAGAACCTGTGCTTTCCCGGAACTAAATAGCCCGAGAGGCATGGCGGTTCGCCTGAAATTTGACTTGAAACGTTATCCGGTTTAGCTGTTTAGTAGGTAGAGTTGATTCAGGAACGGGCGATTGCAAAATTTCTATATCAAAAACTAGATTTTCTCGAGTGAACAAATTGATCGAAGAAAGAAGAGTGTCGGAACGCGGAGAGGGCGGAGCTAGACGAGGGCGGAGTCTGGTGGGCAAGTCTGCGGCGCACTTTTTCCGCTCTTTTTGTTCGCTGTTTTCTCATGTTTCTTTGTTTCTTATTTGTTATTTAACTAGTATTCAAATTTTTGGTTTCTGAATTCGTTCAGATACCTTTTCTCATCAAAAAAAAACTGTTTATATCATCAACTTCTTGCGTTTCAGCAAAAAAAAAATCAGTTAAACAAATTTTGCTTCGAGAAAAGTTAATTTTTAAATGTGTCCCTTATATGGTGCTGTCACGGTGCTGTGGACAACATTGTTAGTTGAAAATGCTCAAATGCGATCTTCCTTATGCTGGTCTTCCTACTAAACATGTATTCCGATTCATAGCTTCATTTGTCTTTCATTGTCAGTTTCAGGCGCTCCCCGACCACCTCAATGCAATAGAATGTCTGGAGCATCTAATACCAGTCAAACTGGTTCAAAAAGAAAAGTGAGAGTTCAAAAAGAAACGCGACTTATCACCAGATAATTACAGTTATCATTCATAATTCGAGATGAGCAAGAACCTTCGCATCGCTCCGCCGTCAGTGCGATGCAATACGACGCTCTCAATAGTCGACTGTTTACCGGTGGCAGCGACACTATTATCAGAACTTGGTCTGTACCTCAACATAAGGTTTGCATTTTTTTCACTCCAAATTTAAAAAAAGATTTTCGCCTGTTCAGGATGCATTCTCAGCACGTGGAGGAGTTCGATCACCTGGAAAAAACTCACAAGTTCAGTACCAAAGTTCATTGGAACAGCACACAGATTGGGTGACAGACATGGTGCTTTGTAGGAACGGAAAAACATGTATGAATGTGTGGGTTCGAACTGCAAATCGTGAAATTCGTATTTACAGTGGTCTCCTCTTCAAATGACACTACAGTAAAAGTTTGGAGTATCGAACGGGACAGTAAACATGGTTATCTCGAATGTCTCAAAGCTCACAAGGTTTCGTGACTTAGCACTTCTCACCCGGTCCCATGATTTCAGGACTATGTGAGTTGCTTGGCTTATGCTCCGCAGGCTGACAAAGTAGTCAGTGCCAGTTTCGATAGGAATATTTTCGTATATGATGCGAACACCAACTTTACTACCGGTAAGTGTCATATGAGATTAATCTTGCAATTCCTGGCATCTTTACAGTGAACACGTTGCTCGGATGCAAGAACAGCATCTACTCGCTTGCCTCTACGCCAACTCTTTCCCTGGTTCTTGCCAGTGGTACAGAAAAGGTACTAATCGTAGTTCGACGAATCGAAACTACTTTCTGATTTTTAGCACATTCGGATATTTGATCCACGTACTAATGATAAACCCATGAAAATGCGCGGTCATAGTGATAACGTACGAGCATTGATTCTCAATGACGATGGAACGCGAGCCATCTCTGCAGGATCAGATGGAACAATTCGCTTGTGGGACATAGGCATGCAGAAGAATATAGCAACAGGTTTCGCCCACGAAGAAGGAGTTTGGACACTTCAAGTATTTTCGCAGCAGATTACGGTTTCTCATACTTGCGAATTTATAGGTTGATGCATCATTCACTTACGTATACAGTAGCGGAAGAGATAGAAATGTGCTGAAATCTCCAATCAATGATATCATGAAGTTTCAAGTTCTCTTTAAGGAGGATGCACCGGTGAAAAAGTTATTGCTCAGTGAGAAAGAAAATCCTTCGTCCATATGGGTTGGTACATGGAAGTCGAATATCAAAAGGTATGTTTCCCGTTGTAAAGAACAAATTAAAAGAAACATGAACATCCTTCAATTTCAGATGGTCCTTGCGTCCTCCATCTCATGCGTCAACCGGGGATGAGGGTTCATCTTGTTCATCTGTCTGGTATACACTTGGCACTTCGTCTTCGTTGCCATCGCCGGTGAGATCAACAGAGATTGCAGTTCAGAAGCTATCAGATGTAAAGCCGCAACAAAACACTCCCGAGCTAGTGATTCTAGGTGAGTTGTACATTTCAAAATAACAATAATCTGATCATATTACAGGGGCACCTGCTATAAACAAGCACAAAATTCTGAACGATAAACGGTATGTCTTAACATGTGATACGGACAACAATGTGGCTCTTTACGACGTCTTGGCTGGCAAAAAAGTAAGATTCTGAAGAGTAACACTTCCGATCCGTTTTTGTTACAGGTGAAAGAGTATGGAAAGCGAAGTTTCGATAAGGTTGTCGAGGAAAATTCCAAGACTGTTTACGTTCCCAGTTGGTTCGTTGTTGATTGTAAAAGCGGAGTGAGTCGTTTTATTTGGACTATAGTTCACACATCTAAATTTCAGATGCTTCAAATCACACTCGACGAGCTTGACGTGTTTTCCTCATGGCTGACAACCAAAGATGCTGGCTTTGATGATAGTGATAAAGAAACGAAAGGTGATTTTTTTTCAGTGTAACAGATGATTCTAATCAATTTATAAGCCGGTGCAGTGAACTACGGAGGAATGATGCTTCGCTCGTTGTTCGAACGATGGCCGCCATGTAAATTGGCGAGTGCAGAGGCAGGAGAATCAGATGAAGTACAGAAAGCCACGTGTCACTACTATTCTCTCCCAGAACACACACCGTTCATAGTCTGGTTGGTTTCACTTTTTCAACACAATTTTCGTTATCATTGGTGTTCCGAGTAAACTCACAACATTCTGACTCTCATTTTAGTGAAGGAAACGGTCGTCCTTTGTTCCGTTTGCTTGTTGGCGATGCAGGAAAGGACTTTGAATCCAACGAGCTCTCACAATGTGTCCCACCTTGGGTAACTGACATGATTGAAAGAAATATGCTTCCGAAGTTCAACAAAATGCCGTTTTATCTTCTCCCTCATCCTTCGACGAATCCGAAACAGCCCAAAAAGTGAGAGTTTAGATAATTACAGTTCGTCAATTTAATTTTTTTATAGAGATCGTCTTTCGGCTACAGAGATGTTGCAAGTGAAAAAAGTGATGGAACATGTTTACGAGAAGGTTCTTGGTAACGGCGATGGTACGTCTATAATTGGCAAATGCTCACTTCTGAGGACATGATTTTCAGGCAGTTCCGTTCCCCTCAACCAAATCCATACGAAAATTGAAATGTATTGTAACGACCAGAAGCTGGAACCGGAATCAGATCTGCGGACAGTGAAGCACTTTTACTGGAAACAAAGTGGAGAGCTGTTATTGTACTACAAGCCCATTAAGAGCTAACTCACCTCATATTTTATTCCCATTATGTCAATATTGTATATAACATTACTCATGACTCACTTTCACCATCACAACGGGTAACAGAGATTCAATGAAAGATAACGATCTTGCTTCTTTTTGATATCTTGAACCTGAGGTGATAACACCATGATCTAAATATTTGGTTTTCGCGTGGAATCGATTCAGTTGTCATTTTACAAATATTAGATGACCGCGATGGAAGACTACGAGAAAACTATTGAAGTAAGTTATAAAAAGAAATTGGGGAAATTCATGAAAGTGTTTCAGTCATGGCGGAATGAGTATATTTCGAATCGGAACTCGAAGAAAGGATGGGAAATCTTAGAAAATCTAATGAAGATGCATATTGAAGCTTCTCAACAGATGGAGTATGTTTTCTGAGAATTAATATTGAATTTATCCCTCATATTAGAACCGAAACTGACGGAGAAGCTGATGCTTCTGGTTTTGATGACTTCAGTACGAGCAAGCTTATCAACTTGATCATCGGAGATATTCCAGCCAATGATCTCGTTGTCGATCACCAGGTATCATTGGTGATCTGAGTGTCGTTTTAAACCACAGTTTGTAGAACACTCTTCTGAAGTTCATCCCAACATCTCACCCTAATGTTCTTCGCCACTTCGTTCGAACAATTCGAGAGAAAGAGGGATGCGTCGCTCTACTCAAAACCACAGCTCTACCGGTTGCCATCGCAATCGCTCGCAGATTGACAGACTCGACCGCTGGAGAAGAAATTGGACGTTTGTTGGCTCATCTTGTCGATAACTCATCGATTTGTGAGGAACTGAAAACCCTATTGAATCAAAATAGTGGAAGAAGCAGTTCTGTGAATAGAAGTCGAATTTACTCTGTAAGCGCGATCCTTTTATTGAAATTCGTCTAACTATTATTTAGATCGCAACCGAAAGGGCTCGAATTTCCTCGGACTCCTCATGTATCCACTGGCTCTACAACGAAATTTTGGAAACCGTTCTCGACAAAAGTGACGTTCTCGCCCAACTAGACGCTCTGGACACATTTGTGGACATTGCTCTCACTGGGAATCAGAATGCAGAAACTCTTTTTAATTTGAACATTGTGGAAAAGGTTCGTTCATTTGAAATACTGAATTCAACTCATGCTTGAAGATTTACGATCTCATGGAGCAATCCAAGGAGTCACCAGATGGTGGAGAGATTTACCTCTGTAAGTTATATAATAACGTTCGGAGTTACACGACTTCGTTCGTATTTCAGATGGAACTCGTTTCTTGTGCTACTTGGCGCGGTCCTATCCACAAGTTCTCGAATCATTCCCAGAGTTTGCTCGCCGATTGATGCTCGAGGTATAATAACGATGTATCCCTTAATTTTGGAAATCAATTCCAGATCAGAATGTTTGATCAATTGAGTGTTACTAGTCGTCTCGGTGTTTTCGATCATTTCGCTAATCTTTGCTTCACAGAAGAAGCAAAACATGCGCTGGAAGCCATGTGCAAGAGTGAGTTTTCCTCCCATAGATTTGGATACTTTTGAGTTTTAGATTCGAAAGATCTCGATAACACTCTGGGTGCAGCCGGCGCTGCTTGTACAATGGGAACTATGGAGATGAAGTGCCGAACACTCCAGGCAGTTAGTACGATCTTTCATAATGGTACTAATTCTACAAATGCATGTGAACACTGTTGAAATTACAGCCAATGACGGTTTGGCAGCATCTTGGTATGAGAAACTTGGAGGAAAAGCTCTCACGCATGTCGCCGTAGCAACAGTGAAGAAGCCTTTCCCCGAGCTCAAAACCTGTGTTTACGATTTCTGGCAACAATTGTTCGAGTATCCCGCTGTCGTGCAACAGTTCATTTCATTCCCAGGGTGAGATTCTTCTTCCGAGAAAAGTCTTCTTACTTGAAAATCTAATTGATTACATGCATTCTTGCAGATTTATCGAGTGGGCACTAGACGAAAAATCAGAAAACGAATCGGAGCACGAACTCCGCAAGCGTCAAATCATTCGTCGCATTATTGAGTTGTCCGAGAAGCAAGACGATGCGAAAGGATTTAATGCCGAACAGGAAACTATTAGTCGCCTTAAACAGTACCTCAAACCAGCAGCTGCACCTGCCCCACGAGTTGAGGAAATGGCCCTCTGAACTTTATAATCTCAGTTTCTTCAACTCGGTTTTTTTCTTGTCATGTCAATTCAGAATTTTCCGGCCTCCATTCTATTCTCAATAAAGCAATTATATTTATGAGTTCTTCAACTTTTGTGTTGTTGCTGACGCTTCTAACAGGTATTTCATATTCAGATGGTGGGTCTCACCACGATCGCAACTGTTCCCCATAGAAAACATAATTCTTGTTTCTGTTTTGTTTTCAACACTTTGGGCAGTTCTCATTTATATTATTGTTTTTCAGAATTTCAAAAATGATGCTACAACGTCCACTGATGAGAAAGAACCCACCAGCCGTTCCGAATGTTCCCAAAACTAACGATGCTGCTCGAATTCTCGCAGTTAAAGCGCAAACGATTCTGGAACTTTCATTGTCAGCACGAAAAACTACTTACAAAGATTTTTTGATCAAGTTCTCTAAATGTACTCGAACAGATTTCGAGGTAGTAGCTGTACTAAGACAATAAGGATTCTGAAATTGATTCTTTTAGATAGAACTCCGAAAAGTTCAACAATCGGATCCTGGATTTTCATTGAACAGCATCGTGGATCAACTCTCTTTCTTTGGACATCTTTGCACGTTGCAAAGGGGTATGTTTAATGTCAGTTCAAATGAATCGCACAGAAAAATTTAAATTGTTAAACTCCACCCAATTTTTGTTAAACTCCACCCAATTAAAAAAAAAACACTTTTCCAGGAAATCGTGACGACGTGTTCGTGTTCACACCTTTCCAAGCCAATGTTCCGCCACTTCCAACGCGAGCAAAAAAGGTTCCCATCAGAGATCGAGCACCAGTAGATACTCATTCAACAATTTCCGGCCAGCCTTCACAAAATGAAACCTCTCCCCGCGCTTACGAAAAACCAGCACAAGCCGCTGCTCCATCGAGTTTGCCTTCTGAGATACTGAAGGTATTTTCTACCGTACTTATTTTTTCCAGTTGCTTGTTAAGTTCCGGCCCGGGTTAAAATTTCGAACCTCTTTTCTACCAATCGTTTTCTAGATGTAATATTCATTTCCAGTATAAAAACAAGCATTCAAAATGAGCCACGAGCACTATAAGCCGAGATACGAGTGAAAATATACCACCTCTTTTCGAAATAGGGCGTGAAAAATTCCAATAGGAAACCACGGGTCAGGAGGGATTTTCCTACCGGCCCGCGACATGTCTGACCTTCTTAAACTGCTTTTAAAATCAGAAGCATCAAGATTACTCGGGAAAGTTGTTCCGCAAGCCCGCCTGGCCATGGTTAACAGAAGAGCACAGGGAGAGCAACAGAGCGATGTTCTTGAAGTTCCTTCAATCAACCGAAAACGGTTTATCGGATAAACGACAAGTCTTCATGTGAGTAGTTCAGAGTATGTCTAAAACTTCAGTTCCGATTTCAGTGATGCGAAACAGTTGGCAACAGAGTTGTGGCAATCAACAATTACTAACTTTCCACACACACTTTACCTGCTCCATTTGCTGGGCAAGCATAATCCGAATGGAGTCGCATTCTTCGATTTCCAACCCGAGATGAGCGTTCGTTTTTGTTCTTGTTTTATTTTTAAACTTGCCTTTTTCCAGAAAGTTATGCCCGAAACCTGGCGCGAGATGAATGTGCTCTGTGAAGATATCATCTCGGAACCATCGCTATTGCTCCTCCTAAATCTGATTATCCCTTCAAGTGATTCTGGAATGGTAGGTTTTCACCATCAATTCAGAATAGATCATAACTCATTCAGGTCAAAGTGAACCAGTTGATCAATTATGTTGGATTCCATGAAATTTGGGATCGGGAAATATCCATGATATACTTCTTCATCAGCTCCACTCCACATTCAAAAAGTTCCGAGAGTGTCCACGAGGTGGTTAAATGTAGCAGTATAGGTACAAGATTCATCTTTTTCAGTTCATGAGCTCTCAATTTCCAAAGTGGTCCAAGGTTTTCGACAAAAGATCAGGACCAGATCGTGTCAACAAAGTTTGTCAGGAGAAGAACAAGGTTGAAATACTTCATTATTTCAGTGAGATAATTCAAAAATTTTCAGATGTTCCGCACCGAGAACAATCTTCACAAATCGAAATCACACCTGTACAAAGTCGGAGTTCCCATGTTTTTCCCGAGTTCTTCAGTAATCTCGCCTTGCGATTCTTAATCGTTTTATCTTAAACTCATCATTCGCATATTCATATATATGCCTGCATGTCACTAATCGTTTTATATCATTCCCAAACGTTCATTGTACCTCTAGTACACCATTCGGTTTTGATCTGTTCATCGAGTGTCATCCTGAATGTTTACTGAATTCGTTTATTATTTATTATTTTTCGTAGAGTTTATGATCCAATCGGCAAAATCTGAAGTTGATTTTTCGATAGGCAATGTCACAAAGCAGGGAGTTTCGGCTGGATGCAGGGAGCGGACTCGCTGGAAATATTATAATTGAATTCATCAGATTTTAAGAATACATACTTCGGATAGCTTTTCAGTATTGCTCTCCACGGTTTTCATGACCACAATGTGCTCCTGATCCTCCTCGATTTTCCCCTCCCATTTGTATCTGTAGATAATATACCTAGTTGTTCCGAAAACTGTTTTCCTTTGACATACACTGAGGTTACACCGGGAATCACATTTGCGCACGCAACCAATGATTCGGATACTGTTGTCCTGGAATGAATTACCTCACAAACTTTTCAGATTGTTGGCAAAAACCTGGCTAGATTCATCGCGACATCTTTTGTCGGCACGGTGACGTACACCAGGATCATTTTCATTTTTGGAGCTGCCATTTTAAATATTTTGGATTCTATTTTCCCCAACAACTTTGCTCGGCACCTCCGTGGTTTCTTCCGCAGCTGCGCGTGACTGTGTTTGCGGAGGAACGGAAGCGCGCCAAGATTTTGTTCAAATTCTGGCGCCGGCTCCCAGCGCTTCATCATCGATTATAATCGGCAAAGCTCACTTTTCACATTTCTTTCCGATTGTTATCTGATTTTCTTCAGCAGTTAGAACATTTTAACCAAAACTTGCAGGTAACATGCCCCCGAAAAAGTTTGCAAATCCTCCACCACAGTCAGATGAGTCTGCTTCAGACTTTGAAGAGGAGGAGACTGTAAGAAAGCAGCAGAAAAAAACCAAAAAAACAGCATCTCAGAAGAAAGGGACCGGTCCCAGAGAAACCACACCAGATGATCCAGAAGAAGAACTCAAGGTAAGCCAATTGATGTTTGAACGAATATTACGTTGTACAATGTTGTTTTAGAAAGCCGCCGATGAAATGTTCGAAAACAAGGAACAAGACGATGAAAGTATTGATCTCTTCGCTCTGGTATGTTCTGAAAGAGTATGACTGCCGCTGAATATGATTTACAGAAAATTCCACCAAGACCGAATTTTCTAGTGAAATCGAACAAGAAAGATCGTTTGATGATCATGAATGTGGAGGTGGAAAATTTTAAAAGCTACTTCGGCAAAGCATCAATCGGGCCGTTCCATAAAAGTTTCACTTCCATCATCGGACCAAACGGTTCAGGAAAATCCAACCTCATCGACTCCCTTCTCTTCGTGTTCGGTTTCCGTGCTGCCAAAATCCGTTCAAACAAAGTTGCGAATTTGATTCATAAGAGCGCAGGACGCGAGCCTGAATCGTGCACAGTCACAATTCATTTCCAACGTATTATCGATGTGGTAAGTGTGAACAACCACTATCTTCAAGCTTGCAAGGTATTTTCAGCCCGGTCATTATGAAATCGTGAAAGATTCTGCATTCGAAATCTCCAGAACAGCATACAAGAACAGCTCGAGTTCATACGCCATCGACGGCAGAACCGCTTCGAAGGTGGAAGTCGAAGCTCGTCTTCGTCTGGTTGACATTGATATCGAGCACAATCGGTTTCTGATTCTCCAGGTTTTTCTCCATCAGGCATACAGTTCCTGAATATTCACTTTTCAGGGAGAAGTTGAGCAGATCGCAATGATGAAGCCTGTGAAGCAGACTAAAACCGACACTGGCATGGTGGAATACTTGGAGGATATTGTTGGATCAAACCGTCTCGAACCTTTCGTCAAATTATTCGATGCGAGAGTCAAAAGACTGCATTGCGTGCAAACTCAACAGCGAATTTCTCGTGATCATGCGAAGAAGAGTAAAGAGGCAATGGAGCCGCAGGTTAAAGCTGCAATCGAATATTTGGTCAAAGAAAACGAAGCTACAACGATTCAAATGAAACTGGATCAACGAAGAAGGTATGTGAACGATTTCGAGTCGACTTAGCTGTTCTGTTCAAATCGGGGTTTCAGGCAGCTGTACTTGGACAAGGTTGCTCCGAAACAAGCCGAACTCGAGAAGAAAAAGGAGGATCTGAAGTCGATAAATGAAAAAATTGACGCCATCCAAACCGAAAACAGTAATCTTGAGGCGGAGGAGACGAGTTTGTCAAAGGAGAAGACTAAGCTTGATAACCAGATTGATCGGACGACTAATGAAATTAAGGACTTTGAAACTGAAGAGAAAGACAGACAGGAGACCATCAAACGGCACCAAACGGACATCTCGAAAACTGAATTGGAGTTGGAAAAGGAAGAAAAAAAAAGGAAGAATTTCATCGATCTGCCGGAAAAAGCAGAAAAGAAAATCCAGAAGTTGAAGGAGGAGCGGGAGAAATTGCTAGAGGTGGAGAAAACTGCCATTGAAAATGCCGATGGAAATGGTAAAAAATTCGACGAAGAGAAGGAAAAGTTCAACAAGGACCTGAAGGAATCTCAAGAGACATGCAGCATGTACAGTAAGGAATACGACACTGCTAAAGCCGCGGTAACTCTAGCGAAGGAAGACTTGGTTGCGATTCAGGAGAAGGCAACTTCTGAAAAGAAGAAGTTAGATGTCCTGAAGGAGCAGTTGAAATCTTTGGATGAGGAGTATAGCAGGGATAAAGCGGCGCTAGATAATCTACAATCGCAGATAGCTGATATTGCGAAGGAGAATATTAAGCTTGAAGCGGTGTTGCCAAACGTCCGAGATAAATACGCCCAAGTGAACCGAGATGTGAGTAGTGAGTCTCCAAAAAACTGGCATTTCCTTTCTTTTAGATGAGCGGAGCTCAAGAACAGCTGGACTCTATCCGTCAGCGAAACGCGGTGCGAAATCAAGGCGAAACAAGACTTTACAAACGTTTGAGAGAAGAAAAAGAGGCTGGCCGACTTCCGAGCTACATTGGTCGTCTAGGAGAACTCGGAGTTATTGACAAGAAATACGAATTAGCATTTTGTAATAACTACGCAAACAAGTTAATGTATGTCGTCCTCGGTCGCGCAGACGATGCTGCCAAAGTTATTGAATTATCATGCAAGGTTTGTTGATTTCGCTTATTCTTTTGGGAACTGCATCTACCATGAAAACTGGATAGAAAGGTGGAGGTTGCAGGAGCGGCTAGGACGAATCAACACTATTTCTTTGGAAACCATCAAAGCTTGTAGAAGAGAAGATTTGATGGTGCCGCCCCCAACCCGTTTTCCTGGACCACGACTTTTTGATCTCGTCGAGTGTGAGCCTGAGTTCAAACATCTCATGTTCGATCAGTTCCGGAATACGCTGGTCGCCGAGTCAATGAATCAGGCAATGCAATGGAAAACATCGAATTCTATTAACAGCGACATTGTAACTCTTCAAGGTTCTGTGCTGCAAAGTAATGGAAATGTGACCGGTGGTGGTCCATCTGTGCGAGGATTGATGGTTACGGATAAAAATAAGAAGCCAAAGCAGGTCACTCCGGAGGAATTAGCTGCACAAAAGAAGTTGGAGGAACAAGCGGAACAGCTGAGACAGGAGTCTAACAGATTGAGACATCAAAAAGATGAAGTGAGTTTTCAGCGGATCCGAATGTCTTGAATTGTTCTTTTTTTCAGACGGAAACCCTCCTCACCAAAAACCGGCACTTGCTTGCTGCTTCGAAAGGTAATCTGGAGAAACTGTCTTCTTCTGTCAATGTGAAGGGGCCGCAAATCGAAAACCTCAAAAAGTTGGTGGAAGTTCAAGAGGAGGAAGCGAAAAATGTTACTGTGGATGTGAAAGATATAGAGGAGAAAGAACGAATCGTGAAAGATCTTGAGAAGAGTGAGTGGAAAAAATATAGCAATTTAAAACATTTATTTTCAGAGCTGAACGACGTTTTGGCGAAAACTAAAGAATCCAAAAAACGACAAGGCGAAATTCAAGCCGAAGTCGATGAGATCTACAAGGAACTCGTTGGCCGGTACAAAGACGAAGCGAAGGAAGCAATGACTAATCGTCAAAAGATTGATAAGGATATCGCAAAGGAACAGGCAAATGTGACGAGTTCCGCGAGGAACGTCGCAAGGTGCGATGAGAACATTGCAAGACTCGGGAGGGACATGGAAAAAAAGCGCCGGCTTTGCGAAGAATTGCAAGAAAAGGCAGTGGATGAAGAAGTTTTGTCTGCTAAAAAGACTCAACTTGAAGAACTCTCGAAGAAACGGACAGAAGTAGCTGCTCAGCAAGGGGAGTTGTCCAAAAAACAGGCGGAATTGGTGGAATCTGATGGAACATTGAAGAAGGAGCAGAAGAATACGGAGGAAGAAATTACAGCGTTGACGGCGGGCATGGCGGCTGACAAGCAAAAGGCCAAGGAGCTTGATAGAAAGGTGATTCCGATTTCGAAGAGTGGAATATCGAGATATTGGCTGAAAAATGTTTACTTTTAGCCTTATCTGTTGAAAAATCGTTTAATGCATACTAATTTTTCAGCTCGATGGTCTAAAAATCAATCGAGTTCCACGCTTCCAATTCCTCACAGAGTCCAAAAAGCCGGAAGATATTCCAATGATGGTCGATGACCCCGACGAGAACGAGTCCCCCGAGGAAACTGAGAAGAACAAAAAGCTTATGGCTTCGTCTCTCGGTGACAAAGCATACGCTAAGGAGTACCGTCTTCGACGAGAGGGGATGGACAATACAGAAGCATACGAATACGACGAGGATAACAAGATGATGCCGATCGAACTTCTGAAACCTGAACAAATCGCTGCGATTTCATCTCGCGACGCTGAGCAACTGCAGTTTGATCTGAAGAATTGTGAGAGTCAGCTGGCAACTTTAAAGCCTAAGGTTGATATTTCAATCATTGACGCTTACGTGATTAAAGTGGATCATTACAACGATCAAGTTAAAATACTGGCCGAAGTGAACGCTAATCACAATCGACACAACGAGAGGCTTCAACAATTGAAGAGAGACAGACTTGATGAATTCCATGTGAGTTTGACGAGAAATGATTTTAAAGTTTGTGAAATTTTTAGTCAGCTTTCGAGTTCATCGGAAAACATCTGGTGGCTGTCTACAAAATGCTGACCGATGGAGGAGATGCAAAATTGGAATACATTGACAAGGATGATCCTTTCAAAGAGGGAATCAGTTTCATGTTGGTTGCAGTTTTGATATATCTTTTGGCATGAAACTTATTTTATAGGGTTCGTCCTGCGAAGAAGGCCTGGAAACAGATTCAATATCTCTCAGGAGGAGAAAAGACTCTCTCTTCACTCGCTCTCATTTTCGCTTTGCACATGTTCAGGTAAATATATTTTCCATTGTCTTGAAGACTGAATGATTTTCAGACCAACGCCGTTCTATGTGATGGACGAAATCGACGCTGCTTTAGACTATCGTAACGTGTCGATTATTGCTCAATACGTTCGCCAAAAGACTGAAAACGCTCAGTTCATCATTATTTCCTTGAGAAACAACATGTTTGAGCTGGCCAATCGCCTTGTGGGAATTTACAAAGTCGAAGGATGTACTAAGAACGTTGCCATTGATCCAGAGAAGGTGTGCGAAATGGCGAAATCAATTTCGGACAGTTTGGGGCAAGTAACATGCACTCTCCCTGGTGAAGTCACCACTCGTTTCAATGAGACGATGAGCCGAAATCGCCAGAAAATCACCGCAAACGAGAAGCAGTATCCGAACTTCCCCTCTACGAATGATATCACGAAGGCGGAGAAAATCGTGAGTGTAGAAGGACGCGTGAGAAAAGAAATGAACCAAACGGATGCTGACTTACCTGGACCTTCAAGATCACAATCAAAGGCAACGAATCACAATGGGACGAGCAGAGCAGCTTCTACACGACCGGAGTCTCGAGTCAACCGTAAGTTTTTATCACATCATTCACCTTCATCCCATGTCAAAAAGCAAACTCTTTTTTTAGATATCAGAGTTCCGAGTCCTCGTCTTGTCGAACGAACTTCTACTGTCTCATCCAAAACACCACGGAAAGAGAGAAACACTGAGCCTGACGAGGTTAGCGTTTAGGTTTTCCGTTCAAAAGTCAATTATTTTGTTCCAGACAACTCCGCCTGTAAAACGATCCACTTCTGCCCGATCTCTGAAACCGACGGATAAACCATCGAGAAGAAAGAAGCAGGATGACGAAGAAGTAGAAGAAGAAGACGACTCTGAATGATACTCTTTACTAATTTCTGCCTTTTTTATCATACGGGTTCGCCTGATGAAAAAAAATTAACTTGATACTCATGTAGAAGTTCTCTAATTTTTTAAATCACTATCTCATTTTCGTTCTTCGGTCTACTCTGATTTTTCCGTTCCGGTGGTCATTTGGATTGCTACGAGGCCTTATTCATCATTATTGTCATATTTTCGTGTCGGTTTTAAATGCCAACATTAGGAACAATGTGAGAGAAACATCGTCTGTTTTTTTTGGCCATACTAGGGTACACGACCCTAAAATATCTTATTATCATGCGGTTAGTTTTTCTTGATGAACAAGGATTTCAGCAATGTCTTCTACATCTTCCCACACCGTTCTCCTTATTCAGACATCTCCTCGACTGGATTCTCGCACATGGGGCGACTATGAAAGTGTCACTGACGCCCTCGATGGTATTCCACAATCATATTAATTTCTGTACAGTTACTTTTTTCAGCGATTTGCAAAATGTTCGAAGAGTTTCTGGCTAAGAAATCGGCCGGTCCAGTTACGTACGATGTTTCTCAAGTCTACGAGTTCCTTGACAAGCTTTCCGACGTTTCGTTGATGATCTTTAACCGCGTAAGTGGATGTTTCAAGTGATCGCATGTTTCGGTGATGTTTCCAGGAAACCGGGCAATACATCGGGCGTACCCGCGCATGGATCAAGCAACAAGTGTACGAGATGATGCGTGGACGGTGCCAGCATCCTGAAGGAGGAGAGAAAGTCATTGTTGGCTACTGATCACTCTGAAACAGTGCTCTTTATATCTCATCATTTCTCAATTGATCTGTTTTATATCTTTGCCGGTCCAGCTTACGAATTTTTGATCGATTCCAATGCCGAATATTTATGTCTTAAGTTGTGAAATAAATGAATCTGCGCAACAACTCAATTCAGATTTTCTGGAAACGAGAATGACTCACACTAGAAATGACCCACGGCGAATTTTTTGCGACGCGTTTTGAATTTTTTCTTCGGCGGGAAACTCTAAATAGTTAGATATGCATGCAAATCCGTGCAAACACCACGACGGTAAATTGCAGACAAGCTTGTTACAAGCGGTTTTTTGGGAGCTTTTTCATGAAAATTCAAACTATTTATGATTCCCGTTGACTTTAATGCATGCGAGGAATATTTTCTTCACAAAATACATGAGAAAATTCGTGGTTGAATAATATGAGGGATTACGGTAAACGTTGGCTTGGTGCCAGCCCAGTGGAGCGCGTTTGCGATTTACGTCGCAAAAAATTCACCGTGATGACCTGATAACTCAGGAAAGTCACCAAATTCGATGTTTCGTTCTATTTAAACCTGAACGATGCTTGAAAGCGTTCGAACGCGCGTTCCAGTATTAGAACAGTCAGCATGAAAATTTCATCGTAATAAAATTAAATCGAAGAGTGATGAAGATACACATAAAATAAAAGAAGATCATTTGACAGGTTTTTTATAGATGTGTATAATACGAAAAAATCATTCAGCAATTTGCCATTCTTGTCTGCACAGTGGACATTGGGCTCTTGGCTGATTCGACGGCGCGGCGATCCACTTATCGATACAATGCCGATGGAAGGCATGTCGGCATGCGCCGACAACAAGGGGACAATCATCTCCAGGAAACTTGCAGATGTTGCAAGCAGATTCGAACTCCATCCGACAGATTCCACATGTGTCCTCGCCTCCTTGCAGCCATTTCCATTCTCCACAAACCTGAAAATTTTCAATTTTATCAAGGGTGAAACATTTTCCTCCTTCAACTCACATGCATCTTTTTGACCGTGATATTTAACCTCGTTTTCGTTTCCAATAGCAGTCCTGGGAATGGTTCTCTGTTTTGAGCGGGCTGAAGAATAAGTTGCATACAAGCTAATTAAAGAACAACGCACTTTCTCGGGCTTGTTTTCTGAATTGGTTGACATATCTTGAAGTCCAATGCTATCGTTCGACGATCCGCTGCTATTTATTACGTGGTCATCGTCCATGATGAAACAACTTGAATAAAACGAATTCGACACGCCTTACCAAAAGCGGTAACAGGTAAAACTGAGGACACTTTACCTCTGATGTTCAAAACTAGCGGATCACGAAGGATATATTTCAACACTTTATGAAAACGAAAACGGTGCTTCTAGTACATTCAAACTTGATGTTGTCATTAAACCGAACAATATTCAAAATCGGAGAAGACGAGATTCTTAGACGGCAATACCCTTGAGCTGCTGGATGGCGTTTTGGAGGAACTTCTCTTGGAAATCCTTTTGCGAAACCTGCTTCTCGACACTTTCGTTGATGAGCTTCAACAGCTGATCACGCTCAAATCTGGCCTTGGTCTCCTCAGTTTCTTTCAGGTAATCAATACGACGTTTGATCTCGCTCGAGACAGTTTGAACGTTCTTTCTGAAAAATGAGGTTCATCCTCTTAGAATGAGTCGACTTTTGCACAAAACAACAATAATTCTTACCTGTAAGCAGCCTCCAACTGTAATTGCATTGATTCTTTGAATGAGGTTGGCAAATTATCCTTCAGGGCAGACAAAGATTCCGTCTGTTTGGCAGAATTCTTACGGAACTCGACAGTTTCTTTGAGGTCTTCTTGAATGAGACCCTTGAAGAACCCAACACGTTCCTGATAATCCTTGTAAAGTCCAGCATCAATCTTATCTGAAAACCGAGTCTTTTGGTGGAACACGAGGTGTTTCCCTACATCCAGCTGTCCTCGAGACAAGGAGATAGAAGAGGATCCATCCAACGGTCATGTGGCCTTGCTCCTCAAACACCCACAATTCCTTGTTGACCAAGAAAGCGAAGAGTCCACCGAAGAAAAGATATGGTCCCGAGGTTCCAGTGACCTTTTGGAATGCAGTGAACCACGAGTCCGGCATCATCAGAAGCCGAGTTTTTGGAGGGTACATTGGACGAGATGGGTACGGATAGTTGACCAAATCACGATCCGGATGCTCTTTGAAATCTTTTGGAACGGCTGGGAGGAGCTCAGGTGCCGACCATTCCTTATTGCATGCGTCAAACATCGATTTCGGCGCTTCAGTCTCTGTTGGAAGTGGAATACCTATAAAAATAGTTGGTCATAATTAAGAATAATGAGTACTAACGAACCCTTGAACCGATAGGCAATTTTTTCAAAGTAGCCAATGCTGTTGTCAGCGGACGGAGAGGCGGCATCTAGGAAAAATCGTTGCATTTCTGGGGAATTTTTGTTAACAATTGTTAAATTACTCACGTCCAGTAGCGGCTCCACGGGCGACCACAAAGACGCGAGAGCAGAATTGTGGAGAAGACAAACGGCTCAACGACATCTGAAAACAATAGTTCTGCTCTCTTCAAAACGATCGTACGGAATACATTTGAATTTGAATTCATTTTTCGATGCACATTAATTAGGTAACCCCAATTGCAACCTTTCAGCGGCTTTCGCAAGACATTGCGATCTCGCGGATTTTCATTAATCTTACGGCTCGTTGGTGAACTTCCTTCATTTTTTCGATGGGGAACCCGCAAATTTGCGAAATCTGGCAAAAATCACTAACTAATTGTAGGCGTTGCCCAATAGTTTGGCATCGCAAAATAAATTCGAATGTGTCCCGTGCGATCTTCTTGCAATGACAATATCAGTTCAAATATGTACTTTTTTTATAAAGTGCAGCAAGAAAATTTTACCAAAAAGCTCATGTTCTTAGTTAATGGTTTTTTTTTTTTGAAAAACCTGAAAAGTTTTAATGTATTCAAAAAACAAAGAGAAATCAACCAGGAAGCCTTGAAAATTGAAAGAGGGCCGCCCAGTAAAACGAAGACTGCGAGTACTGTAAGCGTGGTGAGACCATGAACTCATCAGCGATCATGTTCCTTTAAATATGTAGATTGAACGCGATGAGCAACGCCATTATCTTTCTGATATCCAAAAAGGTTCGAATGAATGCACACTGAGTAAATAGTAGATTTTATTACACGAAATTTAATGATTTTGGAGCAGAATTGAGAGAGAAAAGATCAACCGACCGTGTGGAACCAAAACAATTCACATAAATAAGTTCTCTAAGGTACAAAAAAAGGTAAATAATTCTTTAAAAATTCTGTATTGACAAAAACCAACAATCACAACCACTTTATCACGAATATCACAAAAATTTTAACACTACTCGCAATGGGCAATTATTTCTGAGGTGACGATTGCGCCGGTTTAGTCGTGTTCTGAATGTAACGGTGCTTGTATTCGTAGTGCCAACGATTGAAGTCCGCATTGAAAACAACAATGGCTCCCGAATCAAGACCACCCAAAATGAATCGATGCGAGGCAACCACGGCCACAGAGCGAACGGCGCTATTGAGTGGCTGGAATTCGGATTTCTCAGAATGTTCACGTAGATTTTGGCATACCTGATATGTATACAACTTAGCCAATGGGAACATTCTCCAAATCGTAATGCGTCCATTTATTGCTCCTGTCACTGCAAACTCTCCATCACGAGTTACCGTCACACATTCGATTCTGAAAATAGGCATTTTGATGAGAACAGTGTTGGCTTAAAGATTACTCACTTCTCATCCGCAATAACTTCGTTCAGCTTCCTAGCAGTGGAAGAATAGGTCACCATTCGTCGAGAGTCAAACAATGCAAGAAGTATACATTCTCGACTCATCGACAACTGAGTAACCATTCCGTGTCCTCGAATGCGTCGGAGAAGATCCGAGGATGTTGTGTGAATCAAAATAACTCCATCTTCGCATCCACTGATCACGAGACCATGCTCTGCAGAAACGCAGAGAGCGGAGATGGAGGCTTCATGGCCAGTGAGAATGGAACGAGGAGAGGGAACTTCTCCAGGTTGATTGTATTCTCCAGCGATGAATCCAGTCTGAAACCAATACTTTTTGAAGATCCAGTCGAGTGACTGAACGTACGGTTCCATTCCAATGCCAAAGCACAACAGTGCAATCCATACTTCCAGTAACTACGTAGCAGTCACTGAAAAGACTGGTTTCACTTCGAGCAATGCAGGTGACCACATCTCCATGACCGTAGACTGCCTGACGAACTCGACCTGAAAAAACAATATCGCTACTTAGAGCGATCTGGTTATAGACAACTAACCAGAATCGGTGTCTACAATTCGGAAGCTGTAGTCAGGATATCCACAAGCAAAGATAAACTTGCTGTCGGTGGTGGTGACGAAGTTGGAACATTGCACTTGAAGTCTCTGATCAAATGCATCCCCTAGATGACGACGTGCAACTGGTGTTGTGGAAGCAGCAGTCGCTAATTGTGGGTCTGCGGTCAGGGGAAGCGAGACTTGTCCTTCGGCGTTAGATGGATCCATTGAGAGAGCACTTCGTTGACTGGCCCCATCTGAAAGTATTAGGATACAGAAAACACTTCTAAATTTTAAATTTACAGTTATAGGAGTTGTCCCACTTATTCAGAGAGAACACTAAGTTCTGAGCAACTCCAACGACAGTCGGTGTGGATAACTGATGGAAAGTATTCGCAGCTAAGTAGACAACTGGACTGTTGGAAATGTACTTCATCATCATGCACAAATCATCGTCGTGTCTCCTGAATATTGTTGGTGCCATGCTCATGATGGAGTGTCGTGGTGGATGAGCTTCTGCGAGAAGTTGTGACGGAGTCTGTCCGAAAGAAAGAATCTGCTGTTCGATAGCAACCATTTGGCCAGGAGTCTCTGCCATCTTCGGAGTTACTGTTCCTTCATAAGTCAAATGATAGAAGACGTTTGTAGCTCTAACTGCTTCTGCTCCACGCTGCTTGTAGCCGAAAATTAGATCGATCCACTGGTTGAGTTGGCATGATACCAAATCAGACTCGAGAGCCTGCCTGTGCATCAGAATGAAATGTTCCGGAGATTCAGCCCAAGGAGGCAACACAACATCATCCACAATAGTTCCGTCCGCTCTTTTTCCTAGATTGAATTTCGATGAGTTGCGGAACATTTCTGGGAGGTAGAACAGCTCCGGTATCAGTTCTTTGACGTCGTGAGAATCCCGTTGGCATCTGTCCCAACTATCCTTGATTGAGTGAGTGATACGATCGGGATGGTCGAATTTCCCGTCGTGAAGGTTGATGAACATCGAAGCAAATGGCTCCTACAAACAAAAAGTTTACCTAGCTTCGTTTTCTACAATCCTACCAATCTAAAAAGCCAGTTGAGTGTGAAAGCAGGAGTCGAGTAATGTGTTCCGTAGTGGAATGCTGGCACTTCATCATCATCCCAACTTGTGTATCTGTCATTGAAGAATTTTCGCCTAGCCTCACTCAACGCTCCAATCGGCTGAAAATAAACATTTCTTCCCGGTAATTTCAAAGTTAAAACCTACCTTTGACAAATCTCTGAAATTCGAAGCAACACTCAGGTCAAGAGTGTCCGAAGTGTAATTGGTGAGGATCCACGGGAAGACTGGATACTGACTCAGATCGTTGAAAGTGCGACCAGCTACCGTATTGAGGAACATCAAGTAGTCAAAGTTGGAGATTTCTCTCTTCTGCCATTTGACACACATATCCGAATGCTTGAATAACTGACGAGGTGTCATGAGGGAAGTCTTTCTGGATTGTGGAAGTCCGTATTTGACACCTGAAGAACTTGTTAGATCTAAATTAACGTCAAAGTAAACTCACCAACTCCAACTCGCGGTAGTTGATATACAACTCTCCTGACCGTGTCCTCTGAATCGAATGCGAACATGATGGCGGCTGAAATGTTTGAGATTTGATGGGACAGATATACATTGAACTGTACTTCTAGATGCCAGGAACATTTCGAGAGCCGTATTCTGGAGAAGGTACCGTCGCAGGAAGATGGCACGGATTTCTTGAAGATTCCATCGAGCATGAAGAGCTTCGCAGTATCGGAGAACCTGGAAATTCTTGAATACCCTTTTTGTCAAGATTTGATTCATGGGGACTCGTCCATGTCCCATCCACTAAGTGGCTCCGTATTGGTGACTTCTTCTCCGACCCATTTCACTTTCTCTTCTCATTTATAATAATAATAATGATTGAGCCCCCTTTCTTCGAGAAAAGTAGGCGTAGAGTGCCTACTGAACCGAGTGGTCGCGTATACAGATAATTATGATGTGACGGCTGGTAGGGATGCAATATGAGGGAAGAGAGAGAGTAATGTACCCGACAATGATGGTTAACTGAGAGTGAAAGAGGATAAATTGTGTGAAATTGGCAGGGAAAGGATTGATATATGCGAAGAAGATCGCGTGATATTTGACACTCTGGAACTAGCCATAAAGATCAATTCTTAGCCGAGATGTTCTCCTTGCTATCTTATCTCAAACATCCCTTCATTCAGTAACTTCCGGAAGGGTATCTCTAGTTGATCTACATCTCCAGTATCCGTTTATCAGGTGCCCATCTCTTTCTGTCTTCCGGTATGAAAACTTTGGCGGCTTACGCAATCACCGTGATGTGATGTGCATCAAAAAGGTCATCTGATCACAATGAATCTAAGAATGAGAAAATTTGGTTAGACATCGTGTTCACGGAGATTAGTCTTGTAACTGAGCTGAGAACCGAGTGCAAAACTTCCCTATGGGGGATAGTTGTGTATGATTACTCTGGCTGGTCTTGACTCTATTAGTGTTTGATACTTTTACTAGATGAGTCATGTTAATTTTTCCGAAATTTTCAACCAAAATCATCTTTGTTTGTGGGAACCATCTTCAAGACGGAATCAGAAAACTACAATGGGAAAATGTCCAAAACTGATCGATACATCGGTAGCATAACTGAGAATATGAAATTTCAATTTTCGTAAAGAAAGTCTAAGGAGGTTATGGTCATTCAGATGCAGCATTCGATTTTGACTACTTTTTCAATTTTTATGGAATTCAGATATTCAATTAGGAAACTCGAAAGATCAGCAAATCTTCGAGTTTCAAGTTTTCACTCGTTCCGTCCGACAGAAAAATCCGATTTTTGTGGGCAGGACTTAAGAAAAACTTGCTGAACCTCACAGCTTTCGACATCTGCAATATCCCAAATTCTATTTCCGAAACGCCCAATATTCCCAGGATTCCATGTTCTTGATTCGTTTCCTCTGAACCCCACCACCAGACTGAGTTACACTTCATGCAATAACCTCTATCACATATCAATAATCCCATCAACTTCTTCGTCTTCAGGGTCGTTTTCTCCGGTAATAGAGGCCCTCCAGGAGGTGGTGATAAGACGCGTGTGATATGAGAAAAATGAGAAGAGCGATGGAACGAGAAAAAGATAGAGTAGGAAGAGGGGAGAAATGTCGATGATTGACACACCTTGTTATCTTTATCTCTCTCCCCCAATCTTCTACTCAAAAGTGTCCAGTGGGTCTCTTTGTGGTGGGCGCCAGTGCCCCCAGGTTGAAACAATCTGTATACATATCTACGTCTCCGTGTCCCTTCGCCCCGACTCCGCCCCCTTTTCTGCCTGGAGGGACTTGTCTCTATTCGTCCCGTCTGTAGCTGCCCATCATCTCCGTCATCGTCCAAACAACGAATACACATTTATCTCTTGGCGAGTGCATTTTTTCGCTTTTGAGAGATGCTGGGCCACAACCAGAACGTTGTTTATCAGGTGAGCAAGTTTTTCTTGGATTGTTCACAAGTTCCTTGTTTAGGTGAACACGTATTACAATGAGAAGGTCCAGCATAGGAAGGCTCGGGTGACTAAAGCTGTTCACAGAATCGCAAAGGTTGTTCAAGACATTCTGAAAGAAGTGGAAGCTCAAGAACCAAGATTCATAAACACTCTTAGTGAGACGGCTACTGGCAGATACGATGGAGTAAGTTTCCAGTTGTTTTGACTTTTCGAACATCTAAAAACTCAGATTGTGGTCCATTCTCCATCTGAATATGAGGCCGTATTGTATCTCAATCAAATGGGTGTCTTCAACTTTGTGGACGACGGATCTATCCAAGGCTGCGCAGTCTTGAAACTGAGTGACGGTCGAAAAAGATCAATGTCTTTATGGGTCGAGTTCATCACTGCTTCTGGTTATCTATCGGCTAGAAAGATTCGTCATCGGTTCCAGAACATTGTCTCACAAGTTCTTCAAACCCCTCAATTCAGGTAACTTGCTTATCAAAGCCCTAGTATATTGTAAAAGTTCAGCGAGTACTGTAAACTCCTTCAAGACAACACAGATGTCAGAGTTCGTGTCGACGACAAGTACACCGTTCAAATCACATGTGCCTTCCGATGCAACGGAATCTGGCCTCGATCAGCTAGTCAGTGGCCACTCTCGACTCTTCCATGGCCAAATGCAGCACTGGCGAGTCAGACAAAAACCGAAGGGTTCGACCTGACTAGTCGAGAGACAGCCATAACCCAACAGAACAACCCGAACAAACAGGCAAGCACCATGGAAGCAGATGCGTGGGCAATGAAGATGAATTCTGCTGAGAATATGTTGCTGACTGGAGGAAGAAGGAAGACGTTGAGTATTTTGAAGTGTCTCCGTGATACTCACATGGATTTCCCTGGCACCCCGGTCACCAACTACATTCTGAAGACGTTGGTTCTGTACGAGTGTGAGAAGCATTGCAGCGAATACGAGTGGGAAGACACAAACATCGGAGATCGTCTTGTTGGTGAGTCACTTGAATATATCGGAAGTTCGGTTTTGGCATGCGCAACAGATTCGGTAATCTTTCACGTGGAGAAAACAAACTTCAGAAGCTCATAAACTGATTTCTGGAGGTCGATAGCAACTTTTGAAGAACTTCATTAACCGTTTCAAAATCTGTCCTTTCTAATGGTACTTAGTGCAACTTGCAACGCCGTATCTCCGTTCCCTAGTTAGATTCTGAAAATGCTTTATGCTAGCTCTTGCTCTAGTTTTCTAATTCGTTCCGACAATGCAACCGAAGACGTCGAGAAAAAAAAACGGCCATCGCGTGACAAAAGAAGAACGACTTCTCCGCTAGGTGCTTTTTCGTTTTCTGCTCTTCACCATTTCTTTCCAGTCGCAATGGCATGCATTCCTAATGCATTCCTTCGTGTTCTGCCGGAGAAAAGTGTGTGTAAAAAAGAAACTGAGGGATGAGAATTCTTCGTATTTTCTCTTCTAATCAACTAGTGGCGTGAAATCTATAGAGCAGACAGTGTGAGAATCGCGGAGGCGTTTGATGAAAAGTGTCATCTCGAATTAGGCATTGAGGGATGATTGTTGAGGGATGAACCTATTTTGATTCGGAAAAAAAGAGGTTTGAAACTAGAAACTAGAGGAATTGTAAAGGTCATCCAATACGAAGAATCAAAACCGATCGTTTCAGGAGTCCTCCTTCAACTGGTGAGCTGTCTTCAATGTCGCCGATGCTCCCATTACTTCCTTCCCAC
Source organism: Caenorhabditis sp. 40 LS-2015 (assembly GCA_900536305.3). NCBI lineage: Eukaryota > Metazoa > Nematoda > Chromadorea > Rhabditida > Rhabditidae > Caenorhabditis > Caenorhabditis tribulationis. Next base: position 312,807 of record LR543249.1, on the reverse strand, counting down.
TCTGGATCTACTCCGTTCCAAGCCCCTTCATTCAATCGAGCACTCCGCCCAACTCGCATGGCATCTTGTCCGAAAACTGATGATTGATTCGAACGCCTTGCAGTCTTTATAACTCCTGGACTCCTTTCCCCCTCCTTTCACAATGTTCTCTTCCCATTCTTTCTCCCCAATTTCCAAAACTGGTCATCTTTTTCAATATAAATTATTTCTCCTCCTTACCTGAGCACATTGTTTCTTGTAATTTGGATCTGATTCGTTGGCATCGAAGAAGAGATCGGAAGCCGTGACGGAGAGTGTTCCGGGAACAACGACACCGGGAGCGATGAGTTTGGCAGCAGTAGAGAAGCACGCAGTTTCTGAATAAAGATTACTCTTTATAAATAAGAATGTCATCTCCCAGTCAACAACTTCTCAGGTGGTGCTCTTTTCCTTCCAAAAGCATCATCATCAATCCATTCAAACAACCTCGGCCTTGTCCTCATAGATCATCGTCCGTTTTGACAAATGGCATAAGAGCAATTAGAGATGGGAAGGAGAGTCTTTGCTCACTCAGGTGCCTTCTTTTCCCCTTTTTGTTTATAAACCGAAAATGGAAACGGGGGTCTTAAAAGATTTTTTGTTAGTCACCAAAAAATGAAGTGAATGTTTGTCGCAAAAAGCGAACCCATTCACGAGAGAAGAGATTGAGGGAAAGGGGTTGCCGAGTGATGAATTACCGAAACAACTGACACTTCGAGTAGAAGTTATTTGGATTTTTTTGGAGAAAAGAGCAAGAATGGAAAATAGCCGAACATTTGTTTTTCAGAACTGTCCCAAAAGCTAGGGTCTGTTAATCTCACACCATCGAAAGCTGTCATCCCAAAACAACATCTGTCGCCTCTTTCCACTCAACGGCGACGAGTCCGGATTTACCTCGTTTCGTCTCATCTTTCGACTCCTAATTGGCTAATAATGAGGGAGGATTTGACGATTAATGGGTCAGATCAGACGGGTGGAATGAGCTTCTCACAAAAGATACTGATTCTAGATGACACTTGGAGGAAAGGAAATTTGGAGATGAAGAATTAGAGAAGATTATTTGAGGCCTCATGAGGGTTTCAGGGAAGGCTTTTTAGTCGGCAAAAATGTTTTTTTTTCCAAGGTCAAGCTCAAAACTCATTGATTTACAGAATAAAAATGGGTGCATAATATGATATTTTTTTCAACTGCCTCAACTTGACCATTCTGCACTAACAATTACTATAGCTCTTCCTTTTTTGGCCAGCACAGTAGGTCTAAAACTTTCAGGTGAACCTTTGAGTTTCAGATGTGCTAAAAGCAACCGATTACTTCCTCATCGTTGCCACTAAAATTTTCAGAAAGTTTTCAAGACCCTTCGGAAGGAACTTATTCTAAGTATTACAAATGATGACTTCATTCCTTTTTTCCTTTCTGTAACTTCATTTTCCTCTATAGATTCTTTCGTTACAATACAACCGATAAAGATCTGACGATAGTGAAACGAGAAGAAAGAAAGAACAGAAGTTCCAAAATGTCGGTTTTTAATGGTTTTCGAAGCGACTTGGCGCCAATTTACGACTGTTACTCACACTCACTCAGATCGCATTTTATGACTTCAACATTTTCTACCGTATCTTTTTTCGATTAAACTTACGACTTGACGGTGTTGGATCCACTTCCTGTGCCCATTTATCGATGTCTGACTCGTCTACCAGTTCATGACTTCCACTGGTTGTTTGCCGTTGGGAGAATAGACTGCGAATGAAGAACTTGATTCGAGAGAAAAGTTTCGGCTACTTACACTTTGAGAACTTTCCGAATTCTCTCTTGTTCAGAAATTTCAGGCTCCTCGTTCTTCTCTCCTTCCGGAAGATTGGCCTCTTCGTGACGACTTCCGTACGCATTCGGCACAAATCGTTTTCTTCGTCTACTGTCGTCCTCCCAAACGTCCAATTTCCAAAACTGAGTTCCGCTGAAATAATAAGAAATCAGATTCCATGATCAAGGTTTCAACTCACGATTTCGCATCATCTGGATCCGTCAGAATGGCTGACATTTTCTCCAAAAGGCGCGTGGCACTCAGAGAATCTCGAAGACGTCCTGATACGATGAGAAGATCACATCTACTGTATTCTTCATGACGGGCGTTGAGTTGTTCCTTAGATTCTGCCTCAAACTGTGCATGCTTGCTAACATCTTCAGCTCTCAATCTGTTCAGAATGAAATCTGCTTCGTTGGCCACCCGAAGCACGTGATCTCTTGTTGCATGTGCCATCAGTCTCCCTTCATTAACAAGCTCGATAAAAGCAAGTCCAGCGTGTTTTTGGAGAGAAGTCTGCCACTCTTGGGAACACAACAACATGACAAGTTCGATGACAGACGCGTTCCTGTTTCGCAGTGTTTCCAGAACTGAAAACGAACTTGATTGGTTTCAACATTTTCAAATGTCCTACCTTTCGTATCGTTCATTATTTCTTGACCATGAGTTCCCAAAAGTGTCTTCTGAAGGTAACCACGAAAATCCGACATCATTTCTCTCAAGAGAGGAGCACACGTTTCAAGTGCAGTCTAAAGTAGAATTAGTTTCTTGAAGGACGCAGATTTATTAGTCTACCTGAAGCTTTGTTGTCAAGTAAGCTCTTCTCTCGGCGGTCTGCTGAACTGGCATCAAAGTCGAGGGGCGTCTTCCGTTGGATTGATGCATTTTCTTCAACTCCTCTTCCTAAAATTTCAAACTTGATAGTGATCTCAAAGTCTAGAATATTACATTGTACTCATTTCCATCCTTCTTCATATCTGAGTTCGCCACTTTAATCGCTGCTATCCTTCCTCCATCATCTCCTTGCCCCACTTCTTCATTCTGCTCATTTTGCTCCTCGTCTCCATTCTCACTATTTTCTGATCCAGTCTTCACGCTAACATGATCTCCATCGTTTCCTAGTTTTCCATTGGAAAGTTGTGGTGAAGCACTCGATGATTCTGAAAATTCCTCGGATGAGTGACAAGGGTAGGCTTTTTTCAATTTACCAGTATCCGGAGTATCCAGTTTTTGGGTGGTGGTTGAGTCGAAGAATGGAGATGGAGAAGAAGGAGGTTCCAGAATGTCTCTATATCTCGATACCATCAAAACAGACACCAAATAGATAACAGAGAGAGCAAGGAATTGTGCCTGACGGTTCTCCTCCACCATATCCCGATAGACGATCCCTTTGATTCTAGTTATATCCGAATCTTGTACCAAACGATCGATGTTTTCCAGTCCTTCTGGTGAGAGCTTCTCTAGTGCTTCACGAACGAAATCCATGATGCACTGATTCTTTTTTGCCGAGTTCGTCTCATATCTTGGAGTGTCTGGCTGTTGAATCCTCGAAGCAAGGATATGCCTAACCGTAACTGTTGCAGTGATTCGAAGAGATTGACGAAGAACGCCTCCAGCTGGCATATTCTTTTCTTGTTCCAATTCAGAAAAGGAAACACCAGAAGCAAGGACAAAAGTGTCAACGAGTCGAGCAAATCTCATCAGGAAGTTAGCAGCGACGGAGATCGGAAGGTGTTGTTGGCAAGCATCCACAATGTCCATGTCGTTCTGAAAAATATTGTGGATGAATATGAGACTTTCTGCAAACATTCAACTCACATTTGGTGCAGTGGCACTGGCGAGAAGAGGAAGAAGACCCCCACAAGCCATAATGAGACTGTCTGCCAATTGGGAAATCACATGGACAACGTTTCCAACAAACACTTGATTTTCGGAAGCATTGCATTGATCCGAAATTCCTCCATCCATTCTGGAATTGATTAAGTTTTCAACTTGTTGAATAATCTCTTCCAACTTACCCTTTCCACTCATCCACAGTTCTTTCTATTCCCGAAAGCAAGTCAGCCAGAAGGCGGATGTGAACTTCTGACCATGCGAATTCCGGTGCTCGATAGACAGGTGTTGGTATCAATTTTGCTCTGTAATTTGTGTTTGTTCGTGTTTTTAACATATCTGAGGAACTCACTCTTCTCCTCCATTTTCGGTTTTCTCTAGTTTTGCTTTTTCTTCTGCCAGCCGTCTTTTGAATTTCTCGTAGCTGACCTTCGAATGAGCAATCGCCAATGTATCCACCCAAACTCTCCATCCACCGTATTCATGCCTCAGAGCATGATGAAGCAGAATAGAGAATGCTTCCCAGACAAGTTCACTGACTTCGTTTTGAGATTCAGTCGTGTGGAATACATAGGCCAAACCGATTAGCCAGTCTTGCCAAACAGACATCTGCAGAATGGTCCTACGGTTTTCCTTGCTTTCTCTGCAGAGATTGATGATATCGATCAGGAAGCACTTCTTGATTTGAACAAGACTTTCTGAATCTTCACATTGATTGATAACGTGGGCGATCACTTTCAGAAGTTGTGGATTCTCGAACTTCCATTCTGGTTGAGCTGGTTGATGAGCAGCGTAAGTGAAAGTGGGCGTCATTTGCTCAACGAGAACTTCCAAAAGAACGTTGTAAGTCGGCAATGAGAGAATTTTCTTATGAGAGAGAAGACGTTCCCCAATCAAAGAGAACAAGTTCTGATTAGCCATCGATTCCGTTTTTCGTTTCAATGTGGATCTTGACAAGAAGAATCCGAGAATCTTCAATGCTGGTATTCGGATCAACTCATTTGGAGAAGAGAGAAGATTGAAAATGATTCCGAGTGCCTTGTTCTTGTCAATCGCTGGAATCATGATGGCCGGATGTTCGGCGAGCAATCTGGTGACGAGAGCGAGAACATCGTACAGATTGTCATCTTCTCTGACTGTCGCCAAAAGATTCAGAAGTGTTTGAACTTCTTGATCTCTCGCCTTTTCCTCCTCTTCTGGAGTGTTCGATGCAACGATGATCCGATTGATGAAGGTGAGAATTGCACTTCTGATCGCAACAATGTCCGCAGTGGCAAAGTTCTCGGGTCTCTCTTCGACGGTATAATCGGAAGCTGTTTGTGGGAGAGCCAACCAGTAAAAATGTTTGAGAGTGTGACACATTTCAATGACGATGGGAACTCTTCGGAGCATTTGGGAGAAGTTGTTGTTGGCCAAAAAGTCAGTTGCCAGATATTGATAGAGGTGAACTTGAACTTCCGGACGTGCTCGGATCCATAGTTTAGGATTGAAGAGCACGTAGTCAAATAGATGCTTGAGAAGAGGTCCACCAGCAGGACAACGGAGTAGGAACTTTGCGATATGGATGAGTTGTTCGAGGACTTTCATCGATAAATGAGATGGCGATGCTTTTTGTAGACATGAGGAGATAATGAGGAATCCTTTGCTGTGGAACAGTTGTTGTTGGGAACTTTGAGAACTCGAGAGCAAAAGAGCAATCAGGGAGAGAAGAGTTTGACAGACTTCTCCGTCGATAGAGTTGTCATGAGAAGAGGGTAGATCGATTTGAGCGAAGAGAGGAAGAAGAATTTGAATTCCACCAACAGATTGCAGAGATTTGTGGATGGAATGGGTGGTGATGACTTCTACTCCCTGGAAATGAGAAATTTCATTTTTACCTCTTAGATATATCTAAGTACCAACCTCTTTCATGACTGCATGTGGAATCTGGACGAAGTATGTGCTGCTTGCAGTCTTCGGTGGAGTGTAGAGGCAAAGTTGACCGTGACAGTTTTTGGGACAGTAAGCGAAAACCAGAGAAGAATGAAGATGCCCATCGAAAAGATGCTAAAAATGTTATCAATTCTTGAAGTCGTCGATGTTGTGACCCTCACCTTCTTGTATCCTTCTGGAAGACTAGTTTCAGAATCATGCTTGAATGTTGATTGATAAGCAGGACCAAGACAGAATAGAGAGTTTGCTTGCTGTAGGGAGAGAGCTTCCGCGAAAAGATACATTGCGCCCATTTGCCCGCAGAATGCAGTGTTGGCTGTGCCATCAGCGGAGACTCCAATGGAGCAACGATCCCAGTTGGTAGCGGATGTTACGACCCTGGAAATTAGATCAGTTTTCTGGCGAAATTTCGTTTTGAGATCATGTATACTTCGTACGCTTAAAAGTTTTTTTGCTCGTTTTTAAATTCGCAACTATTGTGTTGTATTACCATTACCAAATTTACCGTAAAACCTGTAACAGATATCAAATAGTCGTCAACTGACAAAAAGTTTATGACGACATGAGAAACGCTTCTGTAAATGACCACATTTTGATATCTGCTACACAGAATCCGAGAAAAAATTGGTCAAAGCAACCGTAAAAAGTATTCATCTATTACAGAATTTGCTGTAATCAACAAAAAAAACTTACCATGATAACTCAATAGTCTCTACCAGTTGACCATCAATGAAACACTTAATGTCACTTCTTCCCCAACGTGAATAACAATGGGCAATTGCGATATGATGCCACTTTCTTGCTCCAAGCTCCGCCTTCACACATCTCGACTGCTCTTTACCCTTCGCCTTCTCCACATTCACTACCAAACAGTTACCAGTGAAATGGCATGAATATCCGATTCCTTTCGACGTTCGAAAACTGTAGAGCACCGGTTGTTCCTTCTCGAAAGTGACACTATTCAATGGTTCCATTCGAAGCCACGTGGCAAATGTCCATCCTTGCTGGTAGGGCATGGTTTTGATGGGTGGAAGAATGATTCCCTGGAGATGAAAAAATGCTCGAGGGTCTTCTGAAGATACTTACGGATTGATCTTTCCCGGGAAACGAGAAGAACACATCTGCACTATCATGCTGAGGCATCTCCTTCAGCACATGAAGAAGTTTCAGTGAGTTTGGAGGCTGAAAATTCGATTTGATAGAGAGAAATGGCAAAGAACGAACTCACCCATTGATCTTTAGTGGACTTCAGGGATCGGAGAAGATGCTTCGTTTGTTTCACGTTTATGGAGTATGCAACAAGGGCAGCAATGATTTGAACAAGAAGGTCGGCCAGGAGAGGAGGAGCTTCCGGAAGTAATTCAAGAACTCTGAAGCCAATGGGTCAACTGTGTAAAGTTTCGAAATAAACTCACTTGGAAATCAACCCAACTCGAGTGCACGCCTCCAAGTTTCGGTTGCTCTTTTTCATGACTGCCAAGAACAGACTCCAAATTTCATTCTGAAATTACCTCCAAATTTAAATCAAACGGAATTCTAACACAAACCTGTAGATCACAATCGCAATGAGATAGAAGCGTGAGCATGTGATCCACATTCGATGCATCCTCAATCACAAACTTCGACTCTTGATCGAAATGTCCACCCACAAGCAAGTTGAACAAATGATCCACAATTTGAGTTCTATCGGCATTTGGAGAATTGGAATGCAGAGTAGTGATGAGTCTTTGGATTGTCTCATCAGCACCTTCTTCGTTCGAATGAATCAATGTTGTTTTGGAGAGAAGGCGTGGAAGAGAAGAAGTGACGTCATCCTGGAAAACGATAAATTGGAAAAAGATGAATAGAAGTTCGAATAAAGCCGAAGAAGAGCCAAGATCAAGCTTTTCAGTAGGAAGCATTTTTGAGTATCAACATGTACAAAATCAAAACTGAATGTTGTAGTTAGTAACCATCTCCATTATCATGCAGTATCTATCATTTCTATATCACCACCAACACTGAATGGAATCGAAATGTTGAATGACTTGGAGAAGGAAGCCAGACTTCCACGTCTTGATATATTTCCAAGTGCAGCATTATAACTGTCTCTACGACTTGTCGATCCGGGAGTCGGTGGTTGGGTCAGATCGTATTCAATCGAAAACGGAGCAGGTGTGAGCTCTTCGGGCTGAGTGAGAGAATTGAGGAAATCAGATGAAATACGAAAACACAAGTGATGTACGGAACAAATACAGTGAAAAAGTTGGAGTTGAGAATCTAGGTAGTTTGGGTTTATGTGGAAATATGTTTCCTATATTACACAATCTTGATTTGAAGTTCGCTGAACAATAGATGATCCAGAAAAAGTTTCCAACTCCTCCATGAAACTTCCATCAAACACTGATCATTAGTTTTGGTGTTTAAATTCTGAAGCCTCCAGATTCAAAATTTTGGAAAATTCAAACTTCAAGATTAATCTACTATAAATTTCGTATCGATCTTTATAATTCTTATAATGATTGGATATTTGGTTCTGAAGGTGCAACGAAAAGATAAGAAGACTACTTCTGCACTCCAGAAGACGTCAAAGTTAAAAATTTCCGAGAATCAAAACTCCAGAATTAGTCTACCAATAGTCTACTAGCAGCTGATTTTGCATTCAAACAATTCAGAATTCTATAGAGCATGATTGCTGACCTTCAGAAAACATTTGAATCTTTTGATGGAGGCCAAATCCCGCCAAAACAAGATTATTTTGGAAATAGTGATATATATTTATTGGATGATAATCCATTTCTCCCTTCTCATTTTTTGTTCGAAATCTTACCTCAAGTTCGAGTTCTTTTCCCTCTGGCAATGGTGGAAGTGATTCTATGGCTGCTGAGGGGGACACGTCTTGGGGTGGTACAGGGGAGACTATTGCAGAAGGAACATGTATTTCTTCTGGTTTTTCGACAGACTTTTCTTCCGAATCTTCTTTGGAGTCATCTGAAGTTTCATTGTCCACGTTTTTGAAGACGTTTTGAGACGGAGCATCAGTGGATCTGAAAAGATTTAAGAGTCTTTTTTTGAATCCAACTATCCACATTGGATATGAACTTACGAATCATCCAATCCCAAATCCACAGTCTCCATATTCGAATCCTCGTCATTCACCTCTTGCTCCCCAGGAATTTCAACATTTCCTATATCAAAGAATAAATATTAGCTCAAGAAGTAACACAGACCCAAATCTATCACTCCATCCAAAAATCAATAGAAACACTCACCGTTCTCTTGAATCGGCGGACCTGATTCATTGTGTGACGTTTCAGAGATCTCCATTCGAGTAATCTCTGAAAATGGTTGTCGGGTTCTTATCCCAGATGGTATAGGTGTCACAGAGAAAGCGATTGAACAAATAAGGTGAAAGACGTAAATCGACGTGGAAGTGTTTGCGTACTAAAAAAAGGAGGGACATTTTGCAGAAAGATGTGGTTTCAAACAGGTCATAAAAGTTTGTTAGGAAAACAGAGCTGAAAGAAATAGAACATTAAATGAAATAATAGAGAAAACCAGGTGAGCAGTCACCTGGACATTGAGATTAGTGTCCAGCAGCTGAGAATCAAAATATTCCAGAAAATTCGCATATTTTGCCTATCATCATTCTCGTTTTTTTCCCTCTCTCTTCATCAATGTCAATAACTAACTATATATGGTTATGAGTGGAATGAGTCGAACGCAAACAGACTGAGACGCAGGATATAGAAGACGTGACGAGACACTGGGCGGGATTAAGAGACGCAGAGAGAACGGAGCAGTCGGAAATCAAGGTGAAAAGGGGGCATTCGGATGGTGTATGCAAATGTGGGAGGTGGCAGAGAAAGGCCCCCGACGAGGAAGCGAAGGACCTTTTGTCCTTTTTGCCTCGGAATGAAAGGAGAAAAGTGGAAGGAGTAGGAGGGGGTGAAGGGAAGGAAGTTTAGCCTTAATGGAAGAAAATTGCTTTAGGAATTCGCGAATCAAAAAGAAGGGCGATGGAACTTCCACTACTGAGTTCACTTTGAAGAAATATCGAGAACAGGGTTCTTTTCGTGATCTAGTCATTAGTTCTCGAAGGCCCCACTACAGATGGCTACTGTAATCCTGTCAAGATTAACACAGATAAGAACGATAATAAAACTTTGTAGGCCGACAGTAAGACAAGGGAGAGGGAGGGTTACTAATCTCTTGTCTGCGGGTTGATCTGTTGAGAGAAAATTACAATGCGAGCCGAGATACATTTCGTCAAAGGATAGTGCAACTATTACAGGTTTTAAGATTTCCTTTGACTTAGGGGCACTTTCTGAGTCCTAACATCTGGTTATCTTTTGTTGATTTTTAGCTCAGATTTTGAATCTGCCTGGTCGATTTCGCATTGATGCTAATTATGAGGAAGTTGAAAATGGAGAAACCGACAAAGTCGAACGGAAAGTGAAACTTCAAACGGAAAAAGTGAGAATTTATGACACAAGAAAGTTCGGTAAAACCAGAGATTGAACATAGAAGTTAGACTATAGTTGTTGGCAGTCCCTTTTGCCACGTATATGAGAAGTTTCGATGAGTTGAGAGCTCAGCTTCACTTGGGAGTCTAGGTGGTACGCCTGCCTTCGTCAAAGTTTGATATCATTTTTGACAACCTGTAGCAGACAATAAGTTCTTCCTTGTTGTTTTTGGATTTCGAATATGTATCTATTTCTACTGAAAATCAAATTTTTAATCTTTGAATCCTAGAACAGTTTTCTTCCCAAAGAACGTTTTCTCTCCAAGAGGCCACAAAATGCACGAAATTGGGCCAATTTATGAGCTCGAAAATTAAATACAAACTTGAAAAATAGTCGAATAAGTTTTGAAGAAAATTTCCACTCTGCATGTATGTTTTTCTATTTTCAGAGAAAGCCATCAGGCTAATCTTCGAATCAAAAATGAGATCACATCGAAATCATGCAGATAACGTCAAATAAAGAGAAGCCCCCCAATATGAGAATTTTCAAGTGATGACTTCAAATTTTTCATTTTGGGATGCTCTCTCTGTCATTCCTCTCAAACATGAGCCACCCGCCAAAAAGTCATTATCTAGCATCCGAAAAGGCTTGTTTTGCCTTTCCTCAACTCAACTATTTTGTGCATTCTTGATGGACGCGAAGATTCCGGCAGAGAGATGAGCATAAGAAGTTTTCGAATATGTTTTTCTGTCTCATCAAAAGATGGAAACTCAAGAAATATTGGAGGAGGAGTGTCCCTCGAAAGGAGATTCTTTTAAGGAAGTGTACTAGTAATCGGAAACGAATTCTCTTCAAAAAAATGTTATGGGGGAAGACAACTTCCGAAGTCATGGGTTCTTCTGTTCTTTTCCAATCGAAACGTAAAGTTCCGTAGAGTTTATGGTACGTCGGAAGTAGCTTCTTTTTACAAAGTCTGCAAATCTGCGGTATCCAAAATGATTTGCAGATTTGCAGATTTTGTAGAATGTAACTACTTTGGACGCACAATTAAGGTAAGAGAGTACCGATTGTCTAGTCAAAAAAAACTTACCAAGAAGTTCGAAGGACATAAAAAGTAGAATGAAGCATTCAAAAAAGTGCCATCGCACTTCAATTTCTCTCTTCAAAAATTCTTCAATTCGCAGATAATAATCGGATTTCTTCTTTTTTCCCCTTCCTTTTTTGCATGTGCCATACGCAACTTTTTATGCTCCGATGGCAGTGGATAGAAAGGGAAAGATATTAAAACAAATAACATAAAAGTTGAAGTTTTCGATTTTAGAGAATCGGTGAGCTTAGACTCCGGAAGACGTCTTCCACTTCACTGAACTCCAAAAAATGGTGAAGTTTGGGTTTCAATTTTTATTAAATCGTTCAGATTCCTGCAGAGACTAAAAACATTAGGGGATTGTTTTCTAAAAATGGAATGGAGACTCCAGCAATTTATTTCCCAAGGCAATTAGCATTGGCAAAACGTTCTCCTTGAAGGACAAAATTGAGGGAAAAAAAGGAAAACTGGTACGTTTTGAGGGACGATTCGAAAGTGAGATATCATTGAATGGCGGGGAAAGACGAAAAGGTTCGAAGGACACATGTGACTTATTACTGAAAATGTACGCGGAAAAAAGTTGATGGAAAACAAATTAGTGAAAGTTTTGGAAGTAGATAAGAAGTTCAAGTTCACAGAAGATCTAAATAGATATTTTTGTTTTTAGGAAAGGAAACCAGTTTCGGAACTTTGCTGTAATTTTTTCAAAAAATCGATTTGTCCCATGATTCCGTAAAACATTACCTGTACCGTCAGAAGTTTCAAGCTGAGCTCGAGTTCTTGAGTTCTACAATCCTGTTGAAAAGAGTTAGAAGTAACAGCACTTCAAGTTTTTTGAGGTACATTGGTGGCCTTTGAGTTCAAAATGGTCAGATTTGAGCAGTTGAAAAATTGTGTGTCAATTATTTTAATAATCTGAAAATTAATTTATGTATTATGCAGCTTTAGATCTTCCGTTTTGTAGTTGACGACTTTTTTGATTCGAAAATCACAATAAAGTCAGTTTCGTCAGATGAGTTCTACAAACACCAGCTGGGACAGTCTTTGGTGATTTTCAGTGCAAAACTGTATACTTTAAGCTGTTGAAAAAGTGGTTGTCAACTACCCGTCTGAAATTTCGCGAGTATATCAAATAAATATATATCTGAAAGGAAGTCGCTTTACTCACTCAATAATATTCAGGGAAAACATGGGCTCAATTTCTTTTCTACCGCACGGTGCTGTATCGGAAGAATCCTTGGATCCTCTTTCACCGTTCTTTGACATTTTTTGGAGCTCTATTCATTTTCCCTGCTTCATGAAATCTATGAAAACTGTGAATCCCATACCATGATTTCTGATAGTTTCCCTTTTCAACCGTGTCAATGTTTGATTGATGTGACAAACTACACCCATGTTCCTTAAAAAGTCCAAAGCTTTCTCCCCAAAAACTGTTGCATAACATCCTCCTTTCAATTTTCCCCCCGTCATCACCTGTCCTTTTCAACACTCAAATTTCTCTCTCTCCTTTCTGCCATTCGGCCATCTTCTAAGAAATCGCCTCTCTGGTCACTTATATGACACCCTGAAACCTGTTCATATTCATTCCGAAAAAGGGAGGCAAAATGGCGTAAGAACCGGTCGATGTCTGCGTCTCTTCGTCCCGCACACTCTTTCCCGTTTCTGACCATTTTCATCTCAATTTACATTTCCAGACGATATAGGCAGCATCTCCTGTGATTCATCTTCGGCTTTCTTATAGAGAGAGAAAAAGAACTTTCCCGCTATATATTTTTGTTCTTTTTGTTCTACAATGAAGCGGTTAGTTTTACCATTATCTAAAAGTTTTCCATAATAGAAGAAAGAGCTTGATATGATTGCTGCCAATCTGAAAAACGCCGGAGGCAAGGAGTAGACAGTTTAAAACGTTCTGTTTTTTTGGTTCCCGATTTCGATCTGAATTCTGAAATCCAAATAATGTTGCTCATTTCGAAAAATAAAACGTTCTCAAGCCCTTGAAATAAATTGAACTATTCCAGCCTACTCGTATTAGTGACGATATGCACGATTCCGTCACTGGCTCAGAAATCAGGACCCCCTGGTCCGATGTCTTCTCATTTTGTGGATTGGCTGATTGCTCATGGGTGAGTTATTCTAATAGTGCGAACGAGTGATGAAACTTCATTAAGATAGGAACATCAGAAAAACAGAAGTAGGCGATGGGTTCCTTTGAAAAGAGGAGGCTTAGAAACTTATTTTCAAAAACGGAAACAGGTCTTCAGAAATCGAGTTAAGACATTCTGACTGAGATTTGCTTTTTTGAACACATTTCAGAAGGTCACAACTCGTTTTCTGAAGATCCGTTTCCGTTTTTGAAAATTCAGGAATCCGTTTCGAAACATCCTCTCAAAGAAAGAAAAGGAGGACACACACATCGCACACTAAAGTGTCATCACCCGTACCGAAACTTGAGGTACCATTTCAAACAAACCAATTTTCAGATATGAACAAGATGCATTTGACCGTCCTGATGTTGGCCCAAACGGTAGTTTTGGTGGCAAACGGCGATCCGGGGACCCCGTAGAAAAAGAGCCTGTCATTTTCATCCACGGCTCCGGAGACACTGCTCTCTTCACTCAACAACCGCTGGCAACTGGATTCAGTAGAAGTATTCAATACTTTTTGGAGCAGAACTACACTGAATCTGAATTGTATGCCACAACATGGGGAGATACCTGGGGCAGTGGATCCATGTTGGATACGTACTCGACCATCCATACTTGTGGAAATTTGATTTACTTGAGAAGGTAGCAGAGTTAATTATATGACTGTTGTATCAATTCGCAATTTCAGATTCCTGGAAGCGGTGATCGGGTACACGGGAGCAAAGAAAGTGGACATTATTGCTCATTCTGTCGGAGTTCCATTAATGAGAAAAGTAGTAAAGGGAGGAACTCTGATTGGAACCGATGGAAATTGCACTTTGGGTCCACCACTTGGAGCAAAAGTGGACACTTTCTTGGGTATTGCTGGACCGAATTTCGGTCTTTGTGTATGTCAACTGGCTCAAACTGTTCCCGCATGGTGCAATGCTTTGGATGGCTTGTATCCCGGATACACTTGCCAAGATCAGGTGGGATTCTGGAAGATTTGAGGATTAGAATGAACGTTGATTTTTAGTTGTGGTGTGGATACACATCTGGCAGTTGCAAACAAGAGAACTACTCGAACCTCTTACAAAAAACCAACGACGATCCAAACAGGGAAGGAGATCATGTTTATGCTATGTGGAGTGATGGTTGGTTTTGTAGTTGGTTTTCAAAAAAATCGGTCTCTTTTCAGTTGATGAAGTACTTCTGAACCGCGGGATGGTTTGGGGAAAACCAACAGCTAGAATTCCAGGTGAGGAATCTTGAAGAAAAAACAAACACTGTCTCAATTTTAGGAATGAATGGTCGATGGATTAGTGATAGAAATGGACATGTTGCAATGAAGGATCTCACCGAACTGAGACAGTTTGAAGCTGTTGTTCACCACTCCATCTAAAATTCGGAGTTCGCTTTGAACTTTTTGTTATTAATTTATTTTTCCTTACTCTTGTTGAATACGTTTGTCTGTACATTTGGGTTTAATTTCAATGTTGCAATAAATACTTCATGTATTATAGAAACAGGAATACATGGTATTCAGGTAAGGGGATTTCAGTTTTTACACCAATCGAAAGCGTTTCTGAACATTCGAATCCACGGAGACAATGCAACTGTTTGTTGGTCGAATCGTGTATTCCAGATGACGTCGGCAGACTCCGCCCACTGCCAAGACAAGAAGGAACGGTCTGCGTGAGGCATCATGGCCAGATGACGTCCGTCACGACTACAAATTGCAGCCACGTCATCGATGGAACCGTTCGGATTCCAGGGATACGATAGTTTCGGAGCATTGTAATTGGCTCCGGTCTTTCCTTGATCATCGCAGAAACGAACGCAAATCTGTCCATTGGTTTTCAGATTCTGCAGGGTTTTGCTCATTTTATAAGTGAATTGACCTTCTCCATGAGACGACCATAGTCCAAGGACGGAGTTTTCCATTCCGGAGAGCATGATACTGTTGCTCTTTTCTATCTGAAAACCAAGATTATGGACCGCCCAATATCTGGAAAGATGAAGATACCTTCACAGGTCCGAAATTACTTTCAAACCGACCACACTCGTTCTCATCCAAGAACACTGTGGCTCCATCCACGTCTTCATCCCCAATCCATCCCAGCTGGGCCATCAACTGACATCCATTACAAACACCATATGAGAATGTGTCTGGTCTCGAACGGAAACTCTCGAATTGCTTTGAAACCTTCTCATTGAACAGAACACCGGCAGCCCATCCTTTTGCAGATCCAAGAACATCCGCGTAAGAGAATCCACCCACAAATGCGACTCCTCTGCATGCTTTGTTTTTGAACCTTGAAATTTGTGATTTTCAAACCTGTAACTATGCAAGTTGCATCCTCCCAAAATATCAGTCATCGTCACGTCGAAAGTTTGGAATCCAGCCAGAGTAAAGGCCGAAGCCATTTCACGATCTCCATTTGATCCTTCCTCACGGATGATTGCCACTCGTGGAGCTGTCGAAAAATATTGCTCATGATAAATGAAGGAAGTGTCGTAGAACCAGTCGAAATCACATTTGTAGTTTATCTTCTTGCAGCTCTTGCGGATCTGGAAGCTTTCATTGGTTTTGGTACAGTCACTTTCGGGAAGAAGGTACCGGTTAATCAGGGAACATGTGGTATTTTTTCTCACCTCTTTGGCCTCTCTCAAACTCTTCACATTAGTCTGAAACTCTCCCAACTTGTCCCCAGCCAACTCCCACTCTTCTCGGAGATCCACCAATGACTCATTGACTTCCAATTTATCGTTGACTCGTATTCTCACATTGGCATCTGATCCATAAATGGCTGATGAATAGCCAATGACCTGACATTCAATCTTCGAGTCGTGGAATCTTTTGACGACGTCTTCTGGATCAACAACTTCCAGAACAATTCCACACTCTTCGGCAAAAAGAACATCCAGTGCACTTTTTTGACCACTTTTAATATTGCAATCAATCGAAACATTTCCAGCAAATGCCATTTCCAAAATTGCAGTGATAAGCCCACCATCCGAAATATCATGTCCTAAACAATCCACATCTTTTTGCATAAAGATGAAAAAGTTTACCTGCGAGAATCTTTGGTTTGTTCACTGTTCCTACCAATTGATCTTCCAACAAAAGATCTTGAACAATCGAGAAAACTTTTGAGATTTCAGAGAAGTTCTCGATATCTGGACAATCATTTCCAATCTGACAAAAATCAAAGGATCATTTTGAAAATCTGAAAGAAGTAACATACCTGTGAATAGACCTGAGCCAATGCACTTCCCCCCAGCCTCATCTTTCCCTTATCTCCTCCACATTTGATCCATATTATTTTGGAGCCCGTAGAAGCAGTTAGAGCTGGATTCACTACTTTTGTAACATTGGTACATGGTGCATAAGCAGAGAGTACGAGTGTTCCAGGACTCTAAAACATCCAGTTCAGAAGGAATTCTAAAATCATGTTCAAACCTTAACCAGCTCTCCATGTGCGGTCACTGCCATCGATAACGAGTCTTTGCCCCCATCAATCGCACATCCAATCTCTCTGAGTCCCTGACAAAGACCTCCAACTGCTTCCACTAAACGAGCACCCTCTCCTTCGCATTTCGCTGCCCACATCCAGTTACCCGACATTTTTACGTCCTTCAAAATAAGATGTTATTTTTTGATAGGCTTCGTCTGAAAGTTTCAATACTTTTAGATCGGTAATTGGTGCCCAGATGAGGTTCATTATTGTCTCCGAAATGCACATTCTTGCTCCTTTCCCGGCATCAATTAGCATTTTGATAGGCTGTTCTCCGAGAGACACTGCTCCGCCGACCTGGAATTTTTAATTGATTAAATTTTTCGTTTTGTTTCGTTTTTCTTGTGCCCATTTTATTGGGTAGAACGATGGTTCGAGTGAAATTAAAATTCCATGTAAAAATTGAGGATCAAAAGTGGAAGAGTCTCATGTTGTGGCGTTTTGTCTAATTGGAAGCCTAATCCATTTTGGAATGAAGACTTTGAAAAATGATACGTCTCATAGTTTTTGTTTAGTTGTCAGAGTAAAATTTTGTTATCAGAAGATGTCATCTTCTACAATTCGAAAATACAAAGAAGATTGTTCCATCCATCATAAGAAAAACCCAGGATGACTGTAATCACGGAGAAGTTCTTCCAAATTTGAAGACAAATCGAACAAAGCGGTATTCCGAGTTCGAAATCTGGCCATTGGGAAATTCGGATGCTCCGAACATTCCTGATGCAAAACTTTCAAAACTAACTTTCTGAATATCAGATTCCCTTTGGCGCTCTCTTTTTGCTTGAGATTAGCTAGCCATTCATTTAGAATTCGTTGCTCGAATTATAAGGTCACAGTTTCACTACTGTCCCACTCTCTTCAATGCACTTCCAAACCCAAGGCTTCAGAAAGACAAATGGTCCCCTCATCACGTCTTCTGGCCTCCGTCTTGATTCCGTCATCAACAATAATTCGTACTTTTTGTGGCTCTTTGAACCCTCCTTCCATCGTCCATATTTCCTCCGTACTCCTCATTTTCCGGGGTGGCTCCAAAGGGCTCAGTGATGCATAAACTGTCCCTCTGACCCATTCTTCTCGTTTTGTTCTCCTCTTCAACTAAGCTCGAAACTCTTTCTCAATTGTTTTTCTCCCTTCTTATTTTTAGGTCGTTTCACTTTTTCTACTCTCGTAGCTTCCTTCTGAATCCGAAGTCGTTCCATTTTCTTTGTTCATCATTTAATGCTTTCGTCTTTTTGCTCATTCCCCAATATTCGCGGCGATGGAGAAAGAGAGAATGGGAAATTTGAATTGGATTCCGGAGAGAAAGGCTTTTGGCTTTAACATCATCATCAACCTAATGAGCTGCCCCATTGTTGCTCATGAGTGGAATTACAATGAGAAAAAAAACGTTTTGTTAATTGACTTTTCAATGCTTTTTGGGGTTTTTTTTTTGTGAAGCTGGTATTTGTGCGAATTTAGGTTTTCCCGGAAAAGAAAAAAATGGCTCTGAAAAGTTGGATAGTCCCAAAACATAAAAGGTTGGGCTAGGTGAAAAAAGGTACAGTATTTCCTCTAACACTCCACCATCGCCGGACTATTGCGGATGAAAAACGGTATTTGATACTGAGGTCATGGAAGTACAGTACCTGCAGTTGGACCCAAAAAAAGTGAATTGCAAAAGAAAAAGAGGTGCAAAAGAGGTGCATGCTCCATTTTCTGATGTCGATATTAGAAGCGAAATATAAATTAGATGCAAGCCAAACGTTTCAGGACTTTCATTCAAGATCTTACATTCAATTTTGAATAAGAAGAGTTCACTGGCGAATTTCAGTTTAACCTCGACTTCATGTCGTTTCACTCTTCCCCGAAATCATCCCTTTGTTCTGTCTCATTCCTTCGTTTCATCTCCTGATACTTTCTGACCTCCCCTATTCGCAAAAAGTCATCTTCTATCAAATCCATTTTCCTCTTTTCTCTTTCTTCCCCAGCAAACGATTCTCGCTTTCCAATCTAATCACGCCTTCTTCTTTTTCTTGGCCTCTCGAAACTCCGCCCTCTTTTTTGCTCCGTCTCCGACTCTTTCCTTTTTTTTGTTGCAGTCTCAGTCCGTCGAGGAACAAATAGGAGACATTCGAAATGCGTATCCTCGTTTTAATGCTCTTTATGAGCATGCTGCACATGAGGATTAAAGCGGACCTCTGTGCTCACTGCGACTGTGATTTCCTGTCACACACAGTAGTCTGTAATCGACCTTCTCTTCTTGTGAGAACCGTCTCGATGCTACCAAATATTCAGCAACTGCATCTGAACTCTTTGAATCTTCCACAACCTCCACATTTTTTGTTTCATCCGAATCTTCGAGTTCTTCGAATGAGTCGTTGTGGAATGCATGAGGTTCCAGGAAGTACTTTTCTTCCGTTACCAGGATTAGAGGTAAGATTTCCTTACTTTTCTCAGAACTTATGTAGAAGTTCAGGTCATCGATCTATCCAACAACCACTTGGAAACTCTTCCACCTACAGTTCTCCGAAGTCTCAAGTTCCTCCGCGTTCTGATTCTGACCAATAATCGAATCTCCAACCTAGACCAATTGGCCTGGATTCTTTCGCCAGGAATCGTTCTTGAGCAACTGGATTTATCCGGAAATCCCATTGCAATCGCCACTTCGATGACCGTATTCCCTCCAGTCCGTCAACTTTTTCTGTCTGATACCAGAATGGAAAGTGTCAATCAAACTGATATCATGTTTAAGGCAAGTGATTTCTGAGACTTCCAAAAGTGCTTATGACTTCAAGTGGATCCTCTCAAACACTCGAAAGTTCTTCTAGACAAACTGCTGACTCAATTAAAGAAACAAACACTTTCAGAAACTACCCGGAAAGTGTGAGAAGGATGTGTGCCGTCACATTCCAATACACAATTTGAACATTTCCCTAATCACAACAATAGACTTCTCTTCAAATCGGGAACTGGAAATAGATTCAGGAGCACTGGATGTGTTCTCGAATGCGACTTATGTAGACTTGAGTAACACTAGACTGCCGGTTGGATTCGAGGAATGGTTGGAGAGAAAGAGCAGAGTCAAAAGTTTGAATATTAGCCATTGTCAGGTATGTTTTCAGATAAAACAAGAACATATTCGGAAAATTTATAGCTTCCTCTACACGAAGACACTTGGACTGCATGTGGTCAATTCTTACATTCTCTGGACATCTCCGGAATCGGAGCAAAACGTTTGAGATTCTCCAGATTCTGTCCTATCAGGTAACTAAAAATCGCATTTTCTTCCACAACCAGTTTTATTCAGAACGGTTTTCGCTCGGGACAACTTGCTCTCAACTGTCTACATTGATGCAGTTTCCATTGAATCGATGCATTTCGAGAGGAACATGTTCAGTGACTTCCCGATCCCCCCTCCCGGAGTTGAATTGACAGAACTTCATACCTTGAGTCTCTCTCATAATTTGATGACGTCACTTCCACCACACGCACTTCAGTCATATCCCAACTTGCAACACTTTGATATTTCGAACAATCAACTCAGCGAGGTATCGCATTTTATAAAGTTGTATAAAGTTTACTATTTTTCTAGATTGATCCGCAAGCATTCCCTTCAATCGGTCTTGGTTTGATTTCCCTCGATCTGAGCTCCAACCAGCTGTCGTCTCTTCCTCATCCAATTCTTCCATCCCTTCTTCTTCTTGATCTTTCCTCCAACACAATTTCCCATCTAGATCCCCATTTTTTCACTGGTCTCCCAATGCTTCAACAACTTCGAATTGCTTCGAATCCAACTCTCTTCTCCAGATGTCCAAATAGAGAATCCCCTTGCTGGAGTGATCATTTGGATGAGCTCACTTCATTGGTAGACTTGGATATTTCGAATTCCGGATTGGAATTTTCATTGCATTTGAGACATTTGAGAACATTGAAGTCGTTGATGCTTCGTGGCAATGAAATTAGAGTTATCGATGCAAAATCGTTGCCAGAAAACTTGAGGACGTTGGATTTGGGAGAGAATCGAGTACAGTTCACATCAAACTTCTCAAAATTAGAGTACTTGAGGTATGAATGTCGAATTGAAAAATCCCGCTTAACTAATAGCTTTCAGAGACTTACGAGTGGATCAGAATCCTCTTCGCTGTGATTGCTCACTGTACGACATCGTCCCCCATCTACTGAATCAGAGTCAAATATCTGACCCTCTCCTGTACTACTGCTTTTCCGGTTAGTGCTCTCTCGACTTTCCCCTTGAGGATCGATTCCGTTCTTTAGGGTCCTGGCAATACCCTCTCCTTCCCTATCTGGCTTCCGTGAAACCATGCGTCGATACAACTCGAAACTTTTATTCAGTTCTTGTCACCACTTTTGTCATCGCGTTTGCCATCGTGGCCGCTCTGATTGGCGGTTTTCTTCTCTACAGAAAATATGCGGAAAGAGCGAACTTCGTCTACAAGAGGATTTCACTCGTTGAGGCACCAGTTAGGTTATAAGAAGAGATCTCAGCTATTGGAATTTCGACGGGTTTTTATTGGAAGTATCCGATGAGTTTTGAAATGAATAAAATGTACAGATATCCTCATATGTTCTTCCACATTCAAAATCTGAACATTTTGGTCTTTGACTGAACATTTAGGAAGTGAAATGTTTCTGTTTGTCCCAGAACTTGTTGTTTCCGAGTCAGAATCTTCTGACGCCATTTTTTGTATCACCAGAACGCTTGATTGTGGGGTCCAGATTCTTCTCGTGTCCGAGAGAGATTTCTCTTTTTTTGTTGCTTCAAATGTTGAAAGCTACATAATCAGAGGCGATTTGTCATTGGACATGTCAGCAGCACTGCGACTCTTTTCTTCCATTCAAAACTTTTCCCCGGGGAAATTCAAAACGGAAATCTGACTCGAGAGAAAGAAGAAGAAAGAAGACATTTCCACACTTCTTCAATTTTTCTATACCCCAAAAAGGGATTCGCCGACTCTCGACTGTTTACTCCTACTTACACTACGGCCACTTTTTCAGTCATAAATCAAATTCCAGAAAGAAGAAAAGGAACATGGTGAAGGCTCCAGATTTACAAACACAAATTGTATTACTGAATCATGTCACAAAACATGAGAAGAAGAAAGGAGCTAGAAAAAAGGAGCTGAAAAGAGAGAACGAGACAGACGGAAAACTAATTTCCGGCTGAATAAAATGAACGATGAAAACAATTTTGGGTAAACATTTTCACAAACTGAGGGCTCTGGTTCCTAGAATGGTCTTCCGGAAAATCCGAATAGGATTTTTGGAACTCTTTTGTGAGGAGATTCCTGGCTCACTGGGACAAGATAAAACTGATCAAAGAGGTTCGGGACTCAACTTTGAGAAGTCATATCTCGAATAAGCATTTCGTCATTTTCGGAATCTGTATGGTCTATTTTACTTTGACGTCATAGATTACAATGAATTTCAGCTCAAGCAGTCGAGAGATAACTCTTGGTTTTTACAGATTTTATACTACCGAAACTTACAGTATCAAAATGTGAAAGAGCCACCACTGCCACGTCAGCAAGGGGAGTATGTAGAGGTCCGACACATTGCTGCTGTGCTACTAATCCAGTTACAGATCGATCCACTTTACATGTCAAGTACCTATAACTCGGAAATCATCCACTAGAGTTAAAATAAACAGAATACCGTTTACTAGCCACTGCCGGAAGCTTCAAAACCCTTCCCAACGCTTCTCGAACAGTCAGATTTTCTGGCAACTCTAATTTCTTCAGTACCCGCGGAACCTGCTTCAATTTAAAACTCTTTTTCTCTCGTTCTCCCAATTTCCGTGTGTCCAAATCAACTGCAACTTCGCCTGATTTCCCGATCAATTGTACTCTCTGCTCTGGAACAACATCCCCAATCACGGAGACGTGACATTTCTCGCGACGGGCTATGGCTTGAAGAGCATCAAGTAGAGATGGTTCAACGAGTGCTGCGTCGTTCTCCTGAAATCAAAAGTTCTTCCTGTAAACTGGAGGACCACTCACCTGATACTCAGCAGTCCATAGTTCTCTCAATGAAACACTCTCATCCCCAAGTTGAAATTGGCTGCTGTCTACAGTAACCCCGCATCCCTCCACTAACTCCTTGATTACATTCCCATTCCCACCAGCTCCTTGATCATGAATCGCCATCAATGGATTTCCTTCCTTTCTCTCTGCACACGCTCTCACTACTCGATGCAATTTACCGCCCATCTCCGCATCTCCACGTTGAACCGCGGCAAAATCCAGTTGATTTTCTCGGCTGCCTTGAACTGAAACTGAACTCGCTGCTCCGCCACCAACACCAATTCTGTAGACTGGTCCTCCGATTTTGACCACTTTTTGGTGAGGTGCACATGGCTCTTTCTTCAGTTCATCTTCATCTGAAAACGAATAGAGTTCGAGAAGTTTGCGTTATGAAACGAACCAATAGCTCCGATTCCACCAGAGAACATTATCGGTTTCAGGTATTCGCATCTTTCCCCGTTTTCCAATCGTTGTCCGAATGATCTTGCGAATCCACAAATTACAGGTTCTCCAAACTTATTACCGTAATCCGATGCTCCATTGGAAGCTTCGATAGCAATCTGAAAATGACTTCTGATGAATACTGACTGCTAGATTGACTCACTTTGGCTGGTTCACTAATCGATGTTGGATACTTGAATGATTGATCTTCCCAGGGGAGGGAGAGACCAGGAATGTTCAAATTTCCAAAAGAGTATCCTATCGTACCTGAAAACACTTTTTACCACACCTGAAAACCCACAAAGTCAGCTACCAGCAATCTCATAGGCTCCCCTCCCAGTAGCATGAATATCTCGAATCCTTCCTCCTGTTCCAGTGGTGGCACCTTGAAAAGGGCAGACGGCAGTCGGGAAGTTGTGAGTTTCCGCGGAATAAATCAGATGAGAAGGTGGACAAATGGCAATCATCGGGGATACAGCGGAAGGATCGGATGGACGGAGACGCCATACTCTTTCGAAACCACGAATCGAACTGAATATAGGATGTTTTCACTGGAAGTGAGGAAACCAGGAACCTGGAGTTATCATGAAAAGCGATGAGACTGTTATTATTGGAATGATTCAAAGTGTCTCGAATCGTTGTCATGAGGGATTCTTCTCTTTTTGACTCATCAATCCATATCTCTCCACGGAAAAACCAATGACGAGAGTGCTCAGAATCTGATTGGGCGAGATCGAATAGCTCAACATCGGTGGGATTTCTGAATCTATGGATTCTAGGTAATTTCTGAAGAAATTGCCTACTTTTTGACTTTGTTAACGAAAAAATCATAGTAAAAATCTAGATCAGCCTGATCTAGTGCTAGTCCTAGTTGCTCGTTGGCCTGAAAGAACGTTTTTATATTTGTCTACCACGAATGTTACTTCAATCAAGTTCTGCTTCGAGGCCAATACATCAATCAGAAAAACGTTCTCAATGGAATGATTCTCGTCGTCAAGCTTCACATCAGATGAATAAATTGCTTCTGAAAAAATGACGTAGGGGAACGATGACGCCATCATGCGCACCAGTCATTTTATCTGCTGCCACTTCGAAAAAGTCCTTCTCATTCACATCGTCCTCCACCAGATACCGTATTCCTCTCTCGACTCTCTCCACATTTCGGATTCCGGAACTTTCAAAAACACTCAGAATATTGGTGCATGCTGCAGTTTTGACCGCGGTTCTTGGCCCGATTTCGATAACTTTTCCGTTTTTGGAGTCAAATTGAGATTCTTTCCAAACAGATTCCGAAAACGGAGAATGAGAGAGAAGAGTAGAAAGTTTCAACCAGTTGGATTCAATGAAGTCGGGCTTGAAGTTAAAAAGATCTCCGTTAAAAATGTTATGATGAAGCGAAAATCATCTTCTCCCCTCGTCACCACCATATCTCACCACGAAAATAGTTCTACCGTACTTTAAAGACACATATCTTATTTTTTCGAATAGACGATTGAAAAAATGGTAAACTAAGTTAATTTTCCTCTGTTCATCATAACTTCTGCTTCAGCTCACCTTTTTTGTCACTGTAAAATATGTTACGGGAACAGACAAAAATTTGCTAAAAGTGACAGTAAGGGGGTCCAGTATGTTAGAGTAAAAACGGTGTTCGAGTTTCGAGGATTATCGCTGATTTTCTGTTTCCAGGGATCTTGGCAGCGAAAAGTTTGGAAACCCATAAATCTCTGTATATGCAAAGTTCAGAGAGCTGGAGAAATGGGAAATTGACTTGAAATTAGAAGACGCTCCTTTCAATTATGGTAGCTCTACATCCGTTGTTTTCGTGGCGAGATACCGCGGTGGCCGAAGTGGGAACCCTTAGGCCACCAATAAACAAGGAAACTCACTTGGTTCACAATCAGATGATAGCAATACTCAACTGAAACGTCCAGTTTCCTGTCGAAACTCTTCTCAAAATCGCGTTGAATTTGTCCGATTTTTCTCGATTCCACAGCTCTGGCGTACAGTTTCAGGCGAAACTTGGCCATAATTTCAGAATCTTCAAATCGAAAATATTCAAAAATGAACAGAGTAGAACCGAATGAGCTGATAACGAGTATTACTTTGTCTTTTTTTTTCAGTCGTGTCGTTGACAAAATTGAGCATAACAGTGTCGAAAACAGACAGGTAATTGATATTTTTTATTATTCTTCGATAAATATGAAACTTTTTATTGCTTCTTCGGAAAGTTGCATTCTTTTGTACATCTTGGCCGAGTAAGAGTTACATAAATACAGTGGTATATTCCTTGCCGATCTTTTCCTCTGGATCGTTATCAACACTAACCGGCACAAGTTCTTACAAAATCTTTATTATCATAATCATGTTTATAAAACCGAGTAAAAATGTAAGGAAGAGGGAGTGCGAAAAAAAATACAGTGGTCTAATACACATTGAGTCACTAATTGGGCATAAAACTAGGATTTCCAACTTTCAATGGGGGATAGGAACAGAAATGCGTCATGGAAAGTGGACGGCGGGAAAATTATAGATGGGAAAAGGTATAGTACAAGAGGAATTGAAGATATGCAATCGTTGGCTGGAAAATGGAAATGTAAGGAATCGTCTGAACTTTTTGATTAGGAAATTTCGATGGCACTTTCAGACAATTCACTACATTGGAATCAATTCTTTACAATTCTATCGAGAACTTGGCATTGAAAATCGCACAATTGTTTTAAAGGGGGAACCGGAAAACGCGTGAATGAAGAAAAGGGTTGAAAATATTGATGAAGGGGTTGTAAAAAATGCTATAGAAAGCTTGCATAATCATATCTTAAACGTGCTCTAGAAATAGTTGAGGAGAGAGAAAGTTTTGTGAGCCAGAAGAAAAACGTGATAACTGAAGTTTGCAAAATTTCTATCACAGGGAAAAATAGGGAACTTTCGATGAAAATTCAAGTATACAACAAATAATTCCATGTGGTTTTAAACAGTTCTGTCGAACATAACCCGATTCGAAAAGTATTAAACTTGGAAATTGGCTGGAGCTGGTTCATTATCATCATCATCTTCGTCTTGTCTCACTACTCGTCCCTCTGAAAAATTATTGAATGGTTTATAAGCAAAGGATTGAAAATCAACTAAAACCTCCATCATAGTTGTTTATCACGTGCATAATATCTTGTTGAATTTGACCTCCATCCTCGTTATTCTTCAAAAAGAAACACTTCGTTTGGTTCGTCGAATTTCTGATTTACATACACTCATTGGTTAGTATTTAGATGGACTACTCTAAAAAAGTCAAGGAAATTGACTTACACTAATTTCTTAATACTGAAAAGAGTAAAGAAAATCAAGAAAAACTTACAACACCCGTGAACACAGCTGGACGAGCACATTTGGCAAAGAGACAGTCTGGAGATTGGCCGTGGAGAAGTCCAACGATGACCACCTGGATATGAAAAAATTAAATTGGTTTGGAACGTTAAATCTTACAGTCATGTTGTCACATCCGAGTCCACCCATCTGGCAATCTGGAGCCAAGCACCGCGTGAGAAGCTCTTCGCAAATCTGTAAGTTTCCGGATAATGCGCTCAAACTTCTGGACCAACTAACCGATTGTGGGTCTCTTTTCTCAGAGAGTTTTTCGCGAACGAAATCCACGACTTCTTGATTAGTCATCACATCCCAGATACCATCGCAGGCAAGAACGATGAATTCGTGGTCTGGCGTCAGCTTATCAGTGATCACGTCAGGGTAAGCTGTTACAAAATGATAATCAGGGTCTGAAGGAAGAAATGGAGAAATTACCAGTGACTATTTGCTCCTCTGCTGGCTTCGTGTCGCAATTTTTGAACGCGAAGTCTCCGAGAGCCCGGGAAAGAGCCAAGTTACCATTGACACGATTGAACTCAACCCATCCGCCAGCTGCGATAATGCGACGAGCCTCGATATCTTGGGATGGTTTGTGGTCGAATGATAATGGGCGAGCCTCTCCGAGGACAGAGGAGACGGCACGAGAATCTCCAGCGTTGCCTAAAATAGCAGGATGTCTTTTTAGCCATAGAGAAATAGCAGGATGTCTTTTTAGCCATAGAAACAATGGAAACTACATCTTCATTCGAAAATCATGCTCTACCAAATGACGTTTCGAGGTCAAAGTGCAAAGTTGTCACTTCAAAAACCTACCACAATAAACATCTCCCTCCTTCACCAACACAACAACTGCTGTCGTTCCGCTGACATCGTCTTTTGTCTCCTCATCCACTCTCATCTGTTGATCCAAATCCAAGAATCCTTTCTGGATAGCGTCTTTCAGATTTCCCTCGGAGAACTCCTTGCGAGCGACGACCTTCTTGTGAAGATTGATTCCGGAGTATTGTGAGACTTTCGATCCACCATGACCGTCGTAAACAGCGAAGAACGCGCACTTTGGATCATCGGGAAGGGAGAGGAGATGAGTATGAGCATCTTCCATGTCTGAAAATATATGAAATGTTTTCGCAAGTTTTAAATCGAACTTTTGGTATGTCAGAGAACAAACTCCAAAGAACCAGATCCTTATTTTTAATTTAATGAATCACAACTTTTTGTACCTCATTAAAAGTAAGTGCACTCCACCACACACTCATCATCATTTTCGAGGAATTTTTTCTTTGAAAATGAAGCTAATTAAAAACTAATGACATTCCTAAAATAAGATTTCTCTTCTTCTGCCTTGTGTGCTCTCGACATTGCTCGATTTGAACTCACCAACTCTCCATCCTTGCATACAGCTGCTTCCAACCAAATAGTTTTCATTGGCGCACGACGCCGACTCTTTTTTCGTGACTGGCTCACTGAGCGTTTGTCCCATATTTCTGGAAAAGTTTATTCATGATAATAGCAAAATAGGAACGAAAAATTCCAGCGAGGGGGGAAATTTGATGTTTGAACGATAAATACAGAAAGTGTAAAGAGAGATGAAAAGAAGAAAAATTGAGAGAATATTTGAGCGAAAAATGATAGGCAAGTAAGGTTATCAACCTCAACAGAATCGCTACCTGTTCTTCGAGAAAGACCAAGAGAACACGTGTCACGTGATCAAAAATTCAACTGATTGCTTTCGGAAGAAGATTCGAACAGCGGAATATTCTCAAGGATACATTATTATCGTTATGACTGCCCAATATGGAAGACTTTTTGTTTTTAGTGAAAGAAAGATTACATTTTATGACATACAGCTGATTTCCGATGTCTCGTTTCAAAAATAAAAAAAGGTTGCAAATAATTCAACCGTACCCCTAGTAAATCTACAAACAAAGGCGCAGACTAAAACAGAGAAGGTCCTGAAACGACTTTGAAATGTAAATTTTTCTGTCTTCAAAAATCAAATTTGCTTCAGTTTCAGCGTTTTCTGATTCAATCGTTTCGTTTAGACCGGCGAAACTCAGAAGTGAGTAACCAAAAAAAGTGTTTCCCTGTTGAAAGTTGCGAAATAAAAAAATCAGTCTGATGTCACTTTGAGATTGTGCAAAAAAGTACTGAAATTTTCAAAAACCTCTACTTTTCAAATTTTTAAATCCTGATGCGACGCCGCAAGATGAAACACGACAATTAACACTCAAAGTAAACAAACGAAAGTTAGAAATCAGAGACACAGGCGGGCATACTCTTGATTTATTGGTCGGCTCGCATTTGGGAAATTGAAGAAAAATATGAGTCTTTCATTCAAATACTCGATAAAAATCGCAATCCAGGAAGCTTGACTGAAAACTCATAGGCTGACCCGGTCGGCGACAAGTATGTAGCCAACTGATTTCATTGTATTTTAACCGATAAAAGTTTTCGTCTCAAGACCACGTGCTAACAGGGAAAAAAACGGCCGTCGGGAAATAAAAATGTGACACCAAGTTTCGGTTCATCTTCGTCGCGACGTTGGACGTCCCCCTTGTGTCGGCCGCATCGAAACAAACATTGATACCGAGACGCGAAAGAGGCGAGAGAGAAGACCGACAAACGGACGCTACGGGGCAGACGAAAATCGATGTGACGAGAGAGTGTGGGGAGTAAAGAAGCTTAGACACTGGGTCTCCTCTATGACCACTGAAAATCACATGGCGCTATGCTGGGGAAACCCCCTTATGTGCGGGAAGTGATGCAATTGCGCTCTACCCAATGCATGGAAGCGTTGGAATTTATCAAACTTGTCACGTTAACATGTTACCAGAGAGAACAGAAGAAAAAGACTACAAGAGGGTTTCCCAAGTGATTTTGAAAGGCATCGCACTTTCAATTTGGGGGAGAGGTTGGGTTTCGTCAATGGAAGGTTACTGCATCCCGTCAGTACTTCGACTTCAATAAAAAGGAAGTAGGACTAGACCTTGAAAAGGTCTGAATAGAAGAGAAATTAAATCCAAGGAAAATGAATATATATATATATTCTTGTTGAAAAAAAACACTGACGAGATGGTTTCTGGTCCAATTTGATAGGAGAATGCTCCAGTTGTCTTTTAAGAATTCACGGTCACATGAAGACAGACAACGAACAAACTGTAGTCGGAAATTGATAAGCTGACAAACATCAGTTTTGTACGAAAAAATATGACTGGAAGTCTCAACAATCAGAATCAAAAAACTATCTAAATGGTCATTTCATGCATGTGTCCTTGCCACCAAAGCAGTGCGTGCGTTGCTACCGTACTTCGATGGAATAAATTTGAACTGCGAGCAGTTTTCAGCTGGTTTCCTTCATCTTTAGTTCCAAGCTTCTCTGAAAATGTTTCAGCGAAACTTCGCGGGAAAGAACTTTAAAGCCTGAAAACTCAAAGAAGCGAACTTAATTCGATGAATTATGTTTCTTGAAAGAGCGGTAGCATTTCAAACTCGTGTTGAGGTACCGCGATTATCGTTTTATGAGATTTTAATATTTTAGAGCTTATCACCTGGAATAGCATGATACACTGATTCCTCTATTTCATCCTGTATTCTTAGAACGAATCCGCATTTTAATTGTGAATGTTCTAGTTTTTTCTAATACATTGTTCAGTTGTTTGTGTCCCGTTTTCTTACTAGATGTTTGTTCAGGATTTCATTCAAACTGAATAATTGTATTCTTCCTTTTTTATATTCCCCAATGTTCTATTCCGTTCTTTTGATTTTTTGCACCTCTTTGGCTTTCCTGATACCACCATGTTCCTGTGTAAGTATGGAGAACACAAAACTTCACTCGTTGCTTCACCTCTGATTCCAGTGTCCTCCAAGTCTTGCCAGTTTGAACCTTCCGCCACCAGTGATACATACAGAATGTTTGACGAGAAGCAGTTGCCAACGTGGATACATCTGTAGATTGAATAGATGTGTTGATGGGAGAGCTCTGGCTAGCAAGACGATGCATTATGTGAGTAAAACGAAAAAAGGGGTTTACTGATCTAACACGCTTAGGATCTCGATTCTCACGAAACAATCAGACAGTGTTGTTATCATCATTTCCTGCCTGACAAATGCATGGGATTCTGTTCGCTGAACAGCTATAACGAGTCTTCAATTTTTCGCCTGCTCTCGGAGCCTTATAGATGTCCGATCTCTTCTTTTCGGATCATTCATTTTTGTGTTTCTCAGAATTCGGATCGTCAGACGTGTTGTCAAGAGGTAGAGTGTATTGGATAGGGAACATCTCAATAAAAATCTATTCAGAAACTGATACCTCCCAACTGTCTGGATCTCTGCTCTCCCTCCTCCCCCACCACTCGATTCGACGAATCCAAACTGCATTGTCTACAATACATCTCTCGAATGAAATCTTGTTTCCACTCAAAGTTTTAATTCAAATAAATGTTGATCCCTTTTCCTGATAACCATTTTATGTTCATTGAACCTGAGTCTCCGGTATCCTGTCAAATCGAAACACAAACAAATCTTTCCCCCATCGAATCCGGAAGAAATCCGGCCGATTTGTTGGCACGGCTATATAATGTGTGCGTTGCCAAACATCACATCACACTCTTGATATGAACATAAAGTATTTCACATTTCTCGTCGCTTCCGTACTTTGTGAATCTAACTTTACCGAGCCGGCTGCCACAAATGGTAGGTTTCTTTCAAAGTTATTGTTAACAAGTTCAAGTTAACTTTTAGCTTATTTTTTGATTTCATCAATCACTGTTCATCTTATTTCAATCAAAAACTTTCGGATCTGGCAGAAATCGAGAATTTTCAACTACTTTTTCTCTAGCTTGCGTTGGAACTATTAGATTGATCCCGTAATTTCACAGTATTTTTTGTTTTCAGATACGAATTCTAATTCTTAACTTAGAAAGTGAACAGGTTTAAGTCTCATTCTTTTCATAACAATTACTGTAGAACATTCACTAATCAAATTGTTCTATCTCTATTCTTTGTATAGTTTCCTCTTTTTCAGAAACCACGCCTCTCGTTGATCTCTCAAAAGTTGCCCGTGATCAAGGTGCTATTGTGGTTGCAGCTTTTCCAGCAATTTCCACGATAAAATCTAAAAATAAGAAGAAATTCGGACTTGGTGCATTCGAAAGAGGAACTGCAAACACTGGAGCAACATTCTCCAGAAGAGGTGGTGCTTCTACAGGAAATCCGTATTCCTCGTGAGTCCAAATCTATCCTATTGGAAAACTGCTCTATGATTTTTAGAGGGTACCAAGGAATTCCAGAATCGCAAAGTTCTCTGCCTGGAGAACGGATGGGAGGAATGACGAAAAGCGGGAAGAGAACATTCGGAAGTTATGGTATGAGACCTCTGAATGTTTTAGAAATTAACTAAGATTTCAGGAAGCGTTGACACTGCAAAAGGACAATCATCTGCAAGTAGAGCAGGAATGGGATCCGGATGGAGAGGATCTTCGAGGAATAGTGACGGGGAGAATGATGATTGGAATAATGGAAACAACAATTTCAACTCCAACTCAAATAAGAAGAATAGAATGAACAAGTACGGGAATCGGAATGGAGATGGGGATGATTATGGAATCGGTAATAATAACAATCAGGATAACTGGAATTCTGGATCGTCGTCGAATGGAAAGGGATCTAATGGAGGATCCGGAGGATCTGGAGGATGGAACAATGGTAAGTGATCTTGGAATCAGTATAACTGAAGCTCAAGTTTGGTTATCAACATTCCGAGTCTCCAGTTTGCTGCAGTGATATTTTTGTGAGAAGTATCCTGGAGTCATCTGTTAGCGAAACCTCAAAAGTCTACTTTTCGGTAATTTACAGGTGACAATGATGATGGCTGGAACACCTATAACAACAATAACAACAACAACAATAATAATAAGAACAACAACAACTACGGTAACTCTTGGGGAACCAATGACAACGACAACGACAACGGAAACTCGTGGGGAGGGTCGTCCGGAGGAAATGAAAATGGAAACAGCGACAACTGGGGAAATCAAGCAAAACAAGGAGGGTCCGGTGGAGATGAAGACTCGAATTATGGAAACGAAGGATCATGGAAACCGAGCGGGAACAGTTATGGAAGAAACAGAGGGAATGGAGGAGATGAGTGGGGAAACAACAACAATAATGGAGACAATCTGAGCAACAATTGGAATAGTGGAAGATCCTCGAACGGAGGAAACGGAGATAAGGGCAACTGGGGAAGCAACGGTGGAAACTCGAATTCTGGTGGAGGAGGATCGTGGAACAATGGAGGAGAAAACGATGGAAGTGACAACTGGGGGAACGGAGGACAAGATAATGATAATGGAGGAGGATACAACAAATGGAGTGGGAATGGAAATCAAGACAACGATAACTTCGATGGATACAGTAAGAATGGTGGACATGGAAGTAATAGCAACAATAACAACAATGATGGCTGGGCGTCTTCGAATAATGGAGGAAGCTATGGAAACAACAATTGGAACAATAATGGAGGAGGATGGGGAAGCAGTAACGGAAACAATGGAAACGAGGGAAATTGGGAATCAAATAATAACGGAGGGAATGGAGGAGGAAATAACTGGAATGGGAATGATGGAAACTATGGAAACAGCAATAACAACGGGAACAACAATGGAGAGGAAGACTATGGAGACTGGTACAGTATGAGAATGAAGGATCCGATTACACATGTAGCAGCCGCTGCTGAAGCGGTAACATCGAAGGATCCTGAAGTGGAAAAGAAGATTGCAGAGTTGACCAATATGGATACTTACAGGAAAATGTGATTGTTTGTTGTTCTTTTATTATTATTTTTCTATTTATTGCCAGTTATTCATTACAATAAATTATTTGACCAGTCTGATTTTTAAAAATTCTGAAACTTCATAGAATGCGATTATGCTTTGTACGGGGTGTTTTTCAGTGGGAAATGATCAACTTTGAGCAGTTGAAAAGCATGCTCCAATAACTCGATTTTTCTGAAATTCGGTGGATCTACTTAGCAAATCTAGATCTTCATTTTTGTGGTTGACAACCTCTTCCTAAAATCACAATCAAGTTTGTTATGTCGTAAATAGTCGCGCGACTTCAGAGAGAAGAGAATTTATTTTAGAACATACTTTTCCAACTTCTTTTGGTGATCGAAGTATTCCAACCGCTTACTCTTACTCTGTTGAATCCAGAATTATTCCATTGATTCAGAAACCGTCGACTGCCCAGAGAGATACGATATCAGGAATAAAATATCTTTCGTTTTGGAGGGGAACATTATCCGTTTTTGAATAATGCCTGCTTCAGTTCTTCTTGAAATATTTTCAGGTATTTTTTCTAATGGTCGGTCGATAAATGAAAGCATTCGGAATCAAAATTTCGATAAAGTCGGTTTCAAAGTTTACAATATTAAAGATTGATTGCAACATTTTTTTTCAAATAAACTAAATTGACACAGAGGAAAAATAAAGTTTGACCCGAAGTCCTCATTTTCCCAATTTGTTTATATTTCTGAATTGATAGAGTGGTTCTATTTCAATGTGAATTCTATTCTTTGGTTTCTATACTAAATTCAGGATCATGACATTCTTCTGTATCATTTAGGTCTGTGGGCTATGTTTCTTCACTTTCCTTTTACCCAGCAACAAAGAGCGGAGCCTGAGAAATGAATTCATGTTCCTGGTCCATTGGTTCCAAGAAGTCATTTTGAAACGTTTTTCCCATCTGCAGTCTCCACTCAGAATACTAACTAGCTTAAAAGTGAGCAATGAGTTAAATGCTCCAACTATCCACATTTCGTCTCCATTGGCTTTTAATTACGAGACTATCTAAGTGCACCCATAAAAAGAAGAGGATATCATCTGAATACTTTTACTCCTCCTTTTCCTCTGTTTCATCAAGACCATCGATTCTGTCTTCTTGTTCTTCTGCGGAGCAATGCTATAGTTGCTCTCCTTCCTCCCCGCCTCCACACTTTTCTCTTTTATTCTCTAGCCGCTTCTCAAAAAGGGAAAGAGAAGGAGAGAGTCAGGCGGCACCGAATCGATTTGAAGTCGTCGTCCCCAACGTCCAAAATATTCTGCGTCTCACACTTTTTGCCCGATGAGCAACGACGATAAGAAGAAGAAGAAGAAAGGAGAGAGAGTCTCATGAAAAAGAAGCAGCTCTCGCTCCTTTTTCTTCCACACACAGAGAAATGTCGATGGGCCCGACGACGACTCTGGTGGAGCAAAAGAAGGCAAGGGAAGAGACGACGTCGTTGTTTCCCTCTCTTTTTTCTTCTTCCTCTTACGTCCAATCTTCTTCAATACACATATATCCGCTTTCTAGTTTTCTTTTGTAGTTTTCGAGCTGAAAAATATTTGGGATTTTCGGTTTCAGCCATGCTGGTTACAATGGGTTCTGGATTTTCATATTGCTTTCTTGTTGAATCTTACATTGATGTATGGCTTCTGGATTTGGAGAGTTCTTGTTTTTAAAAAGTCGTAGATAAGTTCATGTTTGGGTGGTTGTGGATTCCCATCAATGAGATCTATTTGAGTGTTTATTGAAAATTTCAAAACAGTAAGAGCGAATTATCTGAAGCTAGTACCGAATGGAGTCATTGTAATATATGACATCATCTTCAACTATTCGGAATGGATTTCTCTCACATCCAGAATTCTGCTAGAACTTATAATAATAATCAATTCAAAAATTCAGATTCTTACCGAAAAATATGTGAGTGATGAGCCATTCTCACCTCTCGCCACTTTGAAGACATTTATCTCGGTTGGCGTGAAAAGTTTCGAAAAGTTGTCAACTAATCAAATGTTGCTCATAATAAGAGCTACACTTAATTTATTATTCTAGAAACTATCACCGCGAAACGAGATAAACGTACTTGAAGTGGGGACAGGGTCATAGTGTCACCTTGCTAAAAGTAAAATATCATATCTTGAAACCTAAAATTCTCTCCTTGTTGCCCATCTAATACAGTATTCCTTATTCCATCATCATCTATTCTCCGGACTCTCGTGATCCTCTCTAATTGAAAAAATAGAACCTAATCCAAAAACTGAACCTCTCTGAGTGTGACACAAAAAAGGGAACATTCTGAAAACATTGCGAAACCCATCCCTGATGATGTCATCACGGGGGGAAAAGGAGGGACCAGCCTGTGTTTTCACCAAAAGTGTGCACTGGACCGAGCTTCTCCTTCGTTTCTCTTCTAAAAACCAATTAACTTCTTCCCTTCTGTTTTTCTTTATCTAATATCTTCTCTCCTTTCTCTCTATTCGTCACTATTTGATTCTCTTTATCTCATAACACATTCAATGGCATTCAAACGGATAGAGAAAGCGAGAGAAGGGGAAAAATGAATACTATTCATAAGAACTTTTTCGCTATTTTCCCTCCAGCTGCTCTCGTACTACTTCTTGATTTTGAATTCTCTAGAATATACATTTCTTGTTTCAGGTATCAAACAACTGCAATACCGACAAGTTCCATGTTTGAGTGAAGTGAGTCTTAGAAAACTATACCACATTTGCCTGAGGCGTCGTACTACCAAGCAGAAGTTTTTTTCAGAATGTTTTCAGTCCAAAAACTTCTAGACCAAAATTCTTTGCCCCGGGCAGTTTTCTATTCGGAACTCCCTCTCATCACGAAATTGTTCAGAATCAAAACCACACAAAAATGGGTGCAAACTTGACGTCACCATTGCCTCATCATCATCGCACACAGACGACGTCCGTGTGCAACCATCTCTTCTCACCCGGAGATGGAGGACCCACTTTTGCACCACAAAGAGATTCGAATACGTCTTCGAGGAATTCATCGTCTGCCAAAGAGAGTGTTTTGATGCAGGGATGGAATTGGAGTAAGAGGAATATCCAGCCGGTGATGAGCAGAAGATCTCTCCCCAAATCTGGGTCCTCTTCAGGTACCTCTTGATGAGGAGGATTTGAACTCTGAAGTTTGAATCTTTCAGAAGCCACATCTTCAAAATCCAGTGACAGTTTGGTTTCTTTCACCAGAAATGTCAGCACTTCTACTACATCCAGTCAATACGGAAAGCTATCGATATCTTTGGATCGGAATCAGAATTACAAAACGTGAGTGGTTACTGTAGATGTGTAGTTAGGGATGTAATGCTCTCAATAAGGACACCCATGACAGACACAGGAAAATGGCTCGATGATTGGTAATTAGGGGGAATACGGGTAGACAGGAACTATGAGCATTGGAGGGTTTTCAAGTTGGAAAAGTATGTTCCAAATACCCGTTTTTTTCTGAAATCGAAAAAGTTTTCAACTACAAAAACGAAGATCTAGAGGCGCTTGATACGCCTAACAGTTTTCACAGGAATCAGATATCGCATTAGAAACTGCATCAATAAACTTTCCTTGCTTCCCTTCAAGTTTATATTCATCAATCCTTAAGTTTCAGAGTTCCCCGACCAGCCGACACAACTACTATCATTCCAAACTATTACAGTCTCAGAGATGAATTTCGACGAGGTCTTCAGATTAACACAAGACAGGATTTGGTGAACAACAATCTGACGGCCAATGAACTCAGTGTGATCAGCTCTCCAAAACATGTTCCAAGGTAAATGCGGGAAAAAATTTGATGTTATCATTAGATACAATCGAGCTTTATTTTAAACTAGTCTGAAAACCCTTAGTAATCAAAAACAAACAAGGTCATTCTTCATCTCTTTTGATGGTTAGCCTAGAAAGAGGTCACAGCTATGTTCAAATGAGCGGTGTAATGTGAGTGTCCTTTCTTATTCACTGAACGATGCACTTTTAAATGAGTGTGCAAAATACCACGCACTTATTCACTGAATGAATGATATCATGTTGTTCATTAGAGCAATAGTTAAATGCTACAAACATTTTCAAGTAATCAGATTTATCAAACCAAACATTTCAAACTATATCCTACTCCGAAATTGCTTCCAGACCGCGCTCCGTCCGCGATGACAATGCAAATGATGATCTTTCACCGGGAGATCAACAGGAAAATGTGATATCAGAAGTTAGTTCTCTCCCATCAATCTCTCTCGTTCTTTCTAACAAGAACCTTCTAGAAAAGAGGCACAAAGAAGACTATAATCCAGGCCTCCACATCCGAATTGCTCCGTGGACTCGGGATTTTCATTTCACAAAACTGCGACGTCTCCGAATTCGAAGCCTCCCACTTGGTGACGTGGCTTCGATCCGTCGATCGGTCGCTTCTTCTTCAGGGATGGCAAGATATTGCATTTATCAATCCCGCCAACCTAGTCTTCATATTTTTGCTGGTTCGAGACGTGTTGCCAGGTAGACCTGAGAGAGGGGAATTAATGAGATGTCGACGTTGAGATTTCAGATGAACGTCACTTAATTCGCAGCTTGGATGAGTTGCACGCGTGGATTCTGAGCTGTTTGTATGTTTCTTACTCGTATATGGGTAACGAGATCTCCTATCCGTTGAAGCCGTTTTTGATTGGAACTGTGAGTTGAAACTCTTATCTTTAGCACTTGACCGATTTTATATCAGATTCTGAAGCTCAACCCAAGCTTCCGAATAATATCCTTATGAGGGAATTAATCGTTTTACCAGCCAAAATATGGCCACCCTTGTTATTTTGGAGTCAAAACGAGGTGCTAAGTTTCAGTAGTTTTGGTGGGATTCCTCGGCCGGGAAGCCTTCGGATCTTAGGCCACGAATGACTTTCATTTAGATTCTGATAATAAATAAGTAATCCGAAATGATATAAGAATCCGCAAAGTTTTAAACTTCACAAGTCCAAATTCGGACCCAACTCTCCGTATGCTTATAATGCAATTCTCTTTCAGGACCGTAACACTTTCTGGAATCGTTGTGTCTCCATGGTAACCTCCCACAGTCGTAAAATGCTTCTTCTGAATTCGTCTTCCACATTCTTCACGGAAGTTTTCACCGATCTCAAACACTGTTCCAACTCCTAATCTCAGTCCGGCCTAGATGATTCTCTGCTCTTCTTGCTTTCTTCTCACTTTGCTTTATGAATCTCTTACAACCAAATGTCTCTGATACGTGCTCATCCTTCATTCCATTTTGTTCCCGTCTTCCCGCAGCTACTTGGTGCTATTTTGACCCTTTTAGAAAATCCCCAGTTCTATTTTTTTTCTCGTTTCTTCGCCTGATATGAAACTTGCAGCCCCCGGTTAATAAACGCATTTTCTAAATGGAGTCGAATATTGTTGTTAAAACACCAATGAGCCCAAATAGGTTTTAGAAAATAGGGAAAACTGAAGTATTATGACAACATGCTCTCATCAGAAATATCACATTTAAGTTTGTGGGGAAAACGGGAAAATAGGGAATACAATGATGTGGAAATATGGAAGAAACAGAAACTAAATCAAGATTCTAACTCAAATAAGTTAAAAAGAAACACAGTTGGAAAAATCGAACGATATGATTCGAGGGAGGATTTCATCGAGAATTGTCAATGAAAAGAATGAGAAAATCACATTTTAAAGGAGTGGAATGATATAGAAAGAGATGAGAAAGAAACATTTAAAAGTCTGTTTAAAACCTAGTCATGAAATCTAAAAGTTGGAATGAAACATGGAAAAGTTTGGAGAAAGCTCTCATGATTGAAGTGAAGAGTCTTGTTGTTCTTCCGTTCTCGGTTTGTCTCCTTTCTTTCTCGGTTGGGTCTCGTCCGGAAAACACAATCCCATCATCAGAACAAGTTGTTTTTCGTCTTCCGGTGACCTGGAAAAATGAATATTTTGAATTTTGAACCCTTTTTTGATAGGCAAAATTCATCTTGGTTCCTATGACAGCTATGAAAAATTAATCAAGGAAGAAAGTTTAAGTTGTGGTCAACATTTGGTAGTTGACCATTTTTTTATTATCTGTGTCAGGAACTGAGATAAATTTTGGCAAAGTGACGAAAAAGGGTGCCGGTCTATTAGAGAAAATATGGTGTACTCTAAAAAAACCAAAGTTGAACCTTCCGTCCGATTTCCAACCATATAGAAACCTACATTGTATCGATGAAAGGAGTGAATTCAGCCGTCGGATGATCCTTCTTGAAGTGACCAGTTGCCAGATCTTGCCGACTGAAGAACTTGTGACACAGAGCACATCTCAGCCTGAGAAGTTTCCATTTCAATTTCAAACTATAAAAGCTACCTTACGTTTTGAAACCCAAATGGGTAATCGCGTGTCGTCTCCGATGAGTTGTGATCAGAGAGACTTCTCGATTGCACACATGACAGACACCTCGTTTTGTCGAAGCATAGGCTGGTTTGTAGCGAATCGCAGAAGCTGGAGATCCGTCAATTCGGAATGCGTCTTGGAACTCCGATAGTACTCCAGACCGTCCATCCAGACTTTCGTTGTCATCCAACGCGGAGAAACCATTGATTGTTCCGTTTTGTCCTTTGGGAAACAATGCTTGCATCAACTGACTCTGCAGTTCAGAATTCATGACGTCTTCCACAGATGCATCTTCTTCTGGCTCCTCATCTCTGATTGAATCTCTTGAACTGTCGTTTTCACTCTTGATGAGTCCCCGTAGCACTGGTCCATCCTCCACGACCCAATTGTTGTTTCCGTTTCCGATCGTTTTCGGTTTTTCGTTCGTCGAGACGCCCAAATCGACAGACTCAGAAGGTGTGGCCGATGAGCATGGAGATACACAGTCTGTGTCTCCATTTGAAAGTTTTACTCTTTTTGCTGGTGGAGTGTAACAACTGTCTTCTTCTGTTTGTGTGCCAGTTTCTCGCCATTTGTCTGAAAAATGTTGAGCACTATATTCAAGCAAAATGTTCATTTTTTATCGCTGGTACTATTTTTTTTTAGTCCCATAAAACAAAATGGAACCCATAAAACACTGGGTCCCTCTATGGGTTCCGAGAGTAAGACACTTGAATGAATAAACCACTGCAAAAATAGATAGAGAAGGCTGTATTACTGATGGATTAAGCAAGGATATCGAAAATGAAGAATTTCGTGGCTAATCTCTGAGCATTTGGCGCCTCCGGGATTTCTTAAGAACATTTCAGAATCCAAGACTTCAAAACACAAAATATCACACATAATTTAGTCACTTTCTTGTCTTCCCTCTCCTCCCTTTCCCTGCTTATAATTATCCTTCTTGCACGAAGAATTCTTGGCCCACACACAATTATGGCACATAATTACGGTGGGTCTTGGGAATGGGGCTGTATATAATTACTTTTTGAGTCTTAAGTCCATTTTAACAAAACGAAACGTACCAGGTCGTTCGTAGAGTTTCGAGAGATTATCGGTTACTGAAAACGTGATTGTCTTCTGAGTCATGAATGCCATGAGCTCGTTGAGCGTTGAACCCGGATCCGTGTTAATAACTACGTACATTTCGATCTGAAAAATAGAGTTAAGAAAGTTAGAGAAGGAAGATGAAGAATCTTTCGATTCGACAAGCAAAATTATGAGATGGACGATGAAAAGGGAGAGAATTTTGAGGATGAGAGCGAAAACTCGGGGGAAAGAGAAGAGAAGATGAAAATTATGATGATAGGAGAGGATGTGGTGGTGGGTAAGGGATGAAAAGCAAGAGAAGAGAAAGGGAGAATTTATGAAAATGTACATTTAAAGTATCTGGTCACGCTCTTCCATCATCCACAGAGTACATTGAAATGGGACTATTTGGGAGAGATGTCCATAGGAGAGGCGTATTGGGTAGGGTGATGATGAGTAAGAATAATGAGGGGGTTATAAAGAGGGAAGGTCAATGTAGTCCGATAACTATCAAGTGAGGACGTGGAACAGTATGATGTGGGTCAGATACTCCAGAGGTAACAAATATTTATCGATGGGTTCAGGCGGGAAACAAAGGAATGTTATGAGCTTTTACAAAGAAGTTAGTCTAGGTCCAAGACTCTACGATCTCATTATTTCCCGCTCGTCCAGTTTCAAAGAAGACGACCATGCTTTGACTTTACTCTGACTATTTTCTTTGAATGGAAACTCGTACCAAATGAACTATAGATTGTTGGATGTGCTAGAAGTCGATATGCAGCTAACAAAATTTTGAACAAAAAGTGTGGAACATTTTGTTAATTTACCACTTTTTGATATATTTTACAGGGACCGAGATAAGATTGGGTGAAGTGACGGAAGAGGGTTCCGGCTTATTAGAGGAAATGCGACATGTGCCAACATAGAGAAAACATTATGACACTTTTTTGTGTAAAAGTTCAAAAAGTGTGCTGTCAATTTCGCTACTCGCGAAATGGTATGTTAATGCAAATCGATCATTCAACAGTCCCTATTTGATCAAAACGCGGTCATTCTACCTTTCATGGCCGGCCAAAAGGCGCGCGAACGATTCTAGCAGCATGTGTTCGCATAGTCAATTGTGTACCCCTTCCCATAATGGTATAGACTCAACGGACTGTACTCGCTCCCTCATCTGCAGTTCTTTTATGCTGCTCGGGAAGGTTGCCATCCTCTATGCGAGGATGACCCGAAACGTGGGAATAGACAAAGGTTGGAGAACGCACTCTTTGCAAATGACTATTGTTCCATTGGTGATCTTTTGGGTCCGACTTGAATGGGGTTTAGGTGGTTGCGGGAATGAAATGATAGGAGGATGAAGTGGAGAGGTTTCAAAGAAAGGACACCGTATATCGGATAAAAATTCTCTGGGATGATGCTCAGCAAATGTGTATACAGCGGCAGAATGATGGGATTATTCAACGAAGAATGTGGACTTTCGGATAAAAAAAAATTGGTTCATTAGAGCGAAGTTTTCCCAGAATAAAGAAGAAGGGAAGTATTTCGTATTTTTACCAACCGTAACTCATGTAATCCCTCGCAGTCCCTTTCACCAAATATATCTCGGTTTCGGTAACAGCTATCAAAAAGTGGTCAACTAACAAAACATTTATTACACTGTGAGCAACATTTTTACAGTTTCATACCTTTCGATATCAGATAAGTTTGGTAAAAGTGACGGTAGGAGATGTGCTTCTATGGCAAGAACTACTTTGCCGATCTCCCTACTACTGACAGTAACTTTTTCATTCAAACTTCACTTCTCACTATTTTCATCCAAAAGTCGGGAATCAGAAAATTGTTTGGTTGTAAGTTGAAATTTTAAAGTAAAATAGAGATACTTTCGGATGACAACAAAATGGTTCCCGTGCCGGAAACTACTGCAGCGAAAATCAAGAAACCAAAAAAGTCATCCAGGTTACGTTAGTGTCGCAAAAGTGGTATTGGAAAGGTGGTCCTTGTGCGAGGTTCGCATGTGTCATTGTGGCCCCAGAGAGCAAATACGATGAAGGACCACCAATGGTACGATGTTTACAATGGAAAGAGAGGTTTTATGAGGTTCAAGTTTATACAGATTCAACAAATTTGAATTCCTGATCTGTGCAAATACTCTATTCTCCAGCTAGTCGGTAGAGGTGGTATAGTGGTTAGTGGAATGAAAAGGGGTTTTATGGTCAAACGTGGTCGAGGTCTTCTTCGTCTTCTTCTTTCCATCTTTTCTTCTTTCAACTGCATTTTCTCATGGTCAGAATGTCGGTCGCGGGGCCATTTCCACTATATGCGATTGGGGCACTACTAGGACAGACAGATCGGAGAGAATAGCGTTGTGAACCAAGAGACACAGACAAACCGGCTGAGATCGGAAGGTACGGCCTTTGCAGTGCCTGGTAACCCGACGCGAACGCGTTTGAGGGATAGCCCACACAGCCAGTCTCTTTCTCTTTCTCCTGTCTTCTGTTTTCTCTGATGTTCTCCTTTTCCCACTGATCTATCTCTCTCTCTCTCTCCCTCTTGTTCGCTTGTTTTGCAAAAGTGGAGAACGAGAAAAGAGAGAAGTGGTGTAGTGGGGCGGGGTGGCTGTTTTGGGGAAGAAGATGGTGGTTATTGGGCCACCGAGAGAGGCGAAAAGATGATGATGATGAGAACATAGTCTCTCGTTCAGACCATGGTAACGGATAGAAGACGAAAAAGAAGAAGAAGAACGACGGGAATACGTGGAAGGAGGGGATGAAGAGAAAGTGGTGAGGATGATGATGACTTGTGAATGAATGTGTCTCTCTCTCTCTCCACCACTCGATATATGGAAAAAGGGATGGACGGACACTGAATTGGGAAACCAATTCGCATTTTTAGTTGGTATAATATTCGAGAACTAGTATGTACACATATGGGGGGAAGTGAGGAGAGAGAGAGAGTGGGAACTCTCACCATAGTTCATTTTCAGAAGTGTGTTATT
Organism: Caenorhabditis sp. 40 LS-2015; assembly: GCA_900536305.3. Taxonomy (NCBI): domain Eukaryota; kingdom Metazoa; phylum Nematoda; class Chromadorea; order Rhabditida; family Rhabditidae; genus Caenorhabditis; species Caenorhabditis tribulationis. The sequence continues at coordinate 268,972 of LR543249.1, read as the reverse complement.
AGCATTTCCAGACAATATAATTAACTTCAGGTTTTGGAATAGGTGATGCAGCTTTTGATGTTCTCAAAATCTCAAATTTCTTGGGAACTCTTATGCTCGCGTGTCTGATCAACCAGAATGGTGATGGCACTTTCGAAGGTTGAATAAAAAGTTTCATCAACTCTTACTTGACCGATTTCATACGTTCGCGTGGAATTTGAGCAGAACAAGAGGAATCTTCTTAGGGTTATCAGACACCAAACCATACGAGGGCCGGCTTTCCCCCGATCCATCTTATGAGTAGGTCAAGTGATTGTTATCGAGACTGCCAAACCGGTGGGACGTCCAAAATGCGAACGAACGGGAAAGGTTGCACTTTTTTCGGGGAAAATTAGCCTGGGGAATCCTCAGAGGAAATGGAACACTTTGATGAGTTTTAAATTGATAAGAGTGAGTTTCGAATGTTTTCTAAAGTGTTCAGTTTATTTTAGAAGGCTTGCTATTCGAAACAGCCTAACTTGATTTCAAAAATCTATTGATCTACTTTGAATGTTTTACATTTAAAAACTAACACTACCAAACACATTCCAATCGCTAGCCTACCGTGAATCCCGTATCAGCAGCACACCCTTTCCCACCACTTTGGCCAAATTTATCTCGGTTCCAGTATAAGATATCAAAAAGTGATCAACTGACAAAATGCTCATTGAAACACGATAAACATTTTGTTAATGAATCACTGTTTGATATCTGTCCCAGGAACCGAGATAAAGTTGCTCGAAAGGGGAGATAACGGTGTGCTTCTACAGTAATTTTGAATTTATCACCTACTATTCTCGCAAAGAAAAAAGTAGGTAATCAACAATGAAAAGCCGATTGTTCCCATTTGCAGAGAGTATAGCAACGGATTGGGCTTTGGTGACCTACGAAAGACCTTGAGAAACATGCAAGTGTACAAATGTGTCCCCGTTGGTAGGGACGTCATGTTCCGAGCGGGGGAAAATATCTGATTCCACTCCTAGACACATGACTCATATATTTTTTCTCTTCTCATCCTTTTTCCCCAAATGTCCCAGACGCTGACGGTATTTTGGTAGTACGAAGGCAAGGTCACTTTTCAGGATAAGTGGTCCCAAGTGGAAAAAAGTGGGGCCACTCTACTTGGGGCACCCTGTCCCCACTATTGGGACCACTTAACTGAAGAATGAACGAAGAATGAACGGAAAAAAGGAAAATGAATGCTGCGTTCTTCAGGAGGGCAACGAGGAGAGAAGTAGAAAAAGTATAATGCACATAGATGGGTATTTGTAGTCAGTCGGGTGGCATTATGTATGTGTGCGTACTGATAGAAGGAAACCCACCAGGACGAGAGGACGACGGACACAATTTATCAATACAATACACGTTGGTTGCCCCACTTTTCACTATTTGAAACATGAAGAAGAAGAAGAATAAGGGATGGGAGAAGAAGAGGACAAGAAGGAAAGAAGAAACGAGACGATTGATAATGGTTTTGATAAGAAAGAGCAAGTGATGGCAACAGAGGGAGAAGGGTCCTTTTGGTTGAAGTCTGCCATTCTAAGGTTTCTCCCACATGGTGAGTTAGTTGCCAGACACACCTTGTGACGATGCCTATTGACCTAAAGAATTCAGTGAATATACTAATCCAGATGAATTCCCTTTTGCCCCCCTCAGTGACATCACTAATCTCTTGGAGTCTGGTTGGAGGTGAAGGGATAACCATGGGGTGTTAGGAGGTGGGCCGGTTCTTTTGTGCAGTGCGTTTTATTGAAGAGGGGGAACAAGAAGATTTTATAAATTTGAGGGGATTTTCAAAGTGCAAGAATCTCGAAAAACAAAGCATACTAATCACACGATTTGGTCAATTATAAACCCAAAACAGAACGATATGAGACAAACAGGGAGCCAAGTTTTCCACGAAGGAGACCTACCTGGCTTCATCTACAAGCTCAAAATCAAAAGTTTTCATAGTTGAGACAATTTTAAAGTAGTCACTCTAACTGCTTTAGACATTATTAAAACTATGTGGCGTCCTATGCAAAACTTTTAGAAGTCGACATACTTGCTCCAACAGATGACATTTTTCACCGTTCGGATGGTGTCTTTTAGAGCACATATCTCGAGTGCTAGAAATTTGCGCAGATAGTCACAGCGCATTCAAACGCCCAGGTTTTTTTAAAAATATGTGCCAATTTAGAGAGGACTCTCAGAGGTTTTCGGAAAAGAACGGACTCCTTGGTTAGTTTTATCATGAACCTCAAAAGTACAAAACCAAAGAGAGTGAACCTCAAACGTTTCCATCAATTCCGTTATCGGTAAAGTCTCCTCCATAGCCAAGTTTCCATTCTCACCTCTTTTAAAACCAAATTTTGAAGTTTCAGTCTTATCATATTTTAAACTATCTCACATGATCAAACCTCAAACAAAAAGCAGAGTGAAAGCCAAGAATCCAAGAGTAGTACTCGGAAAAGACTCTGAGAACTAAATGGGTTTCTAAATGGAAAATCTTGTTACCAAATGCCTTCAATTTGCACCTGCCCTGCCGCCGTCTGCCCACATAAGTCCATGAAAGTGAGTGTTACCCCACGGAGAGAAGGATTTGCGAAAAGAGAGGAGAACAGGAAATACGAGTACATATTACTATGGAATTTGGGAGATGGAATTTTGATAATCGTGCATGCAGGAAAACGGATTGGAAGCTATCTCGTTGCAAATGATGATAGGAGGAGAGGCAAAAAACTATCAGGGACGATTTGGTTATGTTCAAAATGAGGTTCTCCCCACGTTTAGCCGGTTTGTAACAAGGTACGGTGTACGTAACCTACTGGGATTGAGTCTCCTACAAGTCTCCGTTCAAACTTATTTCGAAAATTAGGTTAGACAATCTGTTACCACCCGTCGTTTCACAAGTCACCAAGATTTTAATAATCCTGCCGCAACTCTTGTATGCACTATTCTTACGACTTGATAGGAACATCTGTGAGCATTGGAAAAAGGAACAGGTACTTATCAGTTTAACCTACAGCAAAAATTAACCGAATCCTATATTTTGGAGTTTTAGTTGATAGCCCATATGACGGCTGCAACCCAATGGGACGGAAATCCATACAGGTTTCAGAAGATAATGCTCCTGACCTCTTCTGGAGAGAATTTTCTGCGCACCACATACTTAGTCCATAATGAGCGGGCCAGAAGCTCACGAGAGGAGTTTTTTGAATAGAAACGTCAAATATTTCAACATGGTGGGTGACTTGGAGCAGACGCCTTTCGAGACCCCACTCTTTAGGCGTTTCACAGTAAAAACAGGTGAAACCCCGTGTGCGTTGCGTTTAAAAAAGAATATGCTCTGCCCTTTGTCGCCGATCGTTTATCCTTACCCGATTTTTGTGAGGTGTCCGCTTTCCTGATGTCGCCGGCGTTCATAAATGGTGCAACCTTTTTCCGGAATCTTATAAAGTTGTTTTAAATACCTGATAAATTGTTAACAGTGACTAGACCATCAAAATCCGAAGCCATCTGTATTGTTTTGTCAGAAAGGAAAATTTCTGTGCCCTTTTGACTTCAGAAAACTGAAACCTGAAAGTTCTGTAACGTTTTCAAAAAGTTGGCAACTGACAAAATGTTCCCCCTATTATGTGCAACATTTCGTTAGTTGATTTTTTTTGATAATGATTACAGAAACCGAAATAAAATTGATCAAAGGGACGGGAAGGATCAGGTCCGTTTGAGGAAGTACGGTAAAACATTCCCAAGGAACATCTTAATTTTCACCCGAGCCAACTTAAACTCATTGTCAGTTTTACTCCAATTAAAAACACCTAACAAATTTGTTAATGCTAGATGATCAATTTTGGAACAGTCGAATGACCCGCTTAAGATATTTTCGAAAAGTTTCAATCCCCATATATTTCCTTTCTTCTGTGCTTTGGTGGCTTCTGCACACCTCTCCAGAGGTATCCTTATTCCTGGAGTTATCGTGATACATTATCCAACGCATACACCTCATTCAAAGCTATTTTAACTTGCTCTCTGATTGATTAAACGACTTCTCGATACTTCACGTCACTCACCTCCTGATACCTCGTTGACATATCATTTTCAAGACTAAGCGTTTTTGAATCTTACCCACACAAAAAAGGCACCAGTTAACAAATTCACCCTACAATCAAAGAAAAGAGCGGCTTACTTCTGACTCACTTTCTGCCATTTTCGTGTCCGATGTCCCTTGCTCCAACTATTTTTTCTGAAAATGACCCGATTCCGATGGAATGTGATACTTCGTATGATCCCACGGTGGAACTGATAAAATACATCATTCAAGCATCTTATCTACTCCTAAATGTGATTCTCAATCTAATGGTGCTCCGTGTTTTTGTGTTCAGTAAAAACCATAAATTCAGAGACAGTTCATTCTTCATGATTTATGCTGCAGATCTTATAATAGTGAGTTGTTCGCTCAACCAACGTGAAATAACCTATATTCCAGGGAGTTTACATGAGCCTATCTGAAATTGTGGTCGGCCGTCTTTTCATCTACATCACTGCACTTTGCCCAATTCTGAGCACATACTTTTACGAACCTTCATTATTCCTTAAGATCTTTTTCACTCTCACCCATTATTCGCAGGGATTCAAAACTGTTTCTCAAGTGTTCCTCAGTTTCAATCGAATGACTTCTGTCGTCTTTCCAGTCAGTTATTATAAGGTGAAGAAACATAGGACTATCAAAACGAATTGTTTCGTTTTTCAGAGCTGGAAAACGATTCAAAAGCCCAGTCTGATACTTTTGTTTGTTATGCCGTTCGGAGTGATATGGAACGTTATCTTATCGAGAGTATACATAAACCCATCATCGGGGGGTTTCAGTGTCAACTACATCAGGAAGATTTCGTGGGTGAGTGGAACATTTGGAGCTGATGTCTGACGGAGTTCTGTCTTCCGTCCTCGTTCAGCAAGATATTCAGTTCCGCGCGACTCTTTTGGCGATTTCTAACCATTAGTTATCTTTTTTTCAGGCACGTCTATCAAAATTTCATTTGGTTTATTTTGCGATATCTCTGGTCCTGATTGTCATCTTTTCTGGAGTAACACTTTACGGACTTTTTGTGATGAAGACCAGACTGAAAAAAGCAGAAATATCAATCACACTGTCTACAATGGTAATTTCAGTGGAGTTCTCACTTTTGGCTGTGTTTCAGGTGCAGTTAAATAGAAGAAAAAATCGAGACTTTATAAAAGAAATCTTCAGATATATTTCGCGTTTTTCTCTTCCTCCACATCCCCCTGGAGACTATTTCTATTGAGAGCCTTGGACTTCACTTATGACTTTTTGAATCTTTCGACTACAGTAGTTTTCATTGTGTTTAATCAACAACTTCGGAGAGAGTTTTTCAAATCTTGGTCTTCAGAAAATAGTCCCGAAACTTCAAGGTAAGATGTCTGATTTGGAGATCAACTAAAACTTCAAGGATAGTTCTGAAAAATAGTCAAAACCTTGGATATTCTGAACTTGGATTGTAGTCACTGAATTAGTTTTCGATAAAACTGGATTCACAAGGAGTGTTCCTAACCGAACTACACGGAACAAATTCCTATTTTAAAACTTGCACTAGACTGAAATCAGAATCGGTGGCGCAGAATGATTCGGTTTTTATGACGTAGTAGTGCAGCGGAAACATGCTTATTTTTATTCTATGTTTCTGTCTGCATTCTTAGACACGAATACAAAATAACCTAAACCTGACTTTTTTTGTATTCGTTTCAAAAAGCGAGAAAAATTTGGTCGAAATGACAGTACTTGTTATCTTCGGCTTACTGTATTACTCATTTTAGGAACTCGGCCACAAAGATCACAGCGTCTCAGTCAATTTGGAAAACCCATCTGCCTCCCCAGTTACTACCGACTTCGTAAATGAATCATCCGGTATTTATCGTTGGCTCATTTCCCGTCGGCGGTCTCTCAGCTGTGATTTTCAGTCTCCGCCGAAAAATAAGAGAAAAACAAGAAAATGCAGGCTACCGTGATTAAGCGGAACAAATCTCGAGAAGTCATCCGAGTGGGAGTGATTAACAATGACAGATGAAAATGTGTCGCTTTTTTTTATTTCTGTATAGCCTTTTTTTTGTTCAATGTTTTTGGAATAAATGTTCTGGAATAGGTTTCTCTAGGCTCAGAACACAAAATGTTATTTACGATTTCGAGTTTTAAAGTGTTTTCGATAATGTCCAATCTTCACTCTTTCGATTTTTTTAGTTCCGGTGGAGAACGAAAAATGTTACCTAGTCTAGAAAACTACTGAATTAGGTTAAAAGTGGGCGGAGCTTCAGACATCCAAGACTAGCTTCAGCTGCACTTAAGCATCATCGTCTGCTTCGAATAAAAGTCTTCTAAACGTGTACAGTAATCCTTTCTTCTAAAAAAGATTGAAAAAACCAAACAATGCTGCTCCACTCATGAGGCATCGAACTCACTAATTCTCCGTCATTTATAACCGAGCCTCCCTTAAATTCAAGTTTCAGGCATGAGCTCAACCAAGTTCTCACTTCCTGCCAATTTTTCGTATTATGATCCTCTTCCATTTAACTGCACTGAAAATACGAACATTCCGGTCTCACTGGCTATGTATGGTATTCAAGCAAGTTATCTTATTCTTGGAGCTGCTCTCAATTTTTTGATCGTTTACACTATTTTTATGTCTAAAGGCAGCTCATATCGGCATAATTCGTTTTACATTTTGTATGCTGCTGATGCGGTTATGGTTGGTTTTTCCTTTCGGTTCTGACAAAAATAACGAACAACGTTTCAATCAATTCCAAGATGCTTTCTAGGGAATCTACATAAACCTGACTGAAGTGCTCTTTGGTCGTCTCTTCATCTACATCACACCATTATGCCCAATCGTCAGTCCATTCTTTTTCACTCCATCCATAATCACGAAATTCTATTACACCGCTGTTCACTACAGTCTGGGGTTCAAGACATTCTCTCAAATATTCATGAGTTTCAATCGAATGACTTGTGTCGTCTTTCCGATGAAGCATCAGAAGGTCAGATGAAGGGAAGATTACATCCGAAAACAGGCCAATTTTCAGCTGTGGCGACAAATATTGTACCCAGTGCTGGTGATTCTGTTTGTTCTCCCTCTGGCGGTGATTTGGAACATTCTGATATCGAGAGTCTACATTAATCCCAATGGAGCAGGGTTTTCGACTAACTACAAAGAAGCAATACCATGGGTACGAGATTCAGAAACAGAGCTTTGAGATTTCAGAACCGGAAATTTATAGGCAAGTATTTCATTATTTCATCTGATTCATTGCGCCATTAGTTTCGTCCTTGTTATCATTTTCTTTTTCATTACAATCTTCGGATTGGCCACTTTGAAACAGAGGATTAAGAGTGCTGAAAGATCCTTGACCATCGTGACGATGATTATGTCAGTGCAAACGATGATATTCGCATTTATTCAGGTACGGTGGAGATTCCATAGCACGCTACATTCTCAGATTGTAAACTTGAAAGTACAGCTCTAAATTCATAAGAACTTCAGATCTACTTTGCTTTCCTTGCCGTTTACACCCCGAATATCCGAGGAGTCCTTCTCCTAGCTGTTTCTTTTGTTTTCGATTCCATGAATGTGTTTGGCCCGATTGCTTTGATAGTGATGAGTCGACAACTTCGCAGGGATGTGTTCCATCTGAAGAACGATGAGACTCAACCAGTCTCTAGGTTGGGTTCAAGGGAGAACTCTTTTGAAGCAATCGCAACTTTCAGAAGTATCTCTACGACGTCCCATCATCAACCTCTATCTCGAGCCGTGTCAACTGTAGTGGTACCTATAACCTCTTAATTCTCACGTTTGTTTATAGCTGTTATGTTGATGTTGCCTTGAAAAGTATACTTCAGCTCAACAGACTCGAAACTTTTATGTAGGCGTGAAACGTCACGGTCGAAACTTCATAAATAAACTCGTTGTATCTGATTCACATAATCACTCTAGCGGTACACTCGGACTGCTAAAAAGTACGAATCCAAATGTTGATAGATTCTTTGCCTCTAAACATACTCTTCTCGGTTGATATTATTATTTTCTTTCGCTTCGATGCGCTTTAATTTTTTTCTAAACTTTTTTTTCACTTTCTTTGTAGATTCCTAATCTTTATGAGTTCTAAGCTCATTATCCCTTCAAACTTCTCATACGAAGATCCACTTCCGTTCGAATGTGTTGAAGATGAGAACGTCGCATGTTCTCTGGGGTTGTATGCATTTCAAGCAGCATACCTATCGATTGGTACAATTTTGAATATCTTGATAATTAGAGTCGTGATCCTTTCGAAAAAGGATATTTATAAAAACAACTCCTTCTATGTTCTGTATACAGCAGACGCTCTTGTAGTAGGTCTCTGGAGTCTCGCATGGAAATCTCATGTTTTGTTTCAGGCGATTTGCAAATGCATAATGGGAATTCTCTTCTCTAGAGTCATCAATTCCATAACCCCTTTGTGCTCCATTTTGTCGCCATACTTCTTCTCCCCATCCATCATCACAAAGACATATTTCACTCTCCTTCATTATTCCACTTCTTTCCGAACGGTTTCTCAAATATTCATGAGTTTCAATCGAATGACTTGTGTTCTGATGCCAATCAGACATAACAAAGTGAGCAATGCCCAGTCTTTCAGATTTCAAATTCAAACTTTAGATATGGAAGACTATTTCGTATCCCGTTCTATTACTTCTTTACATCGTTTCTCTGGACACAACTTGGATGATTTTGATGTCTCGAGTATACGTTAATCCGTATGGTTCTGGATTTTCTGTTAATTACAGAGAAACAGTTGGATGGGTAAAACAGGAGGATCCGCTTTCAAATAGGTTGTGGATTTCAGCCAAAACTTTCACTGATTCATTTGATTGAATGTATTTTTGCATTCGTATTAGTTATATTCTGTTTTCTGGCGACTATTATTGGATTAACGACTTTGGAGCAAAGGTTGAAAAATGCGGAGAAATCTCTAACTTTCACAACTTTCTTCATGGCTACACAGACTTTACTTTTTGCCTTGATACAGGTTCATTTGCAATATTTTTCCCATATGAAACCAAAAAAAATTCAGATGTACTTCGCCTTCCTTGTCCCGTCAGCCCCGAATCTTCGTCCGTTCGCTCTTCAGGCTCTTCCGTTCGTTTCTGATTCTGTCTACGTTTTCTCTCCCGTCTCTTTGATTCTCATGAATAGAAAACTGAAATCGGACGTCTTCAATATGAAGTCTTTGCAGAGGGGTTCGAGGTAATTATAGATAAACACTAAGAAATCAAGAAATTCCATTTTCAGAAGCGTTTCCATGACTCAACAGCAAACCATCTTCCGTATCAATTCACGAGTTAACATTCTCTGATTCTTCGATTTGAGATACACATTTATCCCTTCTCTGACTTTCTCAAGTTAGAGCTTCTCTAAAACAACATAGCAAACAACCGGAATTCATCAAAATTGTGACAAGATGCGCTCAATTAACATCAAAGGGAAAGAACAAAACACGTTAAAGAAGTTCAATATGAGCAGAATACTGGAGCTTTCGATGAATCCTTCGGTGTCCACGGCTTCTTTGGCTTACCCTGGGACGGTAGTGGATCTGATTCTGTATTCATTGAAGACGGAGCTTCGAACTTTCTAGAATTTCTTTTTTGCTACTAGAAAAGTTAAAGAAACTTACGCTTTTGAAGAGGTGACAGAATCGCTTCTGATCGGACGAAGTTTTGCTTTTTCATGAATTTCTGGAGGTACGAATTTGACCGGGGCAGAATTTCGACGGATTTGAATGCAATTGGCTGGATCTCCAGAAGCCGTAAGACTTTCTCGAATCTCTCTGAGAGCCATCAACATTGTGACTACTTTCTCATCGTCTTGACGTTGGTAGAGCATTTCTCCCTCGAAGTGGACAAGGCCGTACTTTCTGGCTCGGATCAGCATTCCTACCAGCTAGAACTATTCTCCATTTTCTGATCGAAAACTTGATTGAGTGCATACAGTCCTGGCCAAAGATTCATGAACTTTGGTGATTTTCAGAGAAAAATTGTCATTTTTGAGACCTTCAAAAAGTGGTTTTCAATAAACCGATTTTTCTGAAAATCTGTGGGCGTACCAACCAAATCTAGATGTTTATTTTTTTAATTGATAATTATTTTCTGAAACTCACCATCGGCTGCGTAATAACGCTTTGAAGATGATGAGTTCGGAAAAGTTGGAAATTTGCACTGAAATGAAGCGACTTTTGAAGTCGCGTGACTATACGCATCGTAACTCATTTCACAGCAATTTTCAGAAAATGTTGAAAATGACGATAATAGATCCAGAGTTGCTAAATGCACCCACGAAATTATGGAAAAATCGGGTGATTGGGAAACCCTTTCAACCGCTCAAAGTTGATCATTTTGCACTGAAAATCACCAAATCTAATATATTTTTGGGCGGTGCTGTAACCACTTCATCTGATGTAACCTGCCTTATCAGAATAAAAAGAGTAAATGTTGAACAGCTTTCCGAACTTCACCCATTTATGCGGTTCTTCTCCCTCTGCATTCTGATCGATGGTCTCACAGAGGAATAAGATTTCACGACAAACATGTACTCCGGCCTGAAAAACTTACATCTCATGAAGATCTGGAAAGTAAATTCACCAACCTTGATTCCTCTGGCTTCAGTTTTACTGCCTGGAGGCGGTCTTCCGTAGTTTTTTGTGTCAAACTCTTGGATTTTGTACGTATCAGAATATGGATTTCTGAAAATCTGATTAGGAGTTTGTTCAATCTGCATTACTCACTTTTTCAATGTTTCCTCATTTGCCTGTGCAACTGCATTGAATTTTCGAATGGTGTCACTGGCTGATCCGATCGGCATTTGAGGCTGAAATTGATTGGAGGAATGAGAGGAGAAATGGGGAAAATAGAGAAAAAGAGATAGCAGGGATCTCGGGATCTTCCACTTTACACAAACTCTTTCTTGTGAAAAACAAAAAATACGAGCAGCTAAAGATGATTTTTCTCGTTCTTTCTGGAAAACATTTGGAGAAAGGACAGGTCTAAAAATACTTGCACTAGAATCAGAAGGTTTGAAAAAAGAGAGTGAATGAGACATTTTAGTGAATTTGAAAACGTCTTGAGTAAATAACCTAATATGAGTCATTAAAAATGTCCTGAAATTTATTGGTTCAGTGTCTTTTAGAATCTATATTTGACAGAGTTATGAAGGCGATGAAAATGAGAATTTGGTCAGAAAAAGGTTAACTTCCTACTTTCTTTTCTTCTGGTTGACCTGGCATTGCTTGAAGTTTCGAAAGATGCTTGATATCTCCTCTGCTCGAGATTCCCACTCAACTGATATCCTCTTTTTCGAAAATGTGATAAGTTTAGCCAGTAGCAAAAAAGTAAGTCGCTCTCATTTTCGCGACTATTTCTAGTGTCTGCGTCTCTTTGTCCTACGTGCTATCTCGCTGTTCAAATATAAAACAATGCACACACACACACACACACAATAAGAAAACGGCTATTTTTGACAGAAGTCAGCTGGAAGAAAAAACGAAGGTTAAGTTGTTCGGAAATCGGTGTTTGAGGTTTCACTACATGAATGAATTCGGTTTGACCGATTGGGAGGCTACTGAGTAAAGTTGCTGAAAGTTTTGAACTGTGACTTTATCCTGAAAAACTGCAACGTTTTGAGATGTTCGTTATATGTTGAATGTACAGTGCTGGCTAAAAAGATATGAGTTTTGGTAGTTTTCAGTGCAAAATAATCAGGTTCTAAGCAGTTCGAAAAGTATGTTTTTTTCGCTTTCTTGAAATTTTGTGGGCTCTAGATCTTCTTTTGTCGTTAATAACTTTATCCGAAAACCCCAATCATGTCAGTTGTGTCGCGTATAGTCGTTGCAGTGCAAATTTAGAACTTTTCCAGGCTCGTAATAAGAAATAAAAATCGAGTAATTGTAACATACTTTTTCAACTGCTCAAAGTTGACCGGTGAAAATTAATGAAGTTTGTACCTTTTTGGTCAGCATTGTACTAGGCGTCAATTCTTTGCTAAACAATGATAATTCCATTACAGACGTCTTCCTTCCTCTTCAGCTGAAAGACACTTGCCAGGTTTCCTTTCCAATCCAGAATTAATTAAAGGTCTGGAATCTATCCGCTCTTCTTTTCAAATGTTTTTTTTTCCATTCCATCAGGAGTTCCTCACCTTGAAACTGTCAATTTTTTCATCAAACCTCGATCAAAATCCATGTGATTCTACCAAATCGTTATCAGCAAAAAGTTCAAAAACTCTTGTGTCTCCCCCGAGTGACAGATGTGAACTTTTCAATGAAAAATAGAGATGTAACGCTTGAAAACAGATCGGTGGGAGGACGATTCTACTTTTATGGTTGACGACTGACTATCAACATTCGAAAGATAAAAACATGCACATTGTTAGTCAATTGATTTCTTTTGCTCAATCGGAACATGTGCGGAATATTCGGAATCGTTGATGCTGGAAACTGTGATAACTTGAATATTCTCGCTGCAAATGGCCTCGCTTCTCTTCAACACAGGTTTGAGCTTCTCAAAGTCATATTTTTTAGGTTCCAAAACGTATCTCCAAAGAACTCTGAACGTCTTTTGTGAACACTATATGCAAAGCACCACGTATTTTTTCTTTTTTCTCGAGCAGATGATAACAGCGAAACAAATCAAAGTTGGACAACTCCGGTTCAGGAAACAAGAACCAATCAAACCTTTAGAACTTAAATTAGACTTTGGAGTCTTTTCTATTTAAACGTTAGTTAGAGATTTTCGTTAAAAGTGTATCCAATAAGATTCGTTAAAAGTGTAAACTCCCTAATTGTATCCAAGCCAGTTGAATCTGGCTAGACGTCAATGGAGAAGTTATCATTCTTGCGTCCGAAATACGCTGAATCGCCAACATTGTGTTTCACATTGACAATTGGATGAAATAGACGCGTAGAGTGGGTTCGAACCAGCGACCCATTATATGAAAGACAACAGTGTGAACCGCGAGGCCACTTTGTCTGTTGACTCTCTCTCCCTTCCACCGGTTGAAATGTCTAGGGAATAGCAAGTTGGCCGCTGCTTGCGCAGTGTGGTGTAGTGGTTAGTGTCATTGTTGGGCGAAACTAACACGACGGTTCGCGCCGTAACCGTTGATTCTCAATTGGGACATCTTCCTCTTGATGACCCGAGCTCAAAACGACGGAATAGAAAGGTTGGCTATTCGGTTGGAAAAGCGTCTATCGTGTCTGACCTGATGAACCAACAAACATTTTGTTTACAGGGGAACAGAATCATCTGGATTGGTTGGTTCAGATGGCGTCACCAAGGATCATGTGGAAATAATCAAGGGGCATGGACTCGTACGAGATGTCATTACAGAAGATAACATTCCGAGAATGGATGGACAATCTATAATAATTGGACATAATAGATATTCAACAGCTGGAAAGAAGAAGTCTGGAATCAATTGTGTTCAGCCATTCGTAGTTTACACTGCGATGGGAACCGTTGCGATTGCACATAACGGAGAGTTGGTGGATGCAAAGAAAAAGAGAGAGGAAGTTTTACATGAAGGTGTTGGACTTTCCACAGACACCGACTCAGAGTTGATCGCTCAGATGATAGCCAAGGCAATTGCTCTGAATGTGAAGTGCAAAAATGGACAAGATATTGGGGACATCACAAGGGTAGGTTTCAATAAACATCTGAAATCTTTAGAAAAATATGTTCAGGAATTGGCAGTAACCATGTCTGCATTGAACATGTCCTATTCTCTTCTTGTCATGACTTTCGATAGATTCTATGCAATTCGAGATCCATTTGGAAATCGACCACTTTGTGTTGGTACAGTACTTTCCCCAGAGGGAAAACCCCAAGCTTACATCGCTTCTTCCGAATCTTGCGCTTTTCCTGCAAATGCTAAACTTGATTTCGAAGTGAGACCAGGAGAAATTGTCGAGTTGTCCGCAGGAGGAATCAAGTCTGTCTGGCAGGTGGAATCGACTCTTTTAAACCTTCCAACTTCGAGTTTTTCTCAGATGAAACCAAACACGCCACTTGCAATGTGCATCTTCGAGTATGTTTATTTCGCCAGAAATGATTCGGAAATCGAAGGACAACAAGTGCAGACTGTCCGTGAAGAGTGTGGGAAAACGATGGCGTTGGAGGATGATCTGGAAGCGGACATCGTTGGAAATGTCCCAGATTCTTCTCTGAGTGCTGCTATCGGATATGCATCTCAATCTGGAATCACTTATGAACCAGTTCTGCATCGTAATTCGTATGTTGGAAGATCGTTCATTCAGCCAAATGATGAAATGAGACAGAATGCGATTAAAATGAAATTCGGTGAGAAAAAAAAAAGATGAAATGGAAATGTATCATTTTGTAACTTCAGGTGTTTTGAAAAGAAAGATTCATAACCAGAGAATCGTGCTGGTAGATGACTCCATTGTACGTGGGAACACCATGAGAACTTTAGTAAAAATGTTGAGAGATGCTGGAGCTAAAGAGGTGACAATCGAGTTTTTTCTAAATATCGGACAGTTTTCTTGGATTTCAGGTGCATTTGAGAATTGCTTCGCCCCCTGTGAAATTTCCTTGTTTCATGGGAATCAACATTCCAACAAGTCTAGAATTGATCGCTGCACAAAAATCGATTGCTGAAATTTGTCAATACGTTGGAGCAGATTCGGTTCGCTATCTGTCGGTGGACGGTTTGATTTCGGTAGATGAATAATTTTAGCAACCAAGCCAAATATGTTCTAAATTTCAGTCGGTACAAAAGGGAATTGAAAGAGCTGCGAATTTCTCCCCAGGACACTGTACGGCGTGTCTAACTGGAAAGTACCCCGTTTCTATCGACTTTTGATAGCCAATTTTTATCGAGAAAAGAAAAAATCAACAATAAAAGTTAACTTGAAATTATTTTAAAACACAACAGAAAATTGTAACAATGAAAACAACGAGGATCGGTTTACCAGAATGCTCACAAACTCTTCTTCTTTCCGCGCCCTTTAGTGATAGTTTTCTTCTCGACAACAGCTGGGCGAGCGCTCGCGGCGACTGATTTCATGATTGTCTGAAATTACCGAGAATTGCTAAAAACGGCGTTTTTCGTGCTCACCTTGGAGAGAGTGGATTTAGCTTGTGGAGTACCGAGAGCTGCAGCTTTTGCAGCCCTTGTTTTCGGAGAAAACACTGGCTTTTCAGTTGCCTTGACTTTCTCTGTCTGAGGAGTCTTGATGACTACTTTCTTTGTTGTCACTGGAGTAGCAGCTTTCGGAGTATCGGGCTTCACAGTTTTCGGAGTGGGCACCTTTGGAGTTGATGGTTTCACAATCTTCGGTGTTGTCTGTTTCGGAGCAACTGCCTTAGCGGTTCCGATCAGCTGCACATCGTTATCCACCATCTTCTTTGCTGGTGTGTTCTTAACACCAGCCATAGAGAAATCATAGTCAATTCCCAAGTTTTGAATCTTGAGAATAGTCTTCTTCAAATTGCTCATGCGTCTCTTCTTGTTTTCGGCATCATTTTTGGTGGTGCATCTGTTTCTAGCGATGGCATCTTTCTTTGCGAGGCCCATGAAAGATGGACGCATCACAAGAAGCGGTCCCTTCAACATCGACTTTGGAATCACAGCAGGCTTCATGACCTGGAAATGTTGTTCGTGTTTGAATATCGAGATAAATGTTGTACCTTGCACCGAAGGCGTTGCTCGAACATCAAGTAGCCGTTCATCGACTCTGCAGCGATTTCAGCAACCGCTTTGTTGTCAAATCCAACATATGCCCACCCTTTATGATTACCGGTCTAAAAATGAAACACTTAGTGTAATATGACATTTTAGAACCCATACTTTTCGGCTTCTAGCGACACGAATTCTGAGAACGTTTCCAAACTGACGGAAATATCCGAGCAGCTCTTTCTCGAAAAATCCAAACGGAATACGTTGCAGTTTAACCACCCAAATTTTCTTCTGAGGCTTCTTCTGGACCGCGTCTTTTTTCGCAGCCTGTTTGCGACCACCAGCGCTGATCGAGGTGGGATTTTGAGCAACCATCAAGTCTGTAAATGAATGAATATTCATATGAACACAAGATTGAAATTTTCATCATTTTTTTCTACACGAAACAGCATGGTTTACAACAGAAAGCTTTGATCGGAGTCAAAAAGAGAAAAAAAAAATGGTGAAAAAATTCTGGTTCGAAAATTGAAGTGAAAAGCTTTGCTGGCGCGAACCTGTTGACCCGTTTCTCGTGTTTGCGCGTTTCTTGCAGAAGGCCGGTGAAGACAAACAATTTTTGTTGTTTCGTCGCATTTTCCAAAATATTTTCTGTTATCTCGTAATTTCTGATCTCTTATCATGAAGGTCGGTCGGTATCTTGAAGTTTCAAATCTTCCCTTCACTTCTTTCATTCAACCAAAAACTCACAAATTGAATGAATAGCTGTGAAGACGAAGGTGATGAAGCTGACAGCACTCTCGATCTCCTGTGCAACTGCAGTTCTGCTATTATATTATTTTATACTGAAATTCGTATTCTAGAAGTTTCACGGAAGATCATGAGCGATTCGGACGACGACAACACATACAGCAACTATCTAGAGAGCCGCAGAGCTGCATGCCTGAAAAAGCGACAGCCTGTACAGACTTGCGACAGTGATTCAGACGACGACGACTTTCCTGCCAAAAGAGCGACAGCTCCACGGAAAGTCAGCAAAGGCCAGGAAACTGGAACGGCAGGATATTCCGATGACGATTTAATGTTCGATTGTGAACAGAAGCACGACGATGTCGTTTCGAAAAGATTGGACAATTTCGAAGATGGTTGGTTTTCTGTTCTTGTTTGAACAAATGATCAAGATTTTCGCTTTCAGAATATCGCAGAAAGATCTTTGATTCAAAGGATACGGTGATCCATGTCCATAATGAAAAAAATGATGCTCTTATGAAGACACTTCGGAAGGTTGATGCATTTTGCGATCCCGAATTGGAGGTGCAAGTCACTAAGAAAGAAAAAAAACCTGAACTGGTAGGTTGCATGAAAAAAAAAACAGAAACGTAAACTTGTTTGTTTGCAGAGCATTCTGGAGGAGGACTCCACACTGGTTACATTCATTGTCATGGACTGCGAGTCTCGTCTTACCGATTCGGGAACAAGAAATCGCCGTGACGTTGATTTGAATTCTACATTCTTCGAAATTCGCAAAGAACTCGCCGAAAAGTGGAAGTGTCGGGTTAATGAAGTCTCTCTCACATATGAAGGCCGAAAAATTGACGAGCGCGACACCCCTAAAGCGTTGGGATTCATTGCAACACAACTCCCACTCCCACATATTCAAGCTGCCAAGGAGCAATTTGTAGAGATTGCTGGCATTCCTGATTCTCCCAAAGTTGTCACAATCGAAACCATATCTGACGCGATAGCGATCAAAGTTCAACTCAAGAACCGAAAAAAGCCGGTTCATATTCAAGTGCTAGGAGAAAACACTGTTGGAGATATCATGCAGAAAGTTATCGACACATTAACGGCAGCTGGGGAACCAGTGGACAAAATTCCACGGATCGCAGACATGAAGGCTATGTTTGATGATGAGTACTGTGAAAACTCACAAACATGCGAAGATTTGGAGCTCGAAGATGCCGATTGCATTGACATTTACTACTAATCTAAACTAACTAGGAAAGGTTGTGAACAGGGTTATACCACTTCAGTATGTGATGGGTACCATTGGAAAGACCAGGTTTTGAAACGTATGGTGGCTTTTTCAGAAACTGCTGTCGACTGCAAGAAGTCGAGTTATGAACTTCTGAAGTTTGGTATTTTGCACGCGCAACAGATTGGCTAGCCTTTGGCCTGCAAAAAAACAACTTCAGAAGGTCATAACTCAAGTTCTAGAAGTCGACAGCAGTTTTCGAAAACGCCGTGAGACGTTTTAAAACCTGCTCTTTCCAATGGTACCGATCACATACTGAAGTAGTATATCCCTGTTCACAACCTTCCCTAGTAAGTAACATTTAAACCATCATTCTCATTGTGAGTCTCTCGTACCATGATCTACAATTCATCCCCCTCAGTTTGGTGTAACCAACACGTTTCCTCTTTAACATCGTTGTTTTTTTTTTCATTCAAGTTTCCTTCGATTACATTAGTTTCTTTTTCATTTGTCTTTCTCTATGTGCAATATAAAGTACTATTGCTTGTATATAAGGTTTTCTCTGTTTCAAGATGGGTTACAACCCGCATATCTGGCTCAATTTATGAATTCATTCTATTTTGCTCCTTTTTTTCAGATTGAGAGCCATGGTTAATACACGCCCACCAAAAATAGACGAGTTGCTGAAGGTTGATCCATACTTGCACGACTTTCAAGATGAAATTTCACGACGATATGGTGTGTTTCTTGATTATCAGCGACGCATCGAAGACTGCGGTGGCATGGAGGCATTCACTTCTTCTTACAAGCAGTTCGGTCTGAATGTGCAACCGGACAACTCTGTGAGAGGGCTCGAATGGGCCCCGGCTGCTGAGAAGTTGGCACTTATCGGAGATTTCAGTTAGTGATAATCTTTTTAAAAACTTGAAAGTGCTCATTGTAGATAACTGGGATCAGAATGCTAATGTCTACAACAAAGAAGAACATGGAAAGTGGAGCTTGACAATTCCAGCAAACGCCGACGGATCGTGTGCTGTTCCACATAACTCTGTCATTAAGATTGCTGTCACTCGACACGGACAGACCCATTTCAAGCTGAGCCCGTGGGCTACGTTTGTGACTTGCCCACACCCCAAGGAGACTGTCATCTACCATCAAAACTTTTGGAATCCTCCAGAGAAATACCAACTGAAAGAGCAGCGTCCAGCTCGTCCAGCTTCTCTCAGAATCTACGAGGCCCATGTTGGAATCAGCAGCCACGAAGGAAAAATCAACACGTATCGTGCATTCGCTGATGAAGTCTTGCCCCGAATTCACAAGCAGGGCTACAACGCCATTCAATTGATGGCAGTGATGGAGCATGTCTACTACGCTTCTTTCGGATACCAAGTATCTAACTTCTTCGCTGTTTCGAGTAGATGTGGTACTCCAGAAGATCTCAAGTACTTGGTAGATAAAGCTCACTCAATGGGAATATTCATGCTTCTTGATGTTGTTCATTCCCATGCCTCGAAGAACGTTGAAGATGGTCTCAATCAATGGGATGGCTCAAACGGTGGATATTTCCATGACAATGCTCGTGGATTCCACAACCTGTGGGACTCGAGATTGTTCGATTACACTCAGTAAGAGAGACTTGAACGAACTAAAAAAAATTTTTGCTCAGAATTGAGACTCTTCGTTTCCTTCTATCCAACGTTCGTTGGTGGGTTGAAGAGTACGGCTTCGACGGTTTCCGTTTCGATGGAGTGACTTCAATGATCTATCATTCTCATGGAATGAGTAAGCATCTTGCCTCGCCAATGTTGGACTTGAAAATTCTCTTTCAGACGATTCCTTCAGTGGTGGATATCCCATGTATTTTGGGCTCAATGCTGACACCGACTCTCTTGTCTATTTGATGTTGGCCAACGACTTCCTTCACAAGAAGTATCCCTTCATGGTGACCATTGCTGAGGAGGTTTCAGGAATGCCAGGAATCTGTCGTCCTGTGGAAGAAGGAGGACAGGGATTCGACTACCGTTTGGCGATGGCTATTCCAGATATGTGGATCAAGATTCTGAAGCATACCTCTGATGAGGATTGGAAGATCGAAGACATCGTTTTCAATTTGGAAAACAGACGTTATGCAGAGAAGCATGTAGCCTACGCCGAGTCTCATGACCAGGCATTGGTTGGAGATAAAACGATCGCATTTTGGTTGATGGATAAGGAAATGTACGACTTCATGTCGACCGATTCGCCACTAACCCCAATTATTGATCGAGGATTGGCTTTGCATAAACTCATTCGTCTTATCACCATCGGACTGGGTAATTTCCTCTGGATTTCAAAAGTTTATAGGTCGTTTTTCAGGAGGTGAAGCCTGGCTTAACTTCATAGGAAACGAGTTTGGGCATCCTGAATGGTTGGACTTCCCTCGTGTAGGCAATGGTGAATCATTTCACTACGCTCGTCGTCAGTTCAATCTCGTCGATGCTGAATACCTTCGCTACAAGTTTCTGAACAACTGGGATCGCGAATTGATGCACCTCGAGGAACGCACTGGATTCCTTCATAAAGGTTACGCATACACTTCGTGGAAGCACGGCGGAGATAAGGTTGTGGTATTCGAAAGAGGAGGCTTATTGTTCATCGTCAATTTCCACCCGAACAAGAGCTTCGCTGATTACTCGGTCGGTGTCAACTCTCCTGGAAGGTAATAAGACGGAGATAGACTTAGAAACTGATTATTTGTTCTTCTTAGATATGTCATCGCTTTGAACTCTGACAAGGAAGAGTTTGGAGGGCACAGCCGTATCGAACAAGACACCGTTTTTCACACATTTGATGATGGATACGCTGGAAGACGTCATCGCCTTCAAGTCTACATCCCGTGCCGCAGCGCAATCGTTCTGGAGAAGGTTGATGAATAATTATGTTTCTCGTTATATTTTGCTCAAGTTTATTTTTTCATTTTTCTAACCCTTGCCATACATACCCATACGAGATTTTTACTCCTCCGGTTAGATTATTTTTCTCCTTTTCTGGTGCCATTTTCTTATTGTAATTTCTTCGTCCGAAGTTAGTCACATAATACGCTAGTCGAATTTATTGCATGCACTGTTTGATTATTAATTAGATGAAGAATTAGAGCAAAGAAACTTCAAACGTAAAAAATTGGTTGGTTGAAGTACCATTACGGTTTTATTTCACGATCCCGTTTTTGACGAAAAAAAAAACAAAAAGAGTGTTTCCATTTACTGCTTACAGTCTGAAATGATCCGTTTGGCAGTAGGAAATCAGAGGAGGCATTTTTACGGCTCGATTCCATGTAGCAGTCACCAAGATCATTACAAAGTGTTGGGACTAACAAAATCTGCAACACAGAAGGATATCAAGTCGGCATACTATAAACTTTCGAAGCAGCATCATCCGGATACAAATCCAGCGAATAAGGAAGATGCCGCTAAGAAGTTTCATGAGGTTATGATTCCGAGTTCAACAACACAATTGACTTAAGGTTTCAGGTGGCAAGGGCTTACGAAGTGTTGGGATCTGAAGATAAACGGAAAGCATACGACATGACGAGGATAACAACTTCACCAATGCCCGGTGACCCATCTTTTAGCAATCGCTATCGTCGGCGATCAGCTTCGAACAATAAACAATATACCGATATTGATATTGATTATAAAGACTTCGAGCATTTTCAACGGAGCACGCGGCGAAGACCTCAATATCACTCACATTTTGATATGCCCAATGAATTCTACGCCGAGTTTGGTGGATTCAGGAAGCGGGTGTTCAAAAGTGAATACGAAGCGACCCAGGAAAAGGCTAGCACTTTTCTCAGACTGCCCAAGAAAATTAAAAATTATTTCAGCATGGTTCAATGTACAAAGACGGTAGGGCTGCTCAGAGAGAAATGGAAGAACTCCGACGTCAAGTGGAACGAGAGCAGGCAGCACAACAAGCTCGATACCCGATTCCAACTTTTGAGCAAATGATGAGAGATAAACGTGCGAAAGAAGCGAACGAAGCGAGACAGTATATGGCTGGAATGTTTGTAACTGCTGTTATTGCTGGGTTTTTAACTGTATTGCTTACACGTTAGGACGATTACATTTGACCGGTGATTCTCATTGCTATTATTACATAGGTGTTCGATAAAACTATTTTTTTTAACTTCCCGGTATTGATTCTGACTTTAGTTATGACTCCAGTTCGACTTTGAATTTTACGAATAATTTATGCTGTTCAAAAATGATAAAATTAGTTTGAGATTACGAGAAGATGTTTTTGGCTCTCCAATCGAGCGCATCGAGATCAATGTCTTCCCCGTCATCATCAGATTCCTCCTCTGGCTCCTCCTTCTTCATTCTTCGTTCCTTCGCCTGATTCAATCTTTTTTCTTTCTGAATTTCCAAATCGTTCAGCTTCTTGAGCGCAGCCATTTGCTCATCAATTCTCTCCAGCTCAAGCTCTCTTTGCACAGCTGCTTCGTGCTCTTCCGCTTTCGCATCTTGATCCACTTGTTCTTCCCCGATTTCTTCTTTCCACCGCTCATATTCGGCATCTAATTCCGCGTTTCTTTCGCGAGTTTCTCGTACGTTCCCATCCAAACGTTTATCATCGAAGAATCCGGCTGGAACACCCTCAATCAAGTTGCCGGAGTGACCGACGATAGCTGCCTTTGAGTCATCTTTTCGAAATGGAGTACTGAAAGATCTCAAAATGACAGTGTTTTTACCGGGAAACAGTTTACCTGTCTTCTTCGTCGAAGAAATCCGTTGGTAGTGTTGTTGGACCTTGTTTAGGTATTTCCTTTTGCTTCTTGTTTGGTGGTTCCTCTGTACTTCTTTGTCCGCTTTCGTTTCCACGCTTTTGAGCGCTCGTCTTCAGTTTCTCGATGCTGTCTCGATGTTTCTTTCCATTCACATGAGCAGTCCAAATCTTCGGTTTAACCTCTGCATTACACACCAAACACTGAATGTTGCCGTTTGGCTTTTGCTTTGCAATCATGGGATTTAGACTCATCTGCGACGGAGAAGTTTTCGAAAAGTCATTCAAAATTCTTGAGAAATATCGCACTGCTTCAAAACAGAGACGCTGAAATCCATGAAGACATTATTCGGTGAAAATGCTTTATGAAGTGATGTTATTATCAACCGGATGGCAAAATGTACAACTACCCGAGTAATAGACGAAATTAGGTTTGATAAAAAAAAGAGCCAACATGGATTCGTATGTTCTACAGTTTCATAGGCTCCAAATCGAGCTTGCAAGTTGAATCGATGCGAAGAATGAAGGGGCCTTTTTCACCAGCCTGAAAAGATAGTCACTACATCGGCACCTTCGGAGGTGACTCACAGTGTAGGTCGAGACTCTGATATAATAGGTTCCGGCTGGAACTTTATCGATAGTGAGTACAGTATAACCCGGACGATAGGCTCCGGAACTTTTTGTTTCCAGAAAAACTGTTCGATCGGACGCATGTTGTTTCATTTCCAAGTTGACACAGAATTGTTTAGGAGCCTTCAGTTCCATGAAGAGTGCAATATCGTCGGATTTTGAATGAAGCACAAGCTTCATAACGGGGTGCCTGAAACAGTTTAATCTAGAAGTTTTGTATAACTACAAAGCAGACTCACTTTTCAGTGCCATCCCAATTTCCTCGTATAGTTTTCGAAATTGTGTACGGCAATTTCACAGGCTCTAGCTTGACATCCGTAGTAGAGAAGACACGAAGAGAATAGTTGATTGTGTTTGTTTTTTCATATTGAGCAACAACCAGAGTGTATTTCGTGATACCGGGTTTTGTATTGAGCAGTTGGCAAAGATACAATGGACTGTTGATTCGAACACCATCTGATATCGGACGAGGATTTGCTGAAATTCAATTCCTGTATTCCTTGTTGTATGTTGTTGTTCTTACTTGGAATGTAAATTTTTTGATCAGTTTCATATACGATCAGTGTAATAAACTCTTTGTTGACAGCGAAATCGTCGATAGCAGTAATATGACGGGTGAGTAAAATCCAAACTGCAGCTGCTGTTGTTTTTTGACCAAGACTTACTGTCAAACTGTACTGTGGATTGTCTCCAACAGTGTAGACATCTCGGATAGGTCCTGTTTCTTGTTTCCATGTTGCATGATACACTGAGGTGAACGGGAACAAATCTGCATTCCAATTGACATAAATGACATCAAAGAAATGTCTAACTGATTCGTAATCAATCCAGAATATTCCATCATCTTTCGTAGCGGCCACTTCTGGATCAAATTCCAACAAGGTCTTCATTCTTGGAGTCCAGTTCAGTTTGTCTTTGTCCGAGAAGTTACCCTTCCAGCGAGAGTGTGTCCATGGATTTTTCACTTTCAGTAAACGCCTGTTCTGAAGAATGAAAACCATTTTCGGAAGTTATGCATCGGACAAACCTCCACATTTCTTATGTCAATAACTGCATATGCATGTGTTTCGACGAGTCCTGATCTTTTCTGCATTTCTTCAGTCATTTTACCAGTAGCCAGTGTGATCAGACAGTCTCCACGATGGAAACGATCGAACAGCTTACGGAATATTGCATCTGGATCTGTTTTTGAGGACTCGTTCAACTCAATTCGTTCCGGTATCCAACCAGTCAATGCATTTAGGTCGATGTTCTATAGGATTATTGTTTTTGACATCAACTAACTGAATGAAACCTTACAGAGTTGGACCCGGGGAAATCGTATCCACCCATCACTTTCATGTAAGCCTTTTCCAGCAAGGAAACCCAAAGTTCGCCTTTGTTTTCCGTTTGTGAGCACATCATCCGATCGTTTTCATCAACAGGAAAGAAGTCATCAATCACTACTTTTCTCCAAACACCGTTGATATGGAACTTGATCATATACTTGCCAGCAGGATTGTAAATTGGCTTCATTTGTCCATCTTGAGGATAAATTATGCTGGAAGTCAATTTAAAAACATATAGTAAACTTCGGTATCATACCTTGTGACTAGTTGTTTCTTGAATCTTTTCTCATAAAGCGCAGCGATCGAAAGAGAGGAAATGAATGAGCAGTCGGAAATCACAGTTTGTTTGATCGTGTGACAGTCAATAGACGAAATTATAGTCGGCTTTTCGAACAGCTCACTAGCACGTTTCCAACCCTGAAATCGTCATTCTAAATTTGAAAAATTTCTTTCACTCACTTTCAACTTTAGTCTTTGCTTCTGCGTTAGTCCAATCTTGCCATCTGGATCTGTGAACTTTCCATTCTGCCCTTTGAACTCGTTCACTTTGTCATAACTGTGGAATGGAACATATAGCTTGGTGTTGATGCTTGAAGTTGTTGACAGTACGTCCAGCTCTTCTTTGGTAAATTTTTGGGAATTCGAGGGAGACGGGGGTTCCGGAAAATGTCTAGTAGGAGATTTGAAAGGCTTATGGTTTGTGGATGGAGATGGCGTTTGATGCTCGGTAATTTTCAGCGTTGAAAGATCTGAAATGAGGGAAAAAATGTAAGAATTTTCTGTCGAGCTATAATCACCGTCAACCGGGACGTCAGGGAAAAGTAACTCCACTTCGGTGACTTTTTTCTTCAGAGTTACAAGTTCTTCAATGCATTTCAATGCACTTTCCGCTGTGGTTCTCAACTTTTTCAATGTTTCTTGTGGAAGTGAACGATTCCTAGAAGCCCCAAGACATTGTTCCACAATGGTTTCATAAATATCTCTAGATTCTTCCAATTGATTCCCGTAATTTTGAAGAACGGAAGCTTTAATCATGAGAAAGTCTACATTGTGCAGAATGTCATCACTTGAATGGGGATACTGAAATAAATGAATAATTTTGAAATCTTTCCGAATCGCTCTCACTTGATGTTGAAGATCCGAAAGATTTGCCTTCAGAAATTCAGCTCTGTTGATGCACTCCATAACATTTTTCCGAAAAATTGGAAGGCATTTCTTCTCTTGGACAAGTTTCAACAATTGATTTCCAGCTTCGGTGTAACAGAAAATGGCTTCTTCATACTTCTTTCCCTCAAATCATCAATATGAATTTCGAAACTGAATTTTATTGCTAATTCTAATAATGACAGAACAGAAATTTCTGAACAGTACCTGGTCATAGTAAACGGCTTTCTGTGACAATTCAAATGCTGATTGGGTGGCTTTCTCATCCATACGCTGAAAGAGAATACAATTTCAGAAATCAGAAAAAAAAAAACTGAAAATACTGAATGTCACAGAACACTGTCACCGTCTCCACTCGCACACTCCCTCGCTGTGCGCATCGGAGCGCAGATGCATTATTACAATTTTGGTTAAATTTTAATTTTCCAACTCATTTTATGAACCGCGATTAAATATGTTAACACTCTAGAGCGGAAAAACTTAAAGAGTGCACTCTCTAAGTATTCCCGCTTTTTACTTTTTCTAATTTCTTAAAAGATGCTTCGTGATGTATCTTATTTCCTCAGATCATCTTGTTAGTCACTGAACAAATAAAAGCTCTTGAATGTGAACTTATTTTCCTTATCAATCCATATGTTTTCCAGGATGATCAATCTACGGTCAGTATGCCTGACCTCAAAAAACTTGGTTCAAATCACCCGTGGCATGAAAAAGTACCCTTTTCCTGTTACATATGAAAGTGAGTTGCTCAATCAGAGTCCCGTTGTTTCTTAACCCAATTGAATAAATTAAGATGTTCAATTTCCTCCAAACGGACAGCTGAAGTTGCCAGTGATGCCTGCCGAGCCAGCTTATGATCTTGAAAAGGGAGAGAAAAAGTGAGAATCTGAAAATGAACTTACAGTATCGTTGCATACTTTTCAGATACAAATCGACTAAAAGAATGATCGAAGCAAGAGGTGTCGAAGAAGTACACACAGAACTAATTCACGAGCAGTACGGTCTAGCAGCAGTTTCAGGAGGATTCATCGATAGTGACGATTTCAAATTCCTCCAGGACAGAATCAATAAGAACCTGGTTGACAAGCAGTTTGCCGTGTGGAGAGTCGATGAGCCATGGCTACCAAGAACCAAAAAAGCACAAGGAACAAGATTGGGAGGTGGAAAAGGATCCATTCAGAAGTATGTCACACCAGTCAGAGCTCACCGAATCATTTTGGAAGTTGGAGGTTACATTACTGAAGTCGAGGTACATCAGAAACTGTAAAGGGATTTTAAACTTTTTCTTATTTTCAGGCAAAGGCTTTCCTTCTTTATTTGTGTGAACGATTCTCGTTCCCGGTCGAGTTTGTCAGTGAAGCAATGTTGTCAGAAAGACGTCGAAAAGCAGAAGAAACGCGAGTGATGAACAAGAATCAGTTCAACTGGGAACATGTCATCAAGTATAATATGCAAAATTGTAACAGCTGGTTATCGAACTACGATGTCGCCTGGAAGGGAAAATATCGTTAAATTCTTTGTTGCTGTCGTACATATTTTAGATGTTATAGTGTTTCTTTGTTATTACTATGAAGTTTTTTTATTATTCACTTCAAATTTTGCCATGCAAAAATGGTTCTAGTCCTTACTCGAGTTTCTATATTCAAAATTAAATAGTCCTTCTGATTTACAACCGTTCTCCAGATTTCTAGGTTGAATGGCACTAGGCGAGGATGATATCTTATCAGTTCCATTTAAGTGAGTGTCCCCTCCATTATTCGGAATTTTCGTGATCGTATTCTTTAGATACTTCGTCTTCTGTATCGGAGGTCTTCCGTCTTCTGCCCTTCTAATATGTGTTCTTCTCTCCCTTTTTCTTCACTTCGATCAATCTACATCTACTCATTGCGAAGTTGCGAACTGGTTGCCATCAATATCTGCAGCCGTTTCCACGTATACACCTGAAAAGTACATTTGGAGAATTCTAATCGGATTGCATATCGGTCCCCGATTAGTTGTAGCAGTTGCATTTAGAAACTTCTTGACGAGCTCTCCTCTGAGACCATATACTGGATTCAAACGATTCCGATTTTTATGTAACTTGGCGTGCTGTCTGAATCTTCTCGAGAACTTCTTCTTACTGGCACTCACCTCCATCTCATCCAGTGAAGATCATTGTAAGTATAGTTGCCCCGCATTCCAATCAACGAATAAAAATCTTTTCAGCTCTACATGCTAAATGTTTTGGAGGATTCGCCATTTCATCAATTATCTACATGATGCTGAGCACGTACTTATTCAGCGAATCTGGAAGACGAAGAGCGACGAATCTTGTAAATTTAATGAATCAAAGCAAATAAATCTGACGTTTTTTAAGGGAGAACGATCATACGAATACAAAATTCTCGGAGCATCAATTTTCGTAGTATGTTTCTTCCTTGGAGGATATCTGTATTGGAGACACAACACCTACTGCGAACCTGGAATCTACACTCTCTTCGCTCTGGTGGAATATTCTGCAGTTCTCTCGAACATATTTTTCCATTGTACTCTATACTACGACTTCCATGGCAAAAACATCGCTTTAACCTCTTCATTTGGAAGTGGACACTACAATCTCCTGCCAACTCAAATCGAGAAGGACACATGATAATCGACAATGTTTATGGGGTCTTCTAATTCTGTGATGACATGGTTTTACTGCATTATAATATTATTTATGGAAGGTGGATATTCCAATGTTGTTGTTTTTCTGACCGCTTCGGGTTTAGCTTCACTTACATTTTTCTAATAAAGTGGTTTTTTCACATATTCCAAGAACAGACAAAATGTCAATTCTGCTAAAACTTCTCAATTGTTTTCACATGCACAATTGAACGGGCATTTCAATGCTCCGACTCCTCTCCGTTGTTTCTCAGAATACCCTCACGTCACTTGGTCATTTCCTTTTCCTCTCTGCCTCTTCTCTTCGTTTTCTGGCTCCGAATCGATGTTCTTTTATGCAGCCCGTCTCCGTGCTTCTGGCCGGGACTCCGCCCACTCTGGCTCCCTCTCCTACTCGTCTCTAACGTCTTCCTCGTTTTCACTCCTTTTC
The DNA here is from genome assembly GCA_900536305.3 of Caenorhabditis sp. 40 LS-2015. Lineage (NCBI taxonomy): Eukaryota > Metazoa > Nematoda > Chromadorea > Rhabditida > Rhabditidae > Caenorhabditis > Caenorhabditis tribulationis. The sequence continues at coordinate 240,310 of LR543249.1, read as the reverse complement.
CATTTCTTTTAGGCGAATTTGTTTGAGGAAATGATCCGAGCCAACAGCCATCCAAAAATTCAACTTATTCACTTTCCCTTCTCAGAGTTCCACTCTTTCAGGTTGGAATGTCTCTGAGCAAGCAAGAACGTCCGGAAGATCATCTTTCTGCTCTGGATTTCTTGGCAGGCCATGGCAAGGTCTATTCCTTTGAAACGGTTAGTGGATGGATGGAAGGACACTTGAAAGATTGTAAATAGCTTTATTCCACTCTTTTTTGAAATCATGTGAAAGGAGTAGTTTACTGTAACACATATTCCTTGTATATATCGAGCAACTCTAGGTCTTCATGTTTATAGTTGACACCCTTTTTTTTTAAATCCACTATCAAGTCTTTTCGATATAGTATAGTGATGCGATCTCCAATTTTGGCCAGATTCAGTGCTTGCCGCACTTGCTCGAATAGACCTGACCTCCTTCCCATTGTTTTTAACAAATTTATCTCGGTTACCGTAACAGTTATCAGAATTGAGCAACAAACAAAATGATCCTCAAGTTGTGTTCAATATTTAGTTAGTTGACTACATTTCAATATCCGTCGCAGTAACCGAGATAAACATGGTTGAAGTAACAGTACGCGAATGCCGATGTTGATCTATCAGATGAAATACGGTATGTTTTTTTGACTAGATATCACGGATTTGATAGTGATTTTTAGAAAAAAGTTGTATACTACAATATGAAATTCTAGAGTGGCTAATTATTTCCACCAATTTCCTAAAAAATTGGGTAGTCGGGAACTCCAAACACAACTGTTCTGACACATGTTTCAACTCTTTTCATCAATTACAATTATCGAAAGATTCCACCTTCAGATTCCGATCATTTCAGGCTACCATAGTGAGGAATACATGTTGACGTCAAGACTTCTGCTTTTCTATTCTTTTCCAAAGTTTCAAATTTCCAGCGTCTTCAAAAAGATCTCAAAAAGAAGAAAAGGGACTTTTTCGGATTGAACATCAAGCACTTCTTCACGTCTCGCATCGGAAAGCCAACAAACTCCAAGGAATGGCAGAAACATGCCATCATGCAGGAAGCAATCGACGAGAGTGAGGAGGAGCAGGTCAGTGCTTCTCTAGGAATCTGACACTTTGTTTCGATTCCCAGAATTTTTCATTATACGGAAGAGCTCCTTCCTCTTTTTTTCCCTTGTGACTGAACTTTGGTACGGAGAAAAAAAGGAGAGAGTAAGAGAGAGAATATTGGAGAAGAAGAAAAAGAAGAAGGAGATGAAGCAATGACTGGCTAAATTTATGGCTTTCGGGGAATGGGAGATAAAGACAATTTTCGAAGATTGAAAAAATGACATTCCTTTGAGAAAATGGGAATAGAGATGCGATAGTGAAATGGAATTGCTGGTGGAATAAAAAAAGATTAAAGGGTACGAAAGTGGTGGATTGAAAGAACGAAATGAAATTGGTTTTTTAAAAGATAAATGAAAGATTCAAAATGAGTTTTACAATTTCAACTTGATCCCTAAAGTTCCGACTACTGCCTGGCTTGAATCAGGCCAAATCAAGAAAAAAATCAAGTCAGTAAAATATCCACTTGATTTTTATTGCAAAACTGCCAACTTTGAAAAGTAAAAAAAATTAAGGTACCAATCAACCGATTTTTATGAAGTTTTGTGAAGCAACTCTACGCGACGTCTGATATTTAGAAGTTGTCAACTACAAAAGTGGAAATCTAGAGGAATACACTAACAGAATGATTGAAAACCGGTTAATTGAAATGAAATTTTTCAGTTGCCCAAAGTGAACTGTTTTTTCACAAAAAATCTTCAAAAAAGATATTTCATTGACCACTTCTATAGAGACTATACTCCGATCTTTTCTAGTTCCCATGGGTTGACCTTCCGGATGATCTCCGTGAGACGATCGTTCACAAGATGCCACTTCAAACTCGCATCAACTTGGCCGCCACTTCCAGAGAGGAACGTTCTTTCGTGAAGAACATGAAAGTGGACTGCAAGCTCTTTGTCATCGAGGACATGAGCCGTCGCACCACCAATATCCTTCGCTATCCAGAACTTTATGACAAGGTCTACTCGAAGTCTGGAGTGAGTTTAACTGGAAATCTTCAGAATGAAACATACCGTAAAAACGGGGATAGTGGTGCTCCCATTAGCCACTTGGTCAAAATAAGAGCTACATGTTTTTCGTTGAGAACTTCTTGGAATTTTTAATGCTAACCGAGATAATAGTATTTTAAGTGAGGCTTACGAAAGCACCACTATCACAGGTTTTACATTCGTTTTTCTATAGAAGAAATACTTCGTCAACTTCCAATGTGACTGGGAACACGACATCGCCGTGTGCTTCTGTGAGCAACGTCGTCCATTCAGTGGAACGTCTGCCAAGGTCTACTGGATCTCCCCGGGAGGCAACATCAAGAAGACCGTTGTGCCGGGAGCCAGTGCATATGATCTGGCGGTTCAGACCGCTCGTGGATTCTTCAAAGTGATCACTGAGGACTGCAAAAGAGCTTCAATTGCATTGGCTGGATGGCCAGAAGAGGTTTTCCAGATTCCAGAGCTCAGTAAGAGCTACATCATTGGTATGTGTCTCTCGAAATGTACTTCGTCTTAGAATTCAAAGTTCAGGTTCGAGCTACGACGACGTGGAGTCCATCCACAAAACCTACGACTTCTTCCAGCCGTTTTCGTTCGACGTCTATATGCATAAAACAGCCATAAAATACATCTGGCCATTCTCGTTACTCTCCGTCGCCCGTCACGGGTTGACCGGCTGGATGAGAATGAAGGCGAGGGATCGTGCACTTTCCGATCAAATGCTCGACAAAGATCTTCGCATCTTGATTCTTCACGATTCGTTCGTCAGGTGTGATTAGTCTTTAGGGACCTATTATGAATTGTGTCCTTTTCAGCATCGATGCGATGAACGGCTTCATGAAAAGATGGGAGAATGGGCAGATCTCGGACAAGTTCTGTTGGTGGGCCATCAGCACTCACGTCTATATTGAAGTCGAGGAAGTGATTCAAGGGCTCAATGTCATGTTCATCGAGGAACGTTTTGGACCAAAATAGTAAATTCGGTAGAACAGTTGATATATTAACTTCTACACTTCAGTAACTTCGCCAAGGAAGAGTCCAAGAGACGACCAAAGGACATTCAGATGGTTAGAATGGTCCGATACGAGCTTCAAAGCCGTGTGGACGGTAGTCTCTACGGAACCATCATCGTTCGCGACAAAATGATTCTGTTCGCAAATGCCGGATGTGCTCCAAGAGTCGACGAGTTCGGCCTCGTCACCTACAAAACTAGATCTGGAATCAACGAAACTCAATTCTAATTTCAATTACTCTCTCCTGTTTGTCATTTCGACTCTGTTCTTCAGTCTCCCGTAGTGATCTCCTGAATTAATTTTCTCACCAAACACATCTTATCTCTGTCGCTTTTTAGCCTTTTATTGAATGAATCTTCATATATTGGATACAAATGGGGAACATATTGTTCATTGTATAGTGGACTGACAAGCTGGGAGGTTTAAAATCTTCAATATAGCTGCTATCTTTACTATTAACAAACGCAAAATTCTGTCTGTGTGTCTGTCTGTGTCGTGTCTCCCGCCCTTGCGAAGTCCCCACTGGACCAAACTTTCCCAAATTTTCACAGGTTATCAGGAATGGAGCCTGAATGATGCCCGTCTTTTTCGATTTTTGATTTGACCAAAAATGAGCTCATGCGGGCTCAAAAACCTAATTTTTTTCTCCAGGGAAAGTTTTTCGCGCGATAGTTTTGCACCGGTAGATCAAATATTTTAGGCCTGCCCAAAGGGCCCCAGAGGGGCGCAGCCCTCTGGTTAAAAATATTGCAATCTGGGCAGGAGTTAATCCCGGCAAAGTGTTTCTAACGAACACCCCGATAACTCATCATGAAAAAAGCGTGTATAGGGGTACCGTACTTTAAAAGGAACATCCTCGAATTTCAAATCGTTTTCAGACTTTGTCCGATTTTCCAGCTGCTCTCATCTAAAATTCAAGAATGAGTCATATGTTGGTTTTCCACATTTCCTTTTTACAGGCCATAATTTTTTGAAGTTTTCGCTGTGGTTCACATTTCAATTTTTCAAACACGAAGCATCATCTCCTTAAGAAGGTTCATTCACAATTTGATTAGGTAAAACTCGAGTCATAGAGTGAACATGAAAGTCAGTACAAAGGAGAGACAAGCAAATAAGATTATTGTTACTCGGTTACAGTTTCCGTTTGAATCCGCCAGCACGTGCTCTCCCCGGTTTCTGCGGGAGCTGATATGTAATTCTCAACATATCCAGAAGCTTTACAAGTTTTCCTTTGCCGATTCTCCCCAGTGGTCCATCTGCCTTCTCGAGACGAACCAGCATCTCTTCCTGTAATTTGAAATGGGTGATAGATTGAGCGTTAAAAAACGAACCAAGGAAACAGGTTGAAGTGAGAGAATGTGCTCATACAAGACAGAATTTCGTGCATCCCGGAGCCAAGTGAGAAATGATAATTTCAGAGCACTCAAATCTTTTGATTTTTCACTGCCGCTGGAAGCAGTCACGCTATCTTCATCCTCTTCGTCTTCTCCTACATCGTCGCCACAAATTTTGCCCACTTCTCGTTCATCATTCGAAAGATTCAATGTTTTATCAGCTTCAGTATCTACATCGATTTCTCCAGAATCATTAGATACATTCATGTGAGATGGCTGTTGAGAGATGGTTTTTTTCGGGGAGCCTGATATTCTTTCACTTAATGTTTTAGTCCTTGCAACAGTTGTCATTTTCGCATGCTTTCCAGCACATTTTTCCAAAGAGTCGTTTCTTATCAATGGCCGAATGGTTGGGGTCCCGGTACAAACTTCAGGATGCAACGTGGCATAGGCTCTCTTTAGAATCTGAATCATCGCTTTTTTCCCTTTCGGTCGCAACCCGATTTCCTTCATTCGCTCTTTCAACTCATTCTCATCCATGTTGTCGAAAAGAGGCATAGGAGTGATGCCACTGGTTTTCAATATTTTCACATGGGATCCGAATACCGGTTTCGATGACTTTCTCGCTGGTGTAACGGCGGAGATGGCGGTTGATGTACTGGGAAGGTTAGCAGGCTGAAACTGATCAGAGTGAGGAGTACTGTAGAAATTCAGCCTACCTGATTACTCCATTCGTCGAAGGAGTCCATTGTCGCGTTTGATTTATGGAGGAGTGAGTTTGAAGATGCAGTCGGAAAATCGTCGAGAATGATTTCATCATCGACAATTTTATCTTCTACTTTTTCTTGAGCACTTCCAAATCCAAGAAGCGGATTATCAGACGAGTAGAAGTCTACAGGTGGCTGTTCTTCTTCTACGACGTCTTCTGGCTCTTCTGCAACCATCGCCTGAACCTCATCTGGTGCTTCCTCCGCCTCATATGAAGATGCCATTGTAGCTTGGCTTCTAGCTATCACTTTACTATCCTCAATTAGTATTCCCTCAACTACTTCTGTTTTCTCGTTCTCTACTACCAACTTTTCCAATCCAACGGGTCCATATTTGATTGCCAGCTCTTTCACTCCATCTTTTTCTTCATTGCTCCACTCGATATTCGCAGTGAACACAAATGTCAACCATGCTTTCAGAACATCTCTCGTCTGTGCCACTTCGATACTTTCTGCTCTTGGATGCACTCTCATCATCGACGTTCTGTGTCTCAGTATTGCAGAATGGCATTTGATAGTCTGTCCATCAGAAGAGCTCAGAGAAATCATCGCAACGTCTGCAGTATCTTCCATTGTTTTCTGCATGTCTGATGACAACTGTTCGTATCGAGAAAGCTGAAAGAAATGTCAACTCGTCTCGGAAAGAGTCTCACTCACTTTTTCTATCATTTTCTTCATCTGGAAGGCATGCTCCGAGACTCCTCCCTCGTTGTTCTTTTTCACTGTCTTGGAATGAAATTCGTTAATAAATCGAGTATGAAGAGTGGTGAGAACTTCGCATTGACATTTCTTCGGTGCCAACTCAACAACTGCGAACGATCGAGGTCGTTTTCTTTTTCTATTCTCCTCGTCGTCGGCAGCGATTCTCGCGAATTTCACGTTGTTCTTCGAAAGTTCCCAAGATCTCTCTTCTAGAACATCTTGCTCTTCTTTAGGTGCCGTGAGAGTCTTCAATTTCCGCAACTCTCTTCTTTCCTTTTCCTTCTCAGCTTGTTTCATTGTGCAAACTTTCACATGTATATCCCTGAAATATTTCCTCAGTCAAATATTCTTCCACGGAAGCTGTTTACCGTCTCGAGTTCATCCATGATGTCATATCTTTCGAGCATACTGTACATTTCACAACTTCCGTCGTGAATGTTTTTTCCTCGTCATCACTCAAAGTGATTTCGTCAAATATGGATGGATCTGAAAATTCTCACAGCATTTATCTCAAACTGTCGACTCCGCCTACTCTTTTCAGATTCTCCTTCAGATTTATCGGGAACAATGCTTTGTACACTTCCAAGCTTCTGAGGGCGTCTGAATTTCAAGTATAAGATTTTTCTTGAACGTTCTAAGAATGTATACCTGGGAGCTGATGATATGGAGTTCAGGGATAACGTCTTCTTAAACGAAGAATCATTCATGAGTATCTGCAACATTACTTTTTTGGAGGGTCCTGTTATCAAATCTATATTGATAGTGTAGACGCCAAATACGTAATTTCGAGATTCCCGATATTAGTAGAATCATGACGTTTATTGAATGATAAAAAACGAGAAAAGTACGTTTTAGGTCTCAACAGCAACACAATTAAAAATGAATCGGTAAGTGATGGAAAAAATTAAACGGTGTGGGTTGGTGATCAGAGGGGAGGGGGAGAGATGGAAAATATAAATAAGAACAGATCCTGTTTGGTAACAAAACTTCAGAAAGAAGGAACAGAGCAAAATGCTTAAACAGAATAAGTTAAAGGTCGGGTCTCAAGATCAACGATAGTATTGCTGCTGTGCCGACTGCTGATATGGCGCCGACGGAGGTGCACCACCCAGACGATTTCCAGCTCGGTATGAAGAAGATTGACGTGCTTCGGGAGGAAGATCGTTGAAATGACGTTTGAACCAGCCAAGCATTCGATCCAGAGTGTCGAAATGTTGATGACGGAACCGGATACCTCTTGGAGAAACTAAAAAAAAACAAGACACTCAGGTAAAATAACCGCTGACAAACTCACTTTTGAAGTATTCATGCCGGATCCGGTTAGAATTATCGAACATGTAGGAGATGCAGAATTGACATGGCTGTCTGAATGATGCACTGAAAACGTATGGCGAACGTCCCAATTCCCGTTTCATCTCGTGTACGAATGCTTCAAGTTTTTCCGTGTCTTCACATGATCCACGAGTGAAAAAATACTTATGAGTGGTGATTTCACGAGAGACCTGGATCATTGGTTGAACGAATCGGGATGTTAATTCGTCTAGATCCTCAAAATCTTCGCCGCCAACAGATAGTTGACGACCGATTGAGAAGATCTGATCTTTTGCGGATTCTTTCACGAAGAAGTTGTGATAGACACCTTCGCAGATCTTCCATGTGACAGAAAGTCCGGAGTCTTTGTTGGCAGACGGACGGATGATACAATCACTCCAATCCATTGAATCCAACATTTTAGTCGCTTCTTCGTAAGAAACATTCTTGAAATTAGAATTGTTCACAACTCTGGAAACTCGGCTGTCTGTCTTTTTCTTTTTCGATTTCGTCTGCTTCAGCAGTTCCTTATCCTCATCATATGTTCCTTGATCCCAGTATTCGTCCCGCTGAGCAGGATTATCATCTCTCAAGTCGGTACTCTTACAACTCAAGAACAGCGAGAAACGTTCCTTGTCGATTTTTAATACTTTGAAGTAGTATGGCTGATTGAGTTTGACACGAGTCAGTGGATTGTCTATGTGACTCGAGGAGATGTTCTTATTCGGGCAGAAGCCAACCATTCCGTTATCGAACTTGACACGAATTCCAACTGCTGTTCCGGGACATCCACCAGGGCCACCCTGAAAAATATCAAGACTGCGATAGTTAAAAACTATTCATCCGAATCACTTTAAGTTTAAGTGATTCACTTACCGCTTTGAGCAAATGGTTATGAATTCCATCTGGGTCCATGGCAGAGAATGATTTACAGCAGGGACATATGTATTGATCATCTTCTGTCTGATCTGGCAACATGGTATTAACTGCTTCTTTATCAACTTTGCGATATTGAACAGACTGAACTGTTCCCAGCACCTTCGATCCTTCCTAAAAAAATTTTAATCGAAAACATATATCGAAAAATGAGCAAAACATACTTTGATCTCTTTTCCACTGCGGGCGAGAAGATCGTATAGAACCTCCCCGCTGGGTTCCTCGAAAGGCAGACGAAGATCTTTGTACCGAGCACTGAGTTCACTCGAAATGTCGTACAGTGTAGCCTTTTTTTCTCCGAATCCTTGACGACTCAGTTCCTCGGCAAATGCATCCAAATCGAGATCTCTCAGTCGCTCAGGCGACTCCATGATTTCTTGGAGAGCAGCAGTAGGGTCCGCCGAATCATCCACTTCCAGAGCGTCCACAGCCATTTTCCTAGCCCATTCGTAGGTTTCTGGATGGACTCTTGATCCATCTAGAACTTCGACGTACGCATCAGTCTTATCTGACACCTTGTGTGTGTCAATGCGAATGAATCCAGCGCAGTTCATGAAAACCTTCGGGCCAAGTTTACAGCCAACAACCAGCTTAGATCTGCTCTCAATCAAATTGTCGTTTGCTTTGATGCTCTTGAGAAGTGATGTTGCTTTGCGCGGTCCCAGTCCACATGTGAATTGGAGCATATTGGTGTAGTGGGGGAACTCAGCACATTTGTTGATGTCGACTCCTTCCTCATTGACTCTATTAACAAGTTCGTGATTAAGAACTCGAGCCAGAAGTTCTTGCTCAATGTCTCTTTGGAGTGGATGCAGAGAAAGACAGAAAATGTCCTCGTCGCTGTTCCACAAATGGGCGTATTCCGGAATCGGGTCGAGAAGAAGACGAGCAAGAGACACAGCTTGGCGAAGAGTTGGTGGATGGTCTGGATTTTCCGTAACAGAAATATTGGATCTCGAGTATACTTTCGCTGCTTCATTGTCCATCAAGAAGACAGGAATGAGACGCACAATTTTTTGCTCTTTCAACAAGTCGCTGATGGCTTCTTCCAAGTCTTTCTGAAAAAAAGACATATGGTTTCAACTATCTTTTTTTAAACCCAACCTTCAATCTAGTGCACTCAATATCTTCTATATTCAGACCAATGGCGTGCGGTACGCGTCTTTGCACAAACTTCTTGAACAGATCCATAGACTCAGCTTTCAGAGCACCGATGTTTCCAGCTGCATGGCCTCGTTTAGTGAAATGAACCATCCGAAGATAATCGACGATGGAACCATTTTCATCGACCATTACTCCGAACGATGCTTCATCTCGGACAGTTGAATAACAAACAGCCATGATGCGACGAGAGCCATTATTTTCTAGATCAAAATCTTCGTCAGCGTGGTCGATCTCTGGCTGGAAATTAATCAATGAAAGCGCATTCAACAGATCAGCTCTACCTGGTATCCGGCTCGAGCGATTCTAGAAGCAAACTCCTTTCTGCATTTTTTAGCTACGGCCATTTTGGCCTCTTCGAGCATCGTATTGTAAACTTCATCTTTGATGTACGGAACGAGCATCTCGTTGATCGCCATTTTCACAACACGATCTCTCACTGCGTTCCACTGTTCTACATTGTCCGTGTATTCATCCTTTCGGAAAATGGAATCACTGAGGAATTTGTTCACGAGGAAGTTGTTGGCCGCCTGATCTTCGTCCGACTCGTACATCATGACCATATCAATGAGACCCTCTTCCTTTGCTTTGTGGAAGTACAGAAATTCTTCCCCAGTAAGCAATCGAATCGGCTTATTCTGAAAAATTATATAAAAAATAGAAACAATTAAATGAGCTAACGAACCCTGATGTATCGTTTATCGAAAAGTGGGTGAGTCTCGTCGATTGTCAACCTTCCTTTGTCGGTAATCTTAATCCAGAAGTGGCAGTCACTTCGATAGTCTTGACGGACACGACTTCTAACAAGGGGCTGTCGACTGATCTCTCTTGCCAACATGAACACAGCACCGTTTAGAGCGGTCTCGGGGTCCGGGAACGGAGCACAAACATAATTTGCAGCTGCCTCCATCGGGGAAACTGTTTCCTGCTCAATATCGTGCTTCCGCCAGTCAAGATTTTCAGCAAACTGCTTGGCAGTCAATCCGAATCTTCCAGCAAGCTCTCCGATTCCGTTCTCCACGCACATTTGATATTTATCGTAGCGCTTACTCGACTTGAACTTTGCTCGATAATCCACCTCTTCTCCATCCGCTGCACTCTTATACTTCTCCCACATCGTCATACTTTCCAGATGGGGACCGTACAATAGTTGGAAGTTGGCGTGAATATCAGTGAGTTGTTCAAGTGTCTCGGTGAAATTGACCCTGGAAAGCTCGATTGAAATTTGAAAGTATGGCATTTTCTTACTCAATCAAGTCCATCTCGGTGATTAAGCGACGAGTTGCCGTAACATCCCCGCTCAGCTCTTGGTAATCTTTCATACGACGCATCAATTCGTGAAGTTTCATTTTTTTCGCAGACAAATGGCACCACTTCTCGTCGAAATCGTAAACCGTCCAGAGGTTGTTCATCGTCAGAAGGTTATCAATAGATTCCTTTCGATAGAATCCAATAAATGGAACTTCGAAAGAGTTGGACTTTACTCGAATAAAATGAAGTACTGCTTTGATGGCATTGAGGACAGCTCTCTTTCTCTCTTCAGGGTCTGATGGATCGAAATTGATCGTACTGTCAAGTTTGTCGTCCATATCCACGGAGGTTTGATCTGTGACTGTGGTTCCCTCGAATGCGTACCTCAAGATCCAATGAGCCTCTCGTTCCAGTTCATCTTCATCTGCTTCCGTTACTGGAGTTGTTCTCAGTTGGAATCTTTCTGGTGCGTCTTCAATCATAATTTTTTTATCGGCAGGCGACAAGAATCCTCGTTCAAGTTCACTTGGTTCGATAGACTCCAGAAGCGTTGTTTTTTTAGTAGTGTCCCGCTTCCGACGAATCTAGAAATTTCATATAATACTCATGCAAGTAGATTACCACACGTTACCTTAATTTCACCGCCTTCGCCGTCATCTTCGATGATTTCTTCTTCCTCATCCTCCATGCCTTCTTCTGCTTCATCATCGTCATAGAACTCATCGAAATTGAAATCCTCGACTCCGAAAACGTCTCGTGCATCCTCTTCAGCTCCTTCTGGTATGTGTTCATTTCCCCGATGTCGGTTTCGATGTCTCCGTGGAGCGTCTCCATCGTCCTCGATGAAATCATCTTCACTTCTATCTGAATCAGAACCATATCCACCACCTCCACGTCCTCCATGACCACGTCGTCTGTCGCCATGATCACTTCCTCGCTCCGATTGTAGATCATCATCACTTTGATTCCCTCTCTGTAATTGTAAGGATTGCATAAAACAACATTTTTTCCATTAAAACGTTAAGTGTCTATCACTCATCCACCTGTAAAACTTACCTTAGTCGGTTCATCCTCGTCACTAGAATCTCCCAATCGGACACGATTTTTCTTTCTCTCTCCTTGACGGTCCAAATTTTCGTCGATCAAATCGAGGTCTTCATCGTCGAGTTCATCATTGATCTCGGAACGTCTCGAACGATCAGACTTCTCGGATCTAGCGTCCTCCTCATCATCCTCATCTGCAATGAAGCCCTGCATCTCCTTGCGTCCCTCTTCTTCATCATCCTCGTCGTCTTCGTCTTCATCAGAACTGAAAATTGATAATTTACTATTAGAAGAAAGATTGATTCAATGAAGCAAACATTACCTTGCCACAACTTTCTTCTTTTTTTTCGATTTTTCTTTCACCATTTTCATCTTCTTCGTCTGTGGCTCGTCATCGTCAGATCGATCGGTAGAGGCATCGGATTCTTCCGCTTGATTATCGATGAAATCCATCACCTGCAATTGAAAATATACCTTCATTTTTTTTTCAACACGATTTTTTTTACATTTCAACACGATTATCAATGGTCGGCGAAAAATATTTGAATTGCTCAACCTAATTCGAACTTAAAAACAAATGAGAAAATCTAAACGAAGGAAGACCGAAAAAAAACAAGTCGAGCAGCACAGGGAAGACATGTCTTAAGACAATGACCTAAAAGTGGTATTCATAGAATGTAAGATTGTTTACTTGAATGAACTTCGCCCATGAACGAATTTCGATTTCAGTTTTAGAAAAAATCGATAAATTAAACAGAGAAGACAACACAAGGAAAATTAACTCACAAATGGGTAACGGTGGTTTATTTCAACGCTGAGCGAAAAAGACGACAGTATAAAAAAGCGGTTAAAGAGAAACTGCCAACTACGACTATTGAAATTTCTATAAGAACAGTTGTTTATTGGCGGAAAAATCGAATAGAAAACTGAAACAATACTTAGGTAATGTCACCGTCTATAGCGGGAAACTGCCCAGTACATAGTCTTCCGCAAAGTTTGAAAAATAAGGAAAGAATGTAAACGCGCTCTGCTGGAGTGGCTGACGAGACAGTGTGCTGATAGTAGAGGGGTACGAGAAACATAAACGAGGTAACTTGAAATTGTATGTTCGGTGAAGTTTGGTTGGACAATCAGGCTTGCTAGAATATTTCAGGAAATTCAAAATTGGAATGATTTTTGTTGAAACTATAGAAAACACGAACGTCTAAAATCCAAAATTACGAGGCTATCTGAGAGCATTCTAATGTTTTTAGGTCTTAGTTCATTTTTCGGGATATTTCCCATTGCATCCTAGAGGCCAAAAATACCAGAAAATAGGAGATTTCATCTTCCCATGTCTTTCCTGCTGAAAATTAACTTTTGATTTCCAAAGATTCAAAACTGTTTGCAGAAGAAAATTAAACTGGAAATCTTTTGGTTTCCATAGGATCTTCTCGTTGCGATTTCGAAAAAGAATCACTAACCCTCCAAAAACTTCTAAATTTTTTGAAGTTGAATATTTCTGATGCGATCGATTCGTTTCATTAGCACTCCTTTTCTGTATTTTTCAAGTCACTCAAATTTTGAACAAACAATCCTTTTTGCTCTATTATTCCATGTCAAAAATCAGTATCCAGAGAATTCAAGAGCATTTTTCAGTCTGGAAACGCCCATTTTCATATTGTTGAACAACCACTTTAATAGGTCAATTTGTGGGCTTTCTGTTTGGAAAATGACATGCTCTCATCCGAATCCCAAGAGAGCCCAATAAGAGCCTCAGAAAAGAAGCCCAATCCAAGAGCACAATAATCGAGGCGAGCTCACTTTCTCATCTCTCTCTCTCTCCACTCGTCTCGGACCCCGCCCCAACTCCTCTGGGCCGAGGAGAGCGCGCAGCTTTTCGTTTACATCTCCGATTCTCTCTCATTTGCGTTCTCTTTCACTTTCTCTCTTTCTCTGAAAAGGCTTTCAAAAGTGAGTGAAAGATTGAAAGAGAGTAGTTAGAGAAAGAGAGGGAACAACTACTATTCGCTCTCCTTCCTACTCTACTTGCCTCTTCTTCTTCCTTTCGACGTCTTCGAAATTCCAAATTCCAAATTCCAAATATAGACCCCTCTCATCTAGTCTGATCTTCTGACCACGTCTTCTGGATTCATCCAGATGGACGACGATGTTGGTGAACGAACACCGGCTCTCGGTGGATCGTGTGGTCCATCAGTCCGTGCCCATAGTAGTTCACCTCGAAGAGTTCCCCTCTTCGAAAGAGCATCTGCCAGATGGTGGAATCCCCAATTTCGTTCTGCAACTCTAGAAGCTCAATATTGGAAGTGTAGTTTTGGCCAACTCAGAGACCGTTTTCGATCTGGATTGTTCTTCATTTTTGTTGTCATTATTCTCTGGAAAATCTATCAGTGCATATTCGACAATGAGATCCTTCCGAATTGGGTGAGTTTTTTCCTTTTTGAATTGTGTAAAAAATTGGTTTAGAAATTTGGTATGTGAAACCATAAAAAACTTAAAACTAATAATCCAAGATCCATATTCTTAATTCAAGTTGTGATTTCAAAAAAGAAAGCCAATCTATTAGTGGAAATACGGTGTAAACTTTGAGATTTCGACTATACCCCTTTTTCGGAGAGTCTGAATACATACCCATCCAAATTGATTCTCTGCTCTGAACAAAGAGAAGGCAGAATTTGAACTATTCAAATTGCCGTCGGAAAAAAAAAAACTGCTCAGAGGCCATTTGCATTCTCAATGCCATTTTCTACTTTACTTCTTTCTGACATCATGAGGATACAGCGTTGAAGACATTATGACCAATAGGTTGAAAATCAAAATTCCACAAGGTCAAGTAATATTCAACACAGTCCCATTCCTCTCATTCGTCTGTCATCCTACCATTTTTTTTTCTCGCTCATTCATTCCTTCAATCATTCTCTCTCGGACACCTCTATTGTATACAATACGCGGAGACTGGTCGGACAAATAAATAAATATATATACAGATAGGTATAGTTGGGGTTTGGTATATAAGTATAATGCAAATGGTACAAAGTAAACATTGAACAAGGGTGGGTCCATTTTCGGAACGTTTCCGGGAGATTTGATAAAGTGAATGGAATCGCCGAGTGAATACTAGAATCGTAGGATTGAAATTCTTCAGGAAAAATCAAGACATCTGGTTTTGAAAATTATCCTCCTTCCCTGATGTCACTGTCGATTTCTTCTTGTTCTGGTTGCGCTCGACCCAAGTTCAAATTCGCCAACCTCCTTTGTAACTATTGGTGGTTCAGTTGATAAAGGGATGTCCCTGATGTTTGAATATGTGGTTCGGTTCCGGTTCCTCCGGTTTCGAAACGTGTGTTCCTTTTTTGAGACTGTTCTCCAGAAAACTTCCAATTTAGTTCTCTCAACTTACCCATTCGCCGGTTCTAAAAATAACTTCCTCTCTGCTGGTTCTTTCTACTTCCTCTCTTTCTCTCCCCCTTCTCGCTGTCAATTTTCATGAGCTCAGTGATAGAGCACAAGAGGGAAAAAAGGCAGAAAAGCAATTGTTGAAAAATGATGGAAAGAGAGAATAAGAGAGAGAGAGAGGGAGCTGTGTAAATCTGCAATGTTGTGAGATGCATGTGCTCCGTTTTCGCCAGGAGAATGCTCCATGAGCCTGGAGTAGTAGAAGAAGCTTTGGGGAGGGCAGGCACACAACAGCGGATGTGCCAAAAACCAATTTCTCGCCACCGAAGAAGAAGAAGAAGAATGTGGAATGTGACGGACACTTTCCACTCGCAGAAAGTGATGAGCTGGACGGACAACACAAAGTCAATTTAGGCTCGGAGATGCGCAGTGTCCTCCGTTTTTTGGAGAATGCTCATGTTGAAAAATGTGCAGATGAGCAGAGAATCAGAGAACAATCTAATTGTCGACTCGAACAAAAAACAAACAGAAAAATTTAAAGACAAGGAAGTAACGGGTTGTTCGCTGCAAGAAACAAAGAAGACCCTTATGTCGGAGATGGAGAAAAACAACTTTGGATAGAATATGTAAACGAGGCTTGAAGCAAATGAATATATCAGCGTACAGTAATGGGCAGTAAGATATAAAATTTTGACCAGAAAGTTGTTCATTTTGGTGATATTAAGTGCGGAATTATCAATTTTGAGCAGTTGAAAAGTATGATCCAATCACCCAATTTTTCTGAGTATTCGCGAATGTGTTAAACAATTATAGATCATCATCTTTGTAGTTATCCACTTACAGAAGAAAAACCACTGGTGAATCAGTTAAATTACCGGCCAACTAAATATCATATTTGTTAACTTTAAACATAGAATGGTCAAAAATGATCAATTTGGGCTGTTGAAAAACTGGCTCCCAATGACATGAAAACTTGTATTTGACACGAGAGACGATTAAATTTGATACTGTACGCTCCCCTTTTTGGTTCTCCTCGAGAACCTGAATACAAATTTTTTAAATCTATGCGATGTCTCTGTGCGATTCAAACCATTCCTATTTTCAGTTTGTCTCCGTCAGTCTCATTGGAATCATTGCAGCCATGTACGGCTTCACCTGTTTGGCGGCCCAGTATCAAAGGTAATTTCGTTTTCCGGTTATTTCTTCCGAATCCATAAAGATCGTAAAAAACAATTGTAAAACAACAAAACCCAATGGGGCTGGTTTTATGACATTGGTAGGAAGAAGATAGCGATGGTTTCAATTGTACAATATTAAAGACAAGGGATCAAAAAAATGAAAAAAAAAACACTTGGAAAAATAAAGATTCAGATTGTTCCAGGTTCTACATGCCGACCTCCTTCCTATGCACTTTTTTAATATGCCTAGTGACTCTTCTCATTTTTTCCGCGGAGAACCAAGCTGCTTTCATGACCCCAGTTGCTTGCCTAGCCACCAGTTTCCAGGTTTGCAGTTTCCAAATTCTCAAATAATCTCTTGAATAATCTGCAGGTTGTTCTCCTCATCTACACAGTCATCCCGTTGCCTCTCTATCTGTGTATGCTCATCGGAAGTATCTACTCGATCCTATTCGAAATTCTCAATAAGAACAAAATTGGACTTGAAGAGCCCGGATACATCAAATTCGTCCTGCACACTGGCGTCCATTTGCTGGGCGTCCATTTGTTTATTTTGACTCAAGTGCGACAACGGAAGACGTTCTTGAAAGTGGGACAATCGTTGTTGGCGAGAAAGGATTTGGAATTGGAGACACAATTCAAGGACCACATGATTCAGTCTGTGATGCCTAAAAAGGTACATGCATTTGGAATGTGACAAATGAATTTGAGAGTTTTCGCATTTGTTTCGAAACAGGGGGGGATTAGTCGAGACAAGAAACAACTCTTTTCTCTTTTTCAGGTCGCTGATGAACTTTTGAAAGATGCCTCTGAACTCCGTCGTCCTTCTGCTTCAAATGATTCCAACTGTCGAACTTCGAATGCCACCCAAGTGGATCGTAAGGGATTAGATAAAGAAATACAAAACATCAACTGTTTTTCCAGAACCTATCGCAAAGACGATTCCAGAGTACCGAAAGTTCCGGCCTTTCACAATGAATCTCATGACAAATGTGTCCATCCTTTTTGCCGACATCGCCGGATTCACGAAAATGTCCTCGAATAAATCTGCCGACGAACTTGTCAACCTTCTCAATGACCTTTTCGGAAGATTCGATAATTTGTGTCGTTTTAGAGGACTTGAGAAGATCTCCACTTTGGGTAACTATTCAAGAACGTTTAGAGTAATTGGGAGTATTTTTCAGGTGACTGTTACTATTGTGTTGCCGGATGTCCTGAACCGTGTGATGATCATGCTTGCAGAACTGTTGAAATGGGTCTTGATATGATTGTTGCCATTCGACAATTCGATATTGATAGAGGACAAGAAGTCAACATGAGAGTTGGTATTCATACGGGAAAAGTAATGTGCGGAATGGTGGGAACCAAGAGATTCAAGTTCGATGTGTTCTCAAATGACGTCACTTTGGCAAACGAAATGGAATCATCTGGAGTGGCTGGAAGAGTTCATGTGTCGGAAGCGACTGCCAAACTTCTGCAGGGATTGTATGAGATTGAAGAGGGACCAGATTATGATGGACCATTGAGAATGCAAGTCCAGGTGAGGTTGCAGAAGTAATTTGTTACATGATTTTTTTTCATTTCAGGGAACCGAGAGAAGAGTCAAGCCAGAAAGTATGAAAACGTTCTTCATCAAGGGACGTTTGAACGAGAAAGGAGATGACGAAGTAATACGAGTGCAGGAAGTAGAGAGTCTTCACAGCCAGAAGAGCTCGAAGAAAGGAATGCCAAAGATGAAATGGGTCGACAAGCTGAGAATGAATCACACGAATTCCTACCCATTGAGAAGTTCCACGAGAGAAGGAGGAGGTAGTCTGAGAATAAAACTGGCCGAGAGGAATAGAAGTACCCAACTACTTCCGAAAGAACCGAACTCGATTTGTGTTATGGAAGATAACAGAAAGTCAGCGTCGCTTCAAGCATTAGCAACTAATAACTTCAACGGAAGCAACACGGATACGAATAACACCTACAGTGAGAGAGGGGTGGCTGGAAGTGTCAGTAAAAAATCAGTGGCTGGAAGTGAAAGTAACAGTATCAAGGGAAGCAGAAGCAGTGGACTACAGCTGTCTCTCCAGGATGGAAACTCTGATTTGAATTCAGTCGGAGGCCTCGACACAGCTATCAGCCATCATCACAATGCAGCGTCTCTCACTCGATTTGATACTGACACCAACTTTGACCAGAGACTGGCGATGGTCATTGGACAAGGAGAGGCTACATTCGATGAAGGATTCTGGAATCACAATCATAGTTTGAACAAATGGACACTTCGCTTCAACGAGAAGGATGTGGAACAGGAGTATCGTGCTCACTTCGTAGAATCAGCCGAGAGATATACATCTTCAAAGAAAGGACACGTGGAAAGACATCAGGATTTGATGGAGCAAGGAACAGAGAAGGATGGAGTCGCTGGATCAGCTGTCAACAAGTATAGATATTCAGGTTTGTGATGGATCCCTCGTTTCACATGCAAATTCTTGAGATTCAGTATTCAGAAATATTGTCAGTAGTTCAGATAATCAAAGAATCAGAGATTGAGAGATTCTAGAATTCTGAGATTCACAGATTCTCAACTTCTCGAGATTCTGAGATTTTGGGAACGATTTCGTTCTCCTTACAAACTCTTGAAACTTCGAAAATATCAATCCAAAAGTCTGACCCAAACATTTTTCTCTATTTCAAGGTGTCTTCATTGATATCATCGTTGCCACTCTAATCTTCGTGATCGCTGGAACCGTTGCTGTAATGGCAGTCCGTCCTTTCCCACTCTCCCTTGTCGCCTATTTCCCATTTGCTGCTGCTATTCTTGTTCTCACTATCATCTTCATCGGTCTTCCACTTTTAGCCCGAAGAAAATCCATCACCTGCACTAACCAATGGATGCCCCGTCATCTGATCGGAATCCTTCTGATCTCCCTTCCCGTCGGAGTCGCCATCTGCATAATGCCTTCGTGTAAACTTGGAGATTGTGCCAACGTCATTCTGAACTACCGATTGGCATTCAGTTATGTCACCATGTTGGTTATCTTTGCTCATTGTAACTTCTCCCAATTAGCTGCTCTTCCGAAAACATTGACTGCTGTTCTCATTGGAATTCTTCATATTGGAGGAGTCTTTTACTGCGAATACAATTTGAAAAATCTGAATGAGGAGGTGAGTTTTGAAATTGAGATGAAGGTTCTCATCATATTTTTCAGCAAGATATCTGCAATGCGACTGAAATCATAATTCCGCCACTTCGAAAAGGGTTGAGTGCTACAATTGCATTGAACTCCACATCCGCAAGAACGCTCTCTCAAGGATACGGATCTCCTCTTTTCATCTGGGAACTTTGTTTGGATGTCTTCCTTTCGATCGTCCTAGTTGCATTCCTCAATTATCAGGTGAGTTCAGTTATAAACTGCCTTGAGAATCTGATTTGTTTCAGTTCGAAACTGCATTCCGGATGTCCTTCTTCGGTGATGTCCAAGCCCGTAGAGACACGGAGAGGATGCAAATTGTCCGCGATCAAGCCGACTGGCTCCTGAACAACGTCATCCCAGCTCACGCCGTCGAAAGTTTGAAGACAGACACCAAATACAGTGAGAATCATGAAACAGTGGGAGTACTGTTCGCTTCGATTACCAATTGGAATGATATGTATGAAGAAAACTTCGAGGGAGGAAGAGAATTCTTAAGAGTCTTGAATGAAGTAATAGGAGATTTCGATGAACTCCTCGATCGTCCCGATTTCACCCACATTGAGAAGATCAAAACAATCGGCCCTGCATACATGGCTGCGAGTGGATTGAATCCGGAAAGAAAGAAAAATATGTTGCATCCAAAAGAGCATTTGTATCAAATGGTTGACTTCGCATTGGCAGTCCAACATGTGCTCAGCGTTTTCAATGAGGACCTGCTCAACTTTGATTTCGTTTGCAAATTAGGACTCAACATTGGTTGGTTACTCGTTGAAGGACTTTTTTCCATAATTTTTCTTTTCAGGACCAGTAACCGCTGGTGTCATCGGTACAACCAAACTGTACTATGACATTTGGGGAGATACTGTAAACATTGCCAGTCGAATGTACAGTACCGGAGTGTTGAATCGAATTCAAGTGTCCCAACATACCAGAGAGTACCTTTTGGATCGATATGAATTCGAATTCAGAGATCATATCGAAGTGAAAGGAATTGATGGAGGAATGGACACCTATCTTTTGGTGAGTTATGGATCGAGTTTATTAGTTTCAAACTTTGGATTTCAGGTTGGCAGAAAAGGCGAAGGAATCCCCCCAGCTGTCAAAGGTAACAAGGAAGATGAATTTTAAACCTTCAAAATTAAAAAGTAATCTACTTTGATATTCCTCAACAACCCACCCATCTCATACCGTCTTGCCTAAAATTCGTTTTATGTTCAAATTTTTATTCCTTTTTTGTACCAGTGACCACTTTCCTCAAGACTGCTTTACTTTTCGATCAGTACCTTATGTTCTTAAAATTGAAAAATACGGGTAACTCAATTCTCTCATCCCAGTTCCGCCATTTTGTTGCTTTTCCCCATTCTTTGCGATCTAGTCATCGAATAAAAGGTTCCATGATTTTTTCTTCAGTTTTTTTTTCAAAAATGCAGAGGGAAACGAGAAAACTAAATCCAAAGATTAGGTATTCAGGAAGACTTTGACAATGAACTTTGCAGGAAATAATTGTTCAAAACGCAGTCACATTTGAGCACTTGAAAAAGGGATTACCCATGGCCGGATTCCTCTAACCTCAATGATTATATTAAGCAACCCCAGATCTTCATTTTTGTAGTTGACAACTTTTCATTACAGCCAAAATCATGTCAGTTAGGTCGCGTTGAAGAATGTAGGCCCGCAACTTTTGGAAATTTTCACTGATTCGAAACCAAACACTTGGCTGATGTTACTAATCGTTTCTTAACTGGTTGGATTTTTTTATATCAAAAAGTTGACAACTACAGAAATGAAGAGCTGGAGTTGCTTAACCAATAAATTCTAAACTAAAAGCTCGAACAAATTTTTAACTTTCCGGGAAGCTTGAGAGCCCCCTTCATAAAAAATAGAAAATAAGAAAAAAATTAATAAAAAATGTTTACATAACTTTTTCCCTCAACTAACAGCTGTTCCCTTCACATATCCATGTCAATGTCACCTGGCTCTCATTTTCTTTTCGTTTTTCCATCATTTCCCGCCGCCGTGAGCTCTGAAGAACAAAAACTAGCTCATCTCTCACGTGCAACTGCCAGTTGGCTCTCATTCTCCGGGCGGATATCTTTCCTGAAGAAAGACGACGGAAAGAGAAACAAAATTAGTTTTGTTTCTCTCTTCTTTTTGTATCTGTGTCTCGCTTCCCGGAGGAAGACAGGTGAGAAGCATTGCAAACATTCCCCCTCACTCCTCGTACTGACGGAAAGTGAGATAAAAAACTATATGCTCAGCTGTACTTTTTTAGAGATACAGTTTAGATCTGAAAATTGAGGAAGAAAGTTTTTTAACTTTGTTTCTTGATTTCAGAATTTCAGAGCCTCATTCGTCTGATTTTCAGATTCAGATGAATAACAACGATGCTGTTTCTGGCGCTCTATTCCAACATTTGTTCCGTATCTTCTCCTTGTTTGCTGATCAAAATGACAAAGGTATACAACTTTCCATTAATTCCATGTTTTTTCTTGGTTTGTTCTTTCCAGTCTTTATTACAGTTCAAATTTGAATTCCAGAAGGATTAGATGTATATATCGTTTCTATCCTATAAACTTCGTAGATTCCTAGAAGAAACACTTAAGATCCATCATATAGTTGTTTTATCCTGGTTCAATCAAAATGTTCCCATTTTCCTCTCTGAAACTCCTTAAAACTTTCGTCAAAGTTTTCCAGGAACATTCAAACCAGCGCAGGCTGAATTTCTAATCGACGAACTGCTTCGAGAACTCCGTCGTCAAACAACGCCAAAAGTGCACGATCTTCCTGAAAACGTGACTTTCAACGAGTTCCTGAATCTTCTCCAAGTGATCTTCCCTGACCGAGAAGACCTTCAGATTGCTACTGATCGAGTTTTCGAACGATATGTGAATCATGTGATTGGAAAGGTGAGCTAGCCAGTCATGCATCTGAAAAAACTGATTTCAGGGATTTGTTTTGTTTCGAAAGCTGACTCAGAAGAGACGTGGATGTTTCCCAATTATGAAAAAGTCGAATGAATCCTGGCAGTTTGGGTGGCTGCAGGTGATGCCTGGAGTTGCGAAGATTCGGAAGCAGAATACAGATATAGATGACATTATTCAGTTTGATGAGGACACAGTAATCGAGGTTTTAACTGATTCCGAGTACTCTCAAATCTCTGATTTTCCAGGCACCAGTAATCAGTGAAGATGCTTCGATCTGGTCAGTCATTTGCAATTCCTCCACTGCATTCCAATTCTCACACCTTGACCCAATTATGGCTCAACTTTTCGTGAAAGGTAACTCCACTTAGTAATCCGAAACCAATTTTTTCTATTTTTCAGATATGCGAACCGCTCGAGACTACCCGACAAGAGAAGAGTTGGCCAGATTCGATTTCAGGAGATCGTTGAAGAACCGGCCAAACAAGGAAGGAAAAATAAGAAAGGAGCTGGAAAAGGAGAGAAACCGGCTGGAAAGTGAATTAGAAGAGGAGAAGAAAAATAGAAAAGATGAGGAGATTGTGAGAGGTTTGACTACTAGGTGAGGATTCGGTTTCTGTGTTGAGAAGGGTTCATTCAAACTTTCAGACTTCTGAAACAAGAAATGGAGAAGTCGGAACAGATGCAACAAGTGATTTATGAGCTCCGTTCCAAACTTGTCAACGGGGAAGACGGGGAGAGTTTGGGAGAGGAAGGCAACGTGGAAATGATAGAAGATGAAGTATCAGAAGACATCGGGGAGAACGAGGAAATCTCGATAACGTTGCCGTCACGGGAAGAGAAGATTCAACAATACGCCTATCACTTGTATGCAACACAAGCTGAAGAACACGTCACTTCGGATGACGAAGAGATTTGGAAGCAGAATTATAATCTCATTGTGTCCACTCAATCTGTCTGATTCTGATTTGTATTTTTCCTGCAATTAATTTTGTGTTATTTCAGTTGAACATTCATTCAAAAGTTCTTGAAGAAATTTAACCGTTTAAACTGGCCTTCTTTGTTAGCTACCGTACAGTTGGATGCCTTCATATCATTTTGACGAAATTTATTTCGCGTCACAGTGAAAATTTTAAAGACCTGTCAACTGATGAAATACTGTACATAATAAGATAAACATTTCAACAGTACACATTTTCTTCAATAAACCAATGCGAACCTAAATAAATGTACTTGAAGTACGGCGAGGGGTGCTGCACAGTTAGAGGTTTCCGGTATATTCAACTGTGTGTTACGAAAGTTTTTGTTACCAACATAAACGAAATTCAAAACATGGAGAACTAAGTAAACCGGGAATGCACCATCTGTTTGTCCCCTAGAATATATTTCCCATGCCTCTTGAATCAATATGTTGATTCGATCTTTGAGTCTTTCAAAATCCTCTTATTTTGTTGCATCATGATGCATCACAATAAGTACCCTGCAGAACTTTTTTCTCCATTTCATCAGCAGAGGTTTTGCGTAGATGGCTGATATCAATGAATCCCATCTTTCGATAACAGATGACCTTGTTCTTCTTCTCTTTGGTGCTTACTCTGCTTCTTTACTCTCTCTTTCTCTACCGCTAACCAGTTTTTGTTTACTTCTTTTCATCTTCCAGGTCTCCTTTTCTGTTCCTCTAAACTCTCTTGCTTAAAAATGGCGAAGCTTCGAGTTGGATTCATCGGTTACGGACATCTAGGTTTGGATAGGGGGTTTTTTGTTCTACGGACTTCTATTCCAGGGAAATTTCTGGTCCAAAAACTTCGAGAACTGCCTGATGAGTTTGAAGTTATCAGAATATGGAACAGAAGTGTTGGAGAGCCAGGAGTACAAGGCTTGGAAACATTGACTGCTGAGAATTTGAAGTTTGTAGTTTTTTTAGAAATCGATCAAAATATCCATATTCCAATTTCAGTGAAATCGACTTGGTCGTTGAAGTAGCACATCCAAAAATCATTGCGGAGTACGGCGAACTAATTCTGGAGCACTGTGATCTGTTCGTTGGATCCCCTACTTGTTTTGCGAGTCAAGAACTCTTGGAGAAACTGAGAAATCTATCTTTGATGCATGCAAGAAGACTCTTGATTCCAGCTGGAGCCCTTTGGGGTGCTAATGATATTCAGAAGATGGCTGATGTCGGCAGCTTAAAGGTGAATTCTATCACTGAATATAATGTAGCAGAATGGAAATTTCAGGGGTTGACAGTCACTATGATCAAGCATCCGACATCGTTCAAATTGGGCTCTCCTCTTTTAGAAATCAACGAAACGGCCAAGTTGAAGGAAACTGAGGAAACTGTTCTCTATGAAGGTATCGGAATTTTCAATGCATATTTCAACTGAGTTTTGGCTTTTCAGGATCAGTCCGTGTACTGTGCCCGTTGGCTCCAAACAACGTGAACACAATGGCCGGTGGAGCTCTTGCTGCGAGCAATTTGGGCTTCGACAAAGTGAAAGCGAAACTGATTTCGGATCCAAAGATGACGGATTGGCATGTGGTAGAAGTACGTGTGGAGGGGGATGATGGATTCGAAGTGATCACGAGAAGAAACAATCCAGCAAAGCCGGGAGCTGTTACTGGACAATTGACCTATTATTCGTTCCTTTCCTCAATTAAAGATTCCAGATATAAGCCTTCTGGAATTCAATTGTGCTAGATTATGAGCTTGGTTTTTCGAATATGTTTTCAATAAAAGGTGTGAACTATATTTCGAGAAAAAAAATATTCATTGCAGTAGAGAAATTCAGTTTTCTCCGTTAATCAAGGTCCTAATTTTTAAAAACTTCCATTTATGATGACATTCAACAACTCTGGAGCCAAAAACTTTAATAAAGGGGAAAATCGGTGGGCCATGAGGGGAACGTTCTATTTATGTTCAGATTGATCGCTTGTAGAATTACTGGATTCTTCAGTACAAGCAAGAGATGGATCAATTATTCCAGGCGAAATCCCAAGAACGGAATATAAAATTTTAGGAAAACGGAAAGTATTCTGGAATTCACTACACTTCAACCTATTGGCGCGTCCCACTGAAGCAACCCACAAATCTCCCGTTGATATTTCAAAATATGTTTATTAAGCAAGAGTTCAACTCGAAGAATGAAAAGATTAGAAGAAGAACAAAGCGAGGGGTCAAATATTCGATGACAGGAAAATAGAAAAAAAACGGAATCAAATCACAACGGAAAACATAGCAGTGGAATGCAACGGAATGGACCTAGATTACTTAGGAAATCGAGCACTTTCCCTTGTCCTTTCGTTTTTTCGCTCGTGGAACGGAGGCCATCGAAGCCTGAAAGAATGGTGGTCGTGAAGTATGACAACTGATCTATGATACCTCATGCTCTCCTTCGTCGCTTGGGAAACTACGAACAATTCGGACAAGCTCATGGAATGCGGCATCAACGTTGACTGGTGGGTCCTTCGCTGATGTCTCTATGTACATCAACTTCAATTGAGCAGCTAACTCTCTTCCTTCTGCCTCCGAAACCACTCTTTGATTTATCAAATCGCATTTATTGGCAACCAAAAGCACTGGATATTCACTCTTGTCCTTGACACGGAGCACCTGGTTGTACAGTTTGTGAGCTTCTTCGAATGACTTTCTCTCGGTGACCGAGAAAACCAAAAGGAATCCTCTTCCACCTCGGATATACTGTTCCCGCATCGCGGAGAACTCTTCCTGTCCAGCAGTATCAAGAACTACAATCACATTCTCCTTGAAATTGTTGATAGCGGGATGACTCACCGTCCATTATAACCCAATTTCCATCAATTTCGCAATGCTGAATGTACTGGTCTTCTATTGTTGGATCGTAGTAATCCACGAATTGTTTCTGAAAATGACGAATAAGAGAAACTGAGAGAAACATCAACGAACCTGGAAGAATTGAATGGTTAGGGATGACTTTCCGACGCCTCCATCTCCAATGACTACCAGCTTATAGTACGGTAGTTTGGAGTCGTCCTCCGGCGGCCTCTTACCTCCGTTTGACATGATATCTGAAAAAGAAAAGAAAATTAAAGTGGTTAGAAGCAACGGGACAAAGTTCATTGTGGAACTGCTTCTAATATGTTAGCAGCAGTTTCACAATGCAAAAGAAAACTATCAAAAGAACAAAATATTTTTAGTACAGGAATTCAGAATAGATGATCATGAATCAAAAGAGATACCGGTTACGAACAGAAACAGAAGTGGATCCGTGAGAATTGTAATCTCTATTGGAGGCAAGTTTCGTATGTCTTCAAATAGAAAATATGCCAGATTTTTCTAGAGGCAGAACTTCTCTTACTTACTCACACTGAAGAATTTCAAAACCGAAACTATTCATATCAAGTTCAAAACTAGTTTTGCCTCAAAACCGAGAAGGGTTAGGTATATTGTGATCTCTAGTTTATCTGGTTATTATTCTTTTTCTCTACAGATTTTATTTTGAATTTCGCAACTGATCTATACACCGACAATTTTCACTTTGCATTTTTGGCAGAAAGTTGCCTATTTCTGAACAAAAACGCATCCCTTCAAGCTCACAATTCACGATTGTCAGTTTTTTTCGAAGGAATGTTCCATGGTTTGTCGCTGCCATTCCACTTAATTACTTCACATTTGGCAAAAGCCGGAAGACGGGGAGCGGAAGAAGTCAAATTTTACGAAAAGCGGAAAACGGAATTCCGAATTCCGCAGTTCTCTGATCTGAATTATCCCTATTTCAATCATGACTTTTCTGTTTCGAAATACGACGAGCACCACGAGCAATGAACGGAGATTGTCGTGATAAGAAAACGAGGTATTACGATTAAAGTATGGAACAATGCTAAAAGAGAACCGAATTCTAGTGGAAATCACTTGGTTCAATCTGGAACTTTCCCATGTCTTAAACCGAAAACAAAAAGTTGCCTGACCCCAGAAGTTTCAAAGTTCTAGGAAAACAACACCTATCTAGTTACTCCTTAACTAATCACCCCCTCTGTAATCGAAACCCGTGCTGACCGGTTAATTATAGTGAATCGATAGATAGTGTTTCTGAGGACAGTTAGTAAGTTTCATTGGATGGGGGCAAGAAAAGAAGAAAGAGAGAACGGCCTCTTCTTGGTTTTCTGTTTCCTATCGGTATCCCATTCTGTTATCCATCTCCTATCTTTTTTCTCTCGATTCTTTTCTCCGTTGTTTTCATTCTATTTTCTTCGAGATGACACACACTCACACACTCACACCGCGATGCAACCGCAATAATCAATATTATCAGTTGGTTGACCTCTCTCTCTCTCTTTTTATCTTTTCTCTTTTAGCGAGAAGACGAATGATGATGATGAAGATGGAGAGTCTCCTCTCTGAGATGATAGGGATGGTAGTTCGCGAAGTTCGACAACTGATATGATTCTCTCGATAACAACAGAGGAATTTGAAAACAAAAACAAGTGTTGATTATGAGACAGAGAATCAGGAAAGAATGTCGTTTTCACAAGATGGGTTGCATCCTTTTGGGAAACTTGAAGTTGAAGTGATAAATTTTGAAAATTTGGAAACAATCCGTGATCTTGTAACTTACCCTTTCATTCAGAGCTGATGTGAAATTTGATGATTTCTGAGTCTGTTTTGTAAAAAAAGGCAGAGGTCCGAAAATGTTTGAGATTGGTTGGCATCAATAGGGTGCAAAAATTGAGGCTTCCCCACTGTTGCGCCATAACTTACTAGTAACAACTTATCTGAAAAAGCAGTGAAATACAAAAACGAAGATCTAGAGTTGTTTCATACACCCACAGAATTTCAGGAAAATCGGAAAGTTGCACGCGTTTTTTTAACTTCTCAAATTTGACTATAATGCATTGTGCACCTCAGCTGAAATATCGTATTTCCTAAGCCCCCGTAAACCATTTTCATCTCGGTTACTGTAACAGTTATGAAAACGTTTTCAGTTAACATAAGTTTTACACAACATAGGACACATTTTGTAAGTGGACGACTTTTTTGTAACTGTCAGAGGAAGCGAGATAGATTTTCCTAAAATGACGAGAACGGGGTGCCTGGTTATATAGCGGAAGTATGGTATTTAGTTTCGATAGGTATTGTACTTTCTATTTGAAAGTTATAGAATATCGGGTTACATTTTTATGATCCAAGAGTCTTTTGGGATGCCGGCTCGGCCAAGTAAATTGAACACAGAAATATTTTATTAACAAAAAAAAAGGAAATCATTCAAGTTTTATTCCATTTACTTTGTCAGCTTCTCTGTCTGAAACCGGCAACCAAGCAATCCTCCATGATCCCATTACCGACTTCACATTTTCTTGCCATGAACCGAGATCGTAAACCTGAGAGAGTAGGAATCTGGATTGAGTATGCTGAGTTCGAAAAATACCATTGTCTCGCGAGATTCTTCAATCAAAGTTTGATTTCGGAAAAGATTCGGGAGTTGGTTCTTTAGGAGGTACAAGGCGGCAAATCCAACCATCTTAAATTTATCGAATTCGAATTTCAATCATTAGAAGAAGCTGCAGCTTACAACTGCATTCGATACTCCTGTTCCCTTCAACTGTTCCGCCATGTTCAATTCTTCTCCGGTGTATGTACTTTTTATCATCTGAAAAATTAATAGGTTTCAGAGAGCAGATAATTGAATTCACACCTTCCAAACATCGTAGTATCCATGCCAAACAGTGAAAATGGCGAGTTGAAGGGGCCAAAGGAGGAAGAGTAAGAAGTATTTGTGGTTTCCACTGTGAATGCATAACTGAAAAATGAGAAAAAAACCTTCGGTAGTTATAGTGAACATGAGAACCACTACATGTGAAGATAATTTTCGAACCTAATTTTTCTCACTGAATTTTCGTTGGAGTATGTTCTCCAATTATATTCGCAAGTTCAGCAAAGAATATTTATCTATACCTGTAAAATGGGACAGTGATGATCCATCCGATGAACGCACTGGTTGCATCGACGACAGTGATGCCATCGTGGAGGTTTACGGTAGTTGCATGGTTCACAGAAAGCGTCGAGTTCTGATTTCTGCGGAAATTATAAATTCATTCTCAAAACAAGATCAAGGCTCACTTTCACATTCTCATCTTGAACCTTCGATGGGGGTGTGAACGAAGCGGAAAAGTAGGAACACACAATAATAATCCAGAGGAATTGAAAATAATAGAGAGCGCATTGTGTGATTTCTCCGTTCGCCGCATACAGTACAACCATTATCTGATACCAAAATGTGAATGCGATTGGCCAGCCAATGTTGGCTAACATCCATTTCGTCCTTTCCAACCACATGTTGAGATTTAACAGAAAGGAGAAGTTTTTGAGAAGAGAAGAAGAGTTTTGATTGCCACGTTTTTGGAATTTTCGAAAACTCACGCAAATTAAATATTTCTCGTTTTGTAAGCGTTTATAACAAGGAGTTTCGTTTGAACTTTTCCTCAAGACCAGTGGCGAGGTCCGTACAGATTTAGGTTCTGAAATGAAAACCATCAATTTTTTCACTTTACTCGAATTAGGACCTTGCAAAGTTGAATTCTATAGTTTTGACGTAAACATTGGCAAAATGTTTACGAAAACGAGCTATGATTTCGCAAAGTTATAGTGATATTGAAGGTAGATTTTGGAGAAGATTGAATTTCATGTCAAATATCACTTTAGGGAGCACGATGTCATAACTACCTAAAAGTTCTGTCATTAATTCCGTATGCTCACTCTGATGTTTAAAAAAACCGCTGAACAGTTATGACGTGAACCCATTCTACCGTGTAAGCGAATCCTTGATCAATCAATCCATTTCAATATTTTCCAAGTACGAAACATTGAAGTACAATGTTGTTCATAGCACTCAGTCAGGTATCCTCGTCGTTTGCCTCTTCCTTCTCTATTTCTATCATTCAGGTGTTCATTTTCATCTTCATCACTGTTCATTTGATGATTGTGTGCAAGAAAAAGAAATCGAATCCAGTGGAGAGCAATATCAACCCAACTCCAGCACAAGTCCCGATTCAATATAATTCGAATACGGAGTCGTGTAGTGCATTGAGTCCAGCGAAAGGAGTCACATCTGCAACTCCCGCCCCGAAAACAGTCGTTGGAAAAACTCCATCTCTGAAGCAACCGACTCCTGCGCCTTGGGAAGAAGCAGCCAAACCAGATGAGCACAAAGTAGAGGCTAGGGAGAAGGAGAAGAAACAAGAGGTTGGATATATCAAGGAGATTGCGCGACTTCTTTGGGTTGAACTTTTTCTCATAATCTGGGTAAAGGGAATCTCGACCTTGCCTATTCAGGTTCTGATGTAAAAACTAGTAAAACGTTCAAGTGAGTTATGACCTCGCAAAGCTGTCCCTAGAGTGATACTTGAAGTGAAACTCCATCTCCCTAAAAACCTGCCTTCCATATCACTATAGTTTGTAGGATCCAACTTTGCAAAGTCATAACTTGAATCACGTGACCATTTTGATTTTTTATTATTCCAGACTCTGAATCTGTAGATTTACAGACCCGAATTTTGAGAAAAAGTTTAACCGAAGAAGTCGAGCAATCTCGTTGCAAGATAATCAAACAACCAGTTTCAGAAGTCGTTGAACACCGCATACAATGAGAGAATGAAGGAGGATCAGAGTGCCGGAGTTTCTGAAACGGTTTAGTTTCGAATGAATAAAGTATTTTATTTTCAATATATTTGAAACAGATGTGTCTGAAACCCCTCTCCACTCGTCCTTGCTTTTTTTTCCTTTTCAAATAATTACCAACACTTTTTCATAATTATGCAGCATCTTTCCCTCTCTCTTCCTTTCCAGTTTTCACAACCAA
Source organism: Caenorhabditis sp. 40 LS-2015 (assembly GCA_900536305.3). NCBI lineage: Eukaryota > Metazoa > Nematoda > Chromadorea > Rhabditida > Rhabditidae > Caenorhabditis > Caenorhabditis tribulationis. Next base: position 209,170 of record LR543249.1, on the reverse strand, counting down.
TTACGAGTGAGAAAATAGCAAAGAAAATGGCTTCCTTACACCTTTAAAAAACTGGATTTCAATATTTCGGAAAAGTTGCGTTGTTTTTGTTATCGATGACCACTGATACAGACAATGATTAAGTGTAAACTAATCTTCGGAAATGGGGTCAAGAGGAGCTCATTCAGAATGAATGGATTCTCAGATTTTTATCTTTTTCAGTTCTGATGAATATACGAAACTGGAAATGAATCAGTACGACGATTACAAGTAAATAAGCAACCCTTTTTTCTTCGATTGCTTCTTCGCGAACATTCATTTATCTGTTGCGTCGATCAGATTTTGTGAAGGATCGGAAGTGAAACCGGTATTCTGAATGAATGTGTTTCTGGAAGATTCTTTGTTGTCGTTACTGAAATTTTTTCTGAAGATTGCGTAACCATAATGTGAAGTGATGCATACCGAAGAATCGGCCTGGTTAAGAAAAACAAGGTTTTGGAGAGAGAGAGAAGGTTTCGATAAATACAGCTGAGAACTTTCTCTTCGAATGAAATCAGTGGGAAAAGTTTCACTTTCAAATTACTCATAACATAAACTGAAACAGACTGTTCCTCTGGAATAGATGAGCGAAAAAAAACTGCAGATGATATCCTACATGATTTTCAACGAGCTCTGCCAAACACTGACGAAACTTCGGTTTGTGTCATTTAACGCAACACAACTGACTCGATTTAGGTTATATTGAAAACCTCCAACAAGAAATAGAGAGCTATTTATAGTTGCTTCATACACTTACAAAAGTTCAGAAAAATATTAGAAATCACTTTTCGAAACTGATCGTTTTGCATTGAGACTAAAGATGTATTCATTTTGTCCAGTATATTGCATAAAAATAAATTCGTACGTCCAATGAATGTCCATCTCCATGTTCCATTATTCTCCAAAAACTTGCTGAAAAGCACGATTCAAAGCCATGCTGAACATACCAAAAAAGTGCCTGTGAAGCATTTCCAAATCCTGAACACATTCAATCAACATTAACTCATTCATCCCACATCAACAATGTGTTCTTTCATTCGATTCTTCTCATTATTTTGACGCCTTCATGAGACTCCGCCCAATTCTCATCTACACCCACTTGACGTCTTCTTGTATAAAAGTCATCGTCTTTCATTCAGATTCTTCACTTCTCCCCTCTCATTCCACTCAACCATGGAGAAATTCATTGTGGGCGTGGCTGCAACTGCTTCAACACTGGCTTGTTTGGTCATGGTTATTACCATTCCTCAACTCTACAATACTATTTTGGAGGTAGATTTACTCATAACAAATCCAATATCTTATTATCTGTTTAAGGTCCATGACGAAGTACTCGATGGTGTCAGTGTGTTTCGAATGGAGACTGATGCTGCCTGGACTGATATGATGGATATTCAAATCACTGTGACACCTCCATCAAAGCCACGTGTCAACCCATTCAACTCTATTTTCCGTCAGAAAAGACAAGACTTCTCTGGACTCCCAGCCTGGTGTCAATGTGAACCTGCCAAGCCAGTTTGTCCGCCAGGACCACCGGGACCACCTGGAGAGCCTGGACAACCAGGAAATGCTGGACCTCCAGGACCACCAGGAGAGGATAACACTTCTACTTATGCCCCTATCACTTGCCCACCAAAGGATCCTGGATGCGTCAAGTGTCCAGCTGGACCAGCCGGACCACCAGGGCCAGAAGGATCAGCAGGTCCAGCCGGATCAGATGGACAACCGGGATCGCCAGGAGAAGCTGGAAAAGACGGACCAGCAGGACCACCAGGGCCGGACGGAGACGCTGGACCGAATGGAGACGCTGGGCCAGATGGAGAGCCAGGAGCACCAGGAAAAGATGGAGAGAAAGGAAAGGGAGAACCAGGACCGTCTGGACCAGCAGGACCTCCAGGACCAGGAGGACCACCAGGAGATTCTGGAAGCGCTGGAAGCGACGGAGCTCCAGGACCACAAGGACCCCCAGGACAAGATGGAGCTCCAGGAAATGCCGGACCAGATGGGCAACCAGGAGCTCCAGGAGGACCAGGACTGCCAGGAAACGATGCGGCTTACTGTCCATGCCCACCCAGATCGGCAGTTTTTGTCAACAGATTCGCACACTAATTCTGATTCCATCAATGAACTTTCACAAATCATTTTCTGTTTTGCCAATGAACATACTGAACATACGTATTACTCCAAAACGTTTTCTTTATGGTTATTATAAATTCGCAGTCTGTTGGCACTCTTTTAAAGGCGCATGACGTTACTTAAAAGGATATCTCGCCGCGTTTAGACATTTTTTCGGTCTGGAAAATGTGCGCCAGGAAAAGTATTAAGATTTCACATATTTTTTAGACCTAAAAAATGTCGAATCGTGGCGAGATATCCTTTTAACTAACGTCATGCGCCTTTAAAAGAGTGCCAACAGACTGCGAATTTATAATATGAGTGATCAGAAATTTCACGAGCTATGATCAGATGGTTCTCTACAAAGTAAATTTGTATTCGGGCTGCTTTGATGAGTTCCCAACACTTCTTTTGAGCTTTCGGTACAAACAAGTAGATGATAACATAGTTAACAAGGTTTATTTCAAAGAACCAACATTGTAACGAATTACCAGTTAGACTGGGCTGGAGCAGCGGTTCCCCACTCGTCGGTGGTCTTTCCTTCTTGAGTCCAGGTAGCAGTCTCAGCGGCCCAGTCATCAACCTTTCCTCCTTGGGTGGTGAAGTCAATGTCGACGGCCTGTTGGAATTCTTGGGTCTCGGCAACCTCGGCATGAGCTCCAGTCTCCTCCTTCTCGGTCTCAGTTGGGTCACGGTAGAAGTAGAGATCTGGCATGATCTCCTTTCCGTCGAGGACGAATCCAGTTTGGCGAGAGATCTTTCCGCGAAGAATGAGGATCTCACGGGCGAGCATCCACCACATAAGTCCAATAGAGCGCTCTCCCTACAAAAATTACTTATGAAATAAAAGTGGAACCAAAAGGAAAAAAATAACTCACCTTGTTGTTGCATGGGACTCCGATGTCGATCAACTTGAGTGGGGACTCGGTGTTGACGAAGGAGATGACTGGAACTCCGACGTAGGAAGCCTCGGTAACGGCCTGAATTCCAACATACTGTCTGAGAATCAAGAAATCGAGAGCTCACCTGGTGGTCGATTCTTGGGTCAGAGATGACGAGAAGTCTTGGCTCCTTGAAGGTCTTTTGGATTTGATTGGTGAGACATCCTGGAGAGAAACGTCCGAAGATGGCAGTAGCTCCGGTGTGAGCAGCGAACTTGAGAAGAGCACGCTGGGCGTATGGTCTGGCCGAAACAACGACGACGTCAGCTGGGTTCTCGACAGCGGCGATAGCGCGAGCGGCAAGAAGAAGCTTCTCCCAAGTCTTCTTGACGTTGATGATGTTTGGACCTGTAAAAAAATATTTAGAAAACTAATTTTTTCTTAAACTTACCATCGAAACGTCTCTTGTAGACGTACTGTTGCATCTGGAAGTTCAAGTTGGTGGATCCCAAATGGGCCTGGGTGGCCAGAAGCTTCATAACATCCTCCTCGGTGAGGGCTGAATGAGCAGCACCACTCGACATATTACCTGAAAACAAATCAATGAGAACAAAATTTGCTTGTATGTTCGACAAAAACGAATGTCAGAATCAGGAAAGTACGAATTTATGCGGGTCATGAAGTTCCATAATATTTCCATCTTCGGTTGGAACGACGAACAAGTTTCGCATTTCGTTCAATGCAAACGTATTCAGCGAAACTCAACGGACTTGTGATCCCATTTTTCAACTATTTTCAACTCAAAACGCTGGTTAAGCAATTACAAACAAACTGTCATGAAAAAATCTAAAATTTGAGAAAAATTGTGATAAATCTAACAAGGAAATCACCATAGAATCCACAATTTTTCAAAAAAAAAAGAAGAAAATTCGTCAATTCGTTTTCCCTATTTTTGCATTTACAAGGCAAACGTTGAATACTCAGTCAACGAAATTGGCTGCTGCAGACGGGTCTCGCGCGGAAACAGCGACTTGCTAGTGTCGATTTACGCGGCAGAAAAATAGATAATGCATTTTTCTCCGAAGATAGTTGCTTTATGTGTTAACGTCTACAGAAAAAAAACTTGTCTTGAATTCTAGAAGAGAACAAAACGTTTCAGGTTCCATTACGATGCACAGATTAGTGAAGCCATGAATGCACCCAAAAACATTCCGACGACTCCGAGTACACTAAGGTACACATTCACGTTTCTTCGGAGATGATTAATGCTGATTACAGCTTCGATGCAACGTCTTTGATAAAATACAAACTCTCTGATGAGCTCCTCGCTAGAGTCGCTGCTTCAGGTTCTTTAAGATCTTCGTCGTGCAGGTCTGCCGTATGGAGGGTTAGATAATGATGAGGAAAACAAATATAACAATCAAAAGATTTTCAGCTGGTACTCCGATGTCTTCCATATGAAACGAAAGACTGGGAAATAAGCCTTTCCCGTAGTCGAAATCATTTCCGAGTTCTGAAAGAAACCCATCTGATAGATCCACACGACACTAAATTTTCCCAAGATCCTGAATTGAACAATCCACTGGCATCTGTTGAGCATAATCCATGGAACACATTTTTCGAAGATAACGATCTTCGTGACATAATTGGAAAGGATGTATCTCGAACTTTTCCTGAAATCGAGTTTTTTCAAAATGCAAACATTCGTCAAATGATGTCAGACATTCTTCTCGTCTACGCGAAAGAACATCCATTCGCAAACTATCGTCAAGGAATGCACGAAATTCTCGCTCCATTAATTTTCGTAATTTTCTTGGACAATGAAGCATTTCAACATGCGAAGGAAAACGACGAACTCAAAACGCTGACAGTAGAGGAAGAAGACATTCTCAATTGCTTGTTTTGTAAAGAATATCTCGAGCAAGACAGCTAGTAAATTTAAAATGAATTGTGGAGAGGATTAATCCTTGTTTTCAGCACTCTTTTTTGTGCGGTGATGCTGGAAGTTTCAAGATGGTATGAAGAACCGGTTCATTCTGAGAAGCAACCTGCCATCAAAGAACCGTATATGAGAGTACAAGATTCGGTTCCTTCCTCTCGTCTCATGGAAGATTTGGTAGAAATTGGAAATCTTCTGCAGGAAATTGATCCAACTCTGGCAAAACATCTCAGTTCGCTGGACATTCCTCCACAACTGTATGGGATGTAAGTTTTTGAACGCATTTTCTAGTTTCTATTTTACTTTTTTTCAGTCGATGGCTTCGATTGTTGTTTGGTCGTGAGATCCCTCTACACGATTTACTCTTTCTCTGGGATGTTATTCTCATTGATCGCCCGATTGCTCCACTGGCAAAATGTATTTTCGTATCGCTGTTGGTTCAAATCAGGCATCTTCGTAAGTTATCGCATGATTATGAAATGAGACAATATAATTTGCAGTTTTGTCTTCTGATTATGGAGGATGTCTACAGTATCTGATGCGATATCCTCCTATAGCTGACATCGACTCATTCGTGAAGCTCGCCAGACATTATCGAAACCCCAAAGTAAACCTTGGACCGTGCGCAAAAAATTTTAATTCGCATTTTTCAGAAGAACGCGAAACCTGTCATAAAATCGAACAACTTCTCCCACATCACTGTGGCCGGAAGCAGCCATCCGAATCGAACTCAAAGACCCCAAAGGCCTCCTGCTGCGTCAATAGCGAAGACCGATGATTCAGAGTCTCCTCCAACTATTCTAGCCCTTGCGCCAGTCCTTCAGAAGATGAAAAACACGATACGTGACAGATCGAATACCGTTTCGGTTCCATCATCTCCTCGTCGATCTAATGAAGCCCACAGGGAACCGTTGACGACTCCACAGAAGAACGACTGGGCAAGAGAAATACAAATGATGGAAGAGCAGGTATCCACTCTCCAAACAAGATTGAACGAACAAGACATGATTTGCTGTCAAGTTTCAAAAGCACTGGGTATAGCTAAAAAAAAGTACATTGATAGAAACATTTCTTCAAAATTTCAGAAGTATGTGCCGATGATGTTAAAAATGCAAAGTCAAGCGACCACTGTGCTGCACTTGCTCAAACCATTCTAGATCTGAGCAAGACTCTTGTGTCCATGAAAACGGTTCCCGTTCATCCAGTTCCGAGAAACGGAAAAAGTGGTACTACTGAGATCAAGCAAAAGGTTAACTTCAAAAGGACATTGAAACCTAATCACCGTTTTCTTTTTCAGCGGGAATCACCTCCAATCCGACAAGTGAACGAGATGGTCGATATGACGTCTAAACGACCTCAACTGTAATTTTCACCTATTTATTTCAACATAAATTCAAACTAAACATTCCCAATTTCTCGTCACTTTTTAAATTGTTCATAGAATATTTATGTCCTTCTGTAAGAAATTTTTCTGTACCTATTCCCTCTCTTCTTTTATCGCTTGCCATTCCAAACTCCCCGATTTTCAAAGAATCATGACCTGTGACATATTTCTTTTGTAAATACTCCCAACTGCAAATAAAAATTCATCCCAAGTAGGGTAACTGTAAATACCGTGAAAACTCTATTAGATAGCCAGCCATAATTGAATGTCTACCTCTAATAAAATGCCATCCCAGATCACCTCCAAACAATAGAATGCCACAAACTTAAAGCAGCTACTGTATTTGTTTTTCTTAGTCTCTGGAGCAGTTCTGGAAAAAAACTTTTCAACGATTCTAAATACAGCTTCTCATTTTTTGTGATCAGTTCATGTAGAAAATTGGCACCGAACAGTGAAGTGTCAGCTTTTATTTGAATGCCAGCCCTAATACATTGCTACTCCCGACCACCTCAAAACAGTTGAGTGCCATGACAATCTAAATAACAGAGTTTTCACGACATTGAGTCCTAAAAAAGGTTCTTTATGAAATGCTTTGGAGTACTTGTATATGATTATTATTTGAATAACCACCAAAAACGTAAAATGCGCCATGCTCCCTATTGACGCTTTTCGGGCAATGATGTGCGCATTTGGTTCAACGTCGCGCGCGCGAAATTCGATTGCGAAGAGTCAAGGTGGTTTCGTAAAGTCTCCGTCCTATTTCTTCGGAATATTGGATTCTGCAGCCAATATGATGTTACCGAGTTCATACGGAAATCATGGTCATCAGTTAACACGTTCATATTTTCCACTCCAAGAGTTGCGCGACGAAGAATTCGTTCAGGTTTGTTGGCCGAAATCTGTTTTCGATAAAAAACAAATAAAAAGTATTTTTTAGAACTCTCCACTTCTACGGCTCAAGGATAGTATATTAGATGCCATCGTTGAATATGTTCCGTTAAAAGACCGTCTTTTGAAGCTTCGATCAGTTTGCCATCGATTGTCCGACTCCGTTAAACGATCAGTGAAATCTGTCGAGTTTCTCCGCGATGAACTGGACTATTGTGATGATGCCAAAATAGCATTCTTCCTTTCTGTGTACGGAAAGAATGTCGAGCATATGAACTTCGATTTGTTCCGTTCTTGTTCTCTGAGGGAATATACTCAATGGTCATGGCGCCAATCGGTTATCTCCTCTGTTACTCGTTGTTCACAATTAAAACAGTTGGATATTCTGATTTGTTGCCGTCACCGCTTGAGAGATGGCGATTTACAAGTGATTTTCAAACAGTGTCCGCAGCTGGAAGTGCTTAGAATGGATGCGAGTTACATCAATGGACATTGCTTCTCTGTAAGTTTTTAAATGCGCACGCACCGTTCTTTCTGAAGCTGACTGTCGTGAATCTTGATCAACGTGTTAATTTTACCCGCGTTGATTGTAAAGGCCGACATATATAAATATTGATACCGCGCGATGGAACATCTGGATATTGTTACCAGATTTCTAAACGCGATTCCTACCAAACAAGTTTAGAACTGTTTGTTGTTAAAAAATTGAATTTAAAAAATCAAATTTCAGAAAGCACCATATAGTCTCCGAAAAGTCGAACTTGAATGCTGTCAGACCTTGACGAAACCAGGCTTTCTTGGAATGTGCTCACGACTTCAGAAACTTCAAACACTCCATGTTTCTCTTTTTCCTTGCATTGATGAACAAATCATCAAACGAATTGGCGATATGAAGAATCTCAGGAATCTGTCGATAGTTGCCGATCCAGAAAAGAAAATGAATCAATTCCGTCTCGCTGAAATTAGACGTCTCCCAAAGCTTTCGATACTTTGTCTGGATGGTGTGAACAACGTCACTGACAAGTTTCTCGGAGATCTTTCCGAACCAGGATCGGCAGCAGCTGGAAGCATTGAACATCTTTCCATTTCGTTCTGCAAAAATATTGGTCCGAATGGAATAGCGAAACTAAAAAATCTTCCCAAACTAAAAAGTTTGAATCTTGATGGCGTCTCGAAGCGCGACATCTCGACTGGTTTGGAAGCAATTGGAAATGTTGGAAGACTCGAAAGACTTTTCGTGTCGGAGAACACGTTCGTCAGCCCAAGAACTATTTCCGATTTCGTGACAAAATGCGAAAGCTTGCGTACTTTGGACATTTCTGCGAACGACCGGCTTAAGGATAAAGGATTCGCTGATCAAGTGGTAGGTGTACCTTATTCATAGTTGATTGAAATCTCTTCAATTTTCCAGTACACTGCACGTGCTTACTCATTCGGCAAGCCAATGGTCATCCTTACTGATTTCAAATCGATGTGGCGCCTATTACCAACGTTCACCCATCAGTCAAGAGTCGAAATTGTAAACATGAATGACCGGTATCCCGAAGAACATGTGGATGCCATTTCGGTCAACACTCCGCAACAGTTATCACGTGGTCAGCTTCTTCCTGATCTGAGACGAGGAAATCGTTACAAAATGTTGGATTTCTCTCTGGATATGTCATCCGAGCAGCTTGTTGATCCAGTCAATTTTGAACACCTTGATCAAGAGAACCAACCTCCATTGTCAATGGTTGGTCCCTTAGCAGGCTTGTCTGAGAAGGAACAAGAAGAACTTGCCCATGTGATGATGCAACTTCAGCCCCAATTTAACGTTTGTATTCATACTGTTCTTCAACTTTTATATGTTTATGTTCCAGGATCCAGATTGGCTTAATCAAAATCAGTACATTTTCCCCTCTGTTCAACAATCGAATTTCACCGATTTTGAGAATAGTATCACAGTCGGCTCAGCAGGAGCACCTGGACCGCCAACGAAAGAAAAAGGCACGGATAAAATTCTGAAGCATTCCCGTCCAAGTCGCCCGAAGCGACAAGCGCAAAAAGAGCGTGCACAACAACGACGATCTGGTGGAATGATCTCTCATAAAGCAACAGTTCCAGTCGGTCCATCCTTCACCGATGATGATTTCCCTCCGCTTGGATAATTCCTATTGTTTCATTCACTTATAATCCTCTCCTATCCTTGCTCAATTTTTCATTGCTTCTGCCTATTCAGGTACAAAACTATTCGTATTTAAACTAATATTCCTTACAAAGACAAATGTTAATGAAGTTTGACATAAATTTAATGACTTTATTTCCACGCATAGATAACTACGCAAAACACTAGAAGAAAAATTATAATTAATATCGACCGGGATTAAAGGAGATCTGAGAAACAATAGAATGAGGACGAGTTTCGGAACTGTAATTCACTGAATTGATCTTGAAGTAGATGGAGTTTGATGAGCAGTCGGGATCTTTTTGAGATGGTATCTTCGGAAGAAACTTCCGAGAACATGGTAGATGATGCAACAAGTACGACCAACGGTAACTGCTGCACAAAAGTTGGTCTTTGGTTCCGAATGACGAGAACAGTGGAAATCAGTACCGGTTTCCCATGGAGAAGCATTCTGAATGAATGTCTTTATAGATTTCAAGTGATTATTCAGACCTCTTCCGTCTCCACTTTCTGGCCAAGAAGACTGAACCAACGCATCGTTTCCATGTCAACTTTCTCGTTCATTATGTCAGAAATAGCCTCGACGAATGCTTCAACAATAACAAAGTTGTTGTGATGCACCGGGAAACCTGAAAAACCATTTTTCTTCACTTTTTCTCTCAGCTCACAAACCATCGTAATGAAAACCAACGGTTTTTGCCAAGTGCTTCATGCTCTCCACCATCAAATCGAGTTCCGATTGGAGGACCAGAATGAAACGGCGATCGTTCTTGTCACACAACATTCCTGGATCTTTGAAATTGTTCTTGATGTTCAATTCGATTCTTGTTTTCTCGCTGCACGAATCACTGTAGAGTCCCACTTTGACCCCTTGATGACAAGCGATGCTTGGTTCAACGCGACCCAGAATTTCTTCGACCAGCTGGAACGATTTTAAATTAGAAAATCCAGTATAAAACTGCTCGCCTTTCTTTTGGAAATAGTCGCAAGTGAATGTTGGAGTGGAATACGATGAGTTTCGAATGCATGTCTGCTGGCTCGTCTTCTCTGTGACTCATTGTCGGTTTGCCATGGTCCGACGATAGCATGGAACTTTTCAATAATACCAGAGAACAACGAGAACTCATTCATTCCCAGTTCAGCCATCATACACTCTCCATCAATGTTTCCGTAAGTTTGAACAGAAGCCAACAGAAATCTCAAGTCACGGATTCCATCAATGTTCCCATCGATGGTACTCATCACTCTCTCCTTCACAAATGCCACGTCACGACGATATTTCCGAAGCAAGTCTGCGTCTTCGTAGTTTCCAGAACTACTCTGCTGAACGATCTGATTCAGCATTACACTATTCCCTCGGAGAATTTCTTCTTCGACATCCGGATCCTCATAGAATTCGTCTTCAATTGGTCTTCTCAGCATGCGCTTTTTCGCTTTCATTCGAGCCCATCTCTCTTTTCTGAAAATGAACATCTCATTCGGATAATCAACCAAAACTGTTACAAAACAAAAACTTCATTGAACTGGCAAACGTGGCCATAATAGAAAAAGAGCAAAAAAGGATATCGTACAAGTAACTGGAAGAGTCGACCTACTTCATGTTCAGATCCGATCTTTTTCCCAAAAACGGATTAGATTGGGTGCCAGAAGTCAGAAAACCGTCGAGATCCTCAACATGTCCATGAGATGGAATATTCAGAGAGGTACTATGCGAAGGCTTGGAGAATCCACCAAAGTTTCCAGAAGAGTTGGAACGTTGGCTGTAGGGATAGTGGGAGCTTGCAGTGGAGAAAGATCTTCCTTTGTACCAATTCGGAAGCATTCCAGAACTAGCGCTTTCACGTGGGATTCCCCGAGTCATGAATCCGTTTGGTTTCGAAGTCATCAAGGAGAAACTGTCAGAGAGATCCCGCATTTGATCGGCCCGATCATTGTAGAAACGGCTGCTGGAGTGAGAGTTGTTGGAAGGAGTCGAATCGTATTCGTAGTTGAATCTTTTCCGATTTGCAAACGGATTCGACTGAAAAATAGATCATTTGTGGCGTTGAACACATCAGAAACTCACCGTCTTACTAGAATCTCTTCCGAAACCTCCGAACCCTCCCGGATTGCTGAATCCACCTTGTGCTCCATTGTTAAATGGACTGGTTTTACCATCAAACTTTGAGTATGGAGACGGTGAAATGCTCATGCTCTCAATGGATGGTTGTTTACGAACACAGGCAGCAAACGACATTGGTTCCGACGACAGACTAGACTGATATTGCGATTGGGAGGGAATCGCAGCGATGTTCATCGACTCAGTGACAGCACGAATATTGGCGAGATCACTTGGCTGGGCGGTGTATGGGACACGTTGGAGAGGTGGAGGTGTGACGTATTCCTCAGGATCTTCGAGGGCAGTGGAAGGGACTGGATCTTCAGAAGTTGGATCTTCAACAGACGGCACCTCTGTAATTCACATTGCTGGAGAAATCTTAAAACGAAGTTACAAACCTAGAACTACAACTTCAGGAATTGGAACTGGCTCTCCTTCCTCTTCTTCTTCTTTAATAGATTCCACGTTCTCTTCCTCCACAGCAATTTGAGCACAATCCAAAGATTCAGATGGAGTTGGTTCACTTATCGGTTCTGACACTGTAGTGAGAGTATCCACACTCGACACAGTTTCCTGTTTTGGTGTCTCCACTGACTGTTCAGATTTCTCTCTGGGTTTTCCATCTGAGAGCTTTGGCTTTGGCCTGGAGTTGAGAGACTTTCTCGGACTTCTCGGCTTTCTGGGAATCGGATCGCCTGGAAGATAAGAAATGTGTTTCTAAATGGGCAGGTGTTTACTTACATGGCTCCGGAGCGAGAAGAACCTGAACAAGTTCTTGAATTGGCTCAGGTGCCGGGGCAGGAGACGGAATTTCGGGGACAGCAACAACTGGAGCAGGATCCGGAATAGATGTTGGGGAAACCGCGAGAGCTTCATCGAGAAGTTGACGGCGAGCATTCTTGTCCCTTGCAAATAGTTCAACCGTCAAATTTTGCATCTGTTTTCTTGCCGTCTGGAAATAGATGCAAGAGTGCACACAATTAGTTGTTATGAGCGAAACTGACTTGATTCGGGCGATTTTGTTTTCTCATGATGGTTGGGTGTCTTTGAAATCAGCGCTTTAGAAACAGAGAACAGAGAGCAATACGGAGATTGAGAGGGCTCTCGACTGATCTCACACTTTGATGACGTGTCAATCCACGTCATTTGTGTCGGGAAGTGGGATATCACGTATTCATGAATAAAAACGTGAATGTTCGATGGGAAGTCGTAATTTAAAAATACCTCGAACCGCGTGAAAATAAGATTCTCGTGACTCAACAATCAAAATCACACTGTACTGACCTCGTTTGTTAAATACCAGAGGGCTGCGCCCCTCTGGGGCCCTTCGGGCAGACCTAAACCATTTGATCTACCGGTGCAAAACTATCGCGGGAAAAACTTTCCCTGGAGAAAAAAAGGTTTTTGAGCCCGCATGAGCTCATTTTTTGTCAAATAAAAAATCTAAATAGACGGGCATCATTAAGACTTCAATTCTGATGATCTGTGAAAATTTTAGAGAATTTGATCCAGGGGGAGCCGCGCTAGAGCCAGCGAACGGGTAACAAACAGACACACAAACACACAGAATTTCGCGTTTGTTAATAGTAAAGATAGTGTTTGGGAAATAAAAATCGGGAAACCATTATCCCATGAGAACGTTGTGAACCGCCTGAAAAATGTGGGAAAACTTATAACTTCTAATGACGCATCTTTTTTAGACTGGAAAAATATCAGCGTTGACGAATTTCCAGTATTCTGGTGCAAGATTGATGAAAAAAGTATTGTTTTTTTCATATTTCGTTCACTAACAATTAAATAATTAAACGCAAGAGAAATAAAAAGTCTAAAATAAAACGGTCAAACATATTTATAGTCTTCATCATCGTCAGCCTTCGTTGTGAAATTCTGAGATCCACCGAAAACTACATCCGACCACGTTTGAAGAACAGTTTTACAGTATCTGAAAAAACTTCATATTCTGGACGAACATACTTTCAGATCGGACCTTGTTCGTTTTTCTCCTGGCTCTCTAAGATGACTCATTTTCAATGGATGCATTGCTACCATATTTGAACTGTAATACTTATCGTATTCAGTTCGTTCTTTTCCTGACCAGAGATAACTAGGTCTGCCGACCAAAGATCTGAATGTTAAAAGAGATGATTATCCTTTGAATCGGGAAACTTACGTTTGATGGTTGACAGATTTTAGGTATTTGTTAACAGCAAGTTCTAGGAAGAGCTTATTTTCGTAGAACAGTCTCATGAGATCAGCATAGTACTCCATTTCAGAAGTCGGAATGTAGAAACTGGAAAGTTGAAACATGTTTATGTTAATCTCCGAAACACGCCTGTCTTAATTCAAGAAACGTAATTTATAAGTGAGTTCATTTTTCAGCACCTTTTGCAGCCAATTTCTAGGTTAACTTACAAATCTGAGATCGCTTTTCCTCGTTGTTCAGCCATTTCAACTTCAGCTGATTCATGTTTTCCAATATAACCGGATGCTCTTAATCCACTCTCAAACTTCTCCCACGTTCGCTGAAGCTTCGGATCATTGCCGTTTTTCACTTTTTGTACGATTTCGTTTGCTGCTTTACGACCTGAAATTGGCTATTGTTTTATAAGACTCAGAAATTTATTTGCTCACCATAAGTCGTTCCCCACCATGGCCCAATCTCTCCTTTCGTTGGTCCAGTCAAGTGATGAACTCTTGAAAAGTCGATTCGTTGCCAAATGTTGAAGACGGAGTCATCTGCCATGAGGAAGTATCCGTTGACATTATTGAATTGAATTTGTTTGACAAGAGTGACACAATGATAAGCAAAGTATCCTCTGTAAATTTCGGCTGGATTCATATGGACATAGTTGATTGGAGGGATGGTCGAAGTGTAGTTATCCTGTTCCAATATCTCATTTGAATACCATGAACCGCAAAAAATAACAGAGGCGAAGTATGGTTCGTAGAGTCTTTGAATCACTCCGTGACCATATTTCCAGGGATAGTTGTTCACCACTATTAACACCTGTGAAAAACTACTTTTCGGAATATTGGTCACGAATACTCACATTGTTCTTGTTCTGTTCTAACACATACGACTCTTTATGTTGCTTAGAGAGTTGCTTCGCTGATGGAAAGGATTTCGATAAATCTGAATTCGATTTCTCATTTGAGTTTCAATTCCGAGACTCACTAAAGTATCCTGTTTCATTGCACCAGTCAACTAGATCTCCAAAATATGTCAACTTCTGCTCAGCTCGGTTTATATTCTAAAAATTCATAGGGTTATACTCTTTGCTGGAATATCTGAATACCTCATTTTGATATTCTTCTGGATCGATCAAGTTGAATTCCAAATTCACTCTCCGACAGTTCGCATTCCATTCTGTTTCGTTGTCAGATGCCTTGTATGAACTCTCATTCCCTTCTTTCAGAAGAGTCGGGAATTCAAAACTGAAAATTACAAACTTTTTCGAACAGAATTTCTCAACCCAACTCACCCCATAGATTTCAAATTTTCCAAAAACATTTTCATCAACTTCGAATCCTCTTCCCCAAATAACTCATGAGTGACCAATTCTGCTGTCAGTTCATGAACACACTCTTCCAGATTCTTCTCTCCAGAACAACTCCAGCCATCCAGAAACTCGATCATCTTTCCCGAATCCTCATAAACTTGTTTCTCATCTTTGAAATCCTTCAAATAATCATGCGCATTTCTGAATTGAACTGCATTCGTAGGTACAAAAGAAACCGTCAATCCAGACAGGTGCAGGATTTTCTGTGAAACGAAGGATCTCCAAATGTCCGTTGTTCTGAAATATCACGATTTTGTTCGAACGAAAATGGGAAAAATGCCTGAAAGAGACAGTTGTTGGCAGGAAAAGAGTATGGAATGCTGATTTGTGAAAGAGAGTGTTTTGAGAATTCCAAGGAGAATATGTTCCAACGGAAAGAGTTATGGGCGGTGCATATTTATTGAACTTCACATCCAACCCTGTTTGAGAATCCGCATTCAGAAGTCTGGAAATGGAGATTTGCCTGGAAAAGAAGATGAAAAAACCTGTAGATGGCATCGACATCTGGATCATGATGAACCAATCCCTGTTGTACAGCCGATCTCTTCATTTTATGACAAAGTACTTGGTTCTCGTTTCCATTTGTATGCTTTTCAATGTATTCCAATGGAAACCCTCTCGGCCACATCTTGGACACTCCGTAGAACCGATAGGGATTGAAGAGTCGGTGACTGAAAGTTAGAAAATAGATTATTTAATGAGCATTCTGAACTACATTAAATCAGATGTGTTGGCAGTCGTCGTATACCGTACTCCTGATATCGTTTCCTCATACTGGAATTGATCCAATCCCAATCTTAAAATTAGATAATTCAGATTAATTTCCTTTTTCAAAACTTATCATATGGCTTGTTGTCGTCATCGGTGTCATAAATCCACTCTGCTCCTTGAGAAATTGCATACAAGTATCCTATATTCTTTCTTGTGTAAGATTTGTATGGGAGTGAGGAAACGAGGGAAAATGCTGAAAAAGTCAATGATCATCTTAGTTTTCCTGTTTCCACCTACGTAATTTTGTCTGGTATTCAACTGATAAAAAGTGAACACCTTCTAACTTCCAATCCGTCGGCGTCTTCGTATCAGCCACCACCACTAGATTCCAGTCTTTGAAAGATGCCAATCTCTGAAACTTACGAGTTATTGACATCTTCTCCAAAACATACCTTAACATCTTCGGTCGGATCGCTTATGCTCGTAACCACTATCCATTTGCTTCCATTCTTCACTGTTGTCACCGGTCTTATTCTTTCAGAGCTACTGACGGATATTGGAGACAATTGGCTTGGGTCGCGAGCAGTTCCCGACCACTTGGAAATGAGAAATATTGATGATATGAGTGCCAGGAATAAAATGATCCTTTCCAATAAGTGAGGCATCTGGAACGACGTGTACATTGTGAGTCTGCAGCAGTCAAGTAAAATGCAAAAATAGTTTTTTATTGATGTTGATTTCATTTCGGTAAGAATGACAATAACATTTGGTCACGGCAGCCATAAATTTTCCAAATCTGGGTGGAATCAGGAAACTTATTTTCTTTATGCTCGTGAAAGTTCAGTGTTGAGCAACAGAGAATGCGTATCTTAGAATTGATGAACACCCAAAAACCCAGAGAAATCTTTAAGAGAACATGTTCAGGAACAGATGAACAAATTGTTCATAATTCTTCAACATTTTGGACTCTCTTCAGATTCTATCTCTTTTATACCTTCTCTCACTTTCTTCCCTTTTTAGTGCGAATTTCACAGAAGTTTTTGTGTGAGCGCTAGATGATGACAATTTAATGGATTTATGGATATTCCTGTCTACATTTTCATATGGTCTTATACACAATAGGCAACAAGGAAATCCGATTTGTAAATTATTTGAAGAAAAACTAACTTTACGAATAATTCGTTTACAACCAAAAGGGAAACTTTGAATAGACCGCATACGTGAAAATCACTGATCAAAATTAGTGAGGTATTACTCAGAACAGAAACTGTGATTTCCCTTTTTCATATTTTGTTGGAAAGCTTGTCCATCCGTGACAAGGTAAGGCTTCCACGCAATGTTTTAATGAAACATTTCACGTCAACGTTACCTTTTTTGAACAAGTAGAGCTGCCTCTAACAGTCTGGAAAACGCGCCAAAATAAGGATAGATTAATAAAAGAATCAAAGCAATGAACAATTTAAAGACTCCATTTTGTAGTCCACATGGCTGCAGGATCTCTTGAGAAATTGAAAAATGTTCACACCCAAATTTCTCCGGATCGATGGATGAGATAAATGAGATAAACCGAGAGAACCGCCCAATCCGCAAAAAAACTTTCGAGTCATGGTTTTTCGAAACCTTTGGATCCTCAATAGTTGGCTCTGAATACCGCAGAAAAATCGAAATCTATGGAAGTCAAGTACTTACATATTTTACTTGGGACATCTCAGATTTGAAGATTTAGAAAAGGTTAGCTATGTATAGTTCCGTTCCAAAGTATACGAACCGGGGTGATTTTAGTAAAAAATGATAAACTCTGAGGAGTTTACATATTGATTTTGATCTAGATTAGCACGATACATCCAGCTTTCAGAAAAAAACCGGCTCATCAAAAATACGCTATTGTGATGAGTTGCCAATGGGGTTTGTACAACTCGATTATCCGCTTCTGACTTTCCTTTTTTAATTTGTATATCTCAGAACTTTACCTTATCACTCTACCTTACTCATTTTTTCACCATTCCTGTAAATTGGAAAAATTTCGATTTTCTTTCGTTCACGGATACCGGAACAATGTTTCATACAGCCCTGATCTCGATATGTGTCTTGAATTTATCTGTGACAAAAAAGAGAAAAAAAATTGTGACCAGACGTCCCACGCCTAGCATACGATCTCACTCGACAACAACCAACTCCGTTCACTGTCTTTTTCTACCATTGAATCTCATCACCACCTTCTTCGTAATATTCTGTTGACTAAAGCTGATTTTCAGTGCCAACGTGGTTCACAACTACTACCCGATTATACTTACAATTGGTGGATGTATTAAGCAACTTTAAACCTTCAACTCAAAGTGACCATCTCGCACTGAAAACCACCAAAGTTCATACCTGTCAGCCTTTTTTGTACTCAAAGATCCAAACACTCCACCATTTTCAACACTTTCAAAAATGTTCCCACCCCATTAGTGAGTGATAATGTAGACAATCTCCCAATAATCATTTCTAGTGGTCGTTCCCTTTTTGCTTCCTCCGTCCGTCGTCCCGATTCGCATCCAATACATAATATATCGTCAATATATAATGATGGATTCGTAATGTATAACCTAACTGATATCACTCCTTCGATATCAACAAGGATTTCGCCGGGAATTCCTTCTTCCCGTTTCGGAAAATCCAAAGAAAAATGCCGAAATTCTGAGAGAGAACTGTGAATGGAAGGAAGAAGATTCTGGAATGGGATCAATAAGAAGCAGGTGGGATTCATTGAAATGTTGCAATTCCGAAACGATGTCAATTGAATTAATGGGAGCACAGCAGGTGGGAAATTGGATGGAAAGAAACTATTAGGAGTATTTCAAAGGAAACCGAACACTCGAAACTCGGATGCTACTGATTTGGATTCCAATTCCAGATTCCTTTTTGATTTCGAGAGCATCGAAGTAGTTCTTTAAATCAGGAGAGCGAAGTCTTCAATCCCTACAATTCTATCGGGAAACTCTTCGAGCTCTTTTCTCTTCAAACATCTTCTGAATTGGGGGCGTGGCTTCAGACTTCTTCGGATCGAAAACCGCAATTCTCCTTCCCAATTGAACGTGTCTCTTTCTGTACACAAAACGTGAGAAACGCAGGCTGAAGGGGCAGAAATAAGAGACGGTCTGTCTTCCTCTGGCTGCGCGTGTCATCCGCCCCCCGGAATCGTTCATTCTCGCGCAAGCCTATTCAAGCCCTCCCTCTTCCTCTGATTCAGGATCATCTCACGATTCTCTCAGAGAGAAAACGATGGTGGGAGGAGGAGATGGAGTACTAGTTGTATTACTCATACATTTATCACTTGTTTTCGGGTTACATCCGTTTTCCGGTTCGTGCTTCTGGTTTTAAAAATTCTTGACTCCATCCCTAGTAGTATAGTATTCATTATACCAAGAAGATCAGATGTTCTGATCCTCATTTTACAATTCTTTGGAGGCTAAAACTTCCATTCTTGAGACTGACTAGATTTTAGAGAAAATTCTGATACCGTATATCCTTGAATAGACCAGCACCCTTTTCACGTCTTACTACATTTATCTTGGTTCCTGGAACAACTATTAAAAATTTGGTAACTAACCAATTATTCATGAAACTCTGAGCAACATTCTGTTAGTGGACCAATTTTTGATATCTGTAACAGGAAACGAGATCATTTTGATCAAAGAGACGTTAAGGGGGTGTCGGTCTATTAAAGGAAATATTGTAATTTAGGTTTGAAAGTATAGTCTGAAATTTTCAAGCTTCAGCTCCTCCTTCTTTCAATACCAATTTTGCAGGCCACCAACGGTATCGACGGCAAATCCTAGATGAACCGAATCAGCAGATTGACTTGAATATAACAGTGCCGTATATATTCTCCGCTCGGTTATATACTTATGGAGCAAATCGAGGTGACATTTCCGTTCATGGAAGACAGGAAATCTACAAGTTGGAGAACCCGATTCATTTCATGGGCAACGTCTATGACAGTATCTATGTGAGTTTTTTTTGCTTGATGCTATTCGACTTGTTTCCAATTTGCAACATTATCAAGTTGAGAATCTCAAGACAAAGGACAGTTACTTATGAACTTTGAGCACACATGCTTAAACTTCCTACTCGTAAAAGTTCGAAATGATTCATAATTATTGTGTCTGATGGCATATCTAATCGATCAAATGATTTCGTCGAGACCTCCCTTCGTTTTCTTTTTGCCCACCTCCGTCATATTATCCTCATCTTTTCCTATGCTTTTTTCTGTTCATTCTCCTCTTTTTTCTCTTCTCATTCCACTCTCTTGTCCATTTCTTCCTTATCGCTATCGACAATACAAGACAACGACGAAATGGTGTTAACTGACCGGCTGTCTTTTCTTTTCGAGAAGAAGATGAAGCATAAGAAGAGAATGAGAAAATCTGGTCTCGAATTGTTGGCAGAATTGTGATAAGAAGATTTGCATATTCACTTGGGGAATGCGTTTTTGGGCATAATTAGGAATTTGGGAATAGGTTTGTTTCTAGGAGACATTGTTTTCTGACTAGAACAAGGAAACTTCTTTGAATCACTGGGGGAGAATTTTTAAAGAGGGAAATGGCAGAAAACCTACTACTAGTCCGATTTGTCTTTGTTGTTTCTTCTAATCGCGGAAACAAGAACAATTTAGTTTTTCTTACTAGGGACTGGTTCACACATAGGATGGAGTTAGAAAATGTGGCCTATATCATTCGAAAGCTTAAAAAATTTCCAATCTATTCATTCATTCAGTTTTTGCGGCGGACTCCGCATTCTCGAGAAAATTGAGCTAGAAGCCCAAAAAACCAGTTGATTTGTACTGAAAATTACACGTAAATTTTTCAAAAGTAATCTGTGCGTGATTTTCAGCACAAATCAACTTGTTTTTTGGACTTCTAACTCAATTTTCTCGAGAATGCGGAGTCCGCCGCAAAAACAAAATACAGGAATGGATTGGAAATTTTCTAAGCTTTCGAATGGTATAGGCACATCCTATAACTCCAACCTGAGTGTAAAACCTTCCCTAGTTAGGGATTCTGACTTGCTGAATCGTTCAGTCTGTTTTTTTTTCGGTCATTTTTGATAATCTGAGATCGCGCATGTTTTTACCAAAGTTCGACCGTACTTGAATGTATAATGCTACAGGTTTTCCTATTCGAAATTCTACAATTTTCATCAATTTTATTAGAAAACTCAATATCTAAAAGTATCTAAAAATATGCCAATCTCAACGCCTTCAACTGACAAAATGTTCATGACACCAAGAGAAACATTTTTTTAGTTGATGATTTTCTGACATGTCTAACAGGAACCGAGATAAGTATGCTCAGCGTGGATCTAAAAACCAAATACCCTTTCGTAAGAATAATTGATCCAACTTATTTTCTTGATTCCTCCCCCTAGTCATTAACTTTTTATCTCCAATTAGTTGCCTTGTCGCTTTTCTTACAATTCTAATATTATCTTGTGAGAACTGGAACCAATTACAACAAAAAGTTCCAAGTTTTCCCTCGTTCCCTATCACATTAGTTTGTAAAAGTGAAATCGTTCGTTCTCTTTCTTTCCCTCCGGATCTCCTTTCATATCAGTATCGTGAGGAGATGAGAGGTCAAAGCCAATTAAAATCACCATTCATATTCTGTTGCATACATTCGTTCAGAATGTCCGAAATCTCTTTCACGCCTATTTGAAATCGTTCACCCAACAGGTGTTTCTCAACGGTTTTTTACTTGCGTACGGCAGGATTACGCAAAAGAGATTTCGTAACAATAACGGGGGAACAGAAACACATATCTGAATGGCTAATCAGATTCAATGTTGAAGCGAAGACGTCGGATGGCAGAACCTAAAGCAAACAGAACTAGGCAGGTGTGAAACAGGAAACAAACATCCGATTATGAATTCACAATGACTTATTTAGGGTAATTGGCAGGAAAAGGAAGAAACTGAAAGATGAGATGACATGTTTGTCTAAGAAGATCTCAGTTGTGTACATACAAAAACAGGAAGAAGAATAATCGGTTCCAAAGGTTCCAATAAGTAGAAGCTGGAAGTTTCAAAAATAATCAGAACATCAATTTTAAAATTTGAAACAGAAGACAATCTTTGGGAGGAATCCTGCTGAAAATTTCCAACTAGCGACTGAAAACTCATATTTTGGCATTGAGCATTTCTGTTTTCAAGTTTTTCTCTGATAGTGAAGCTGGAATGTGTGCATTGGAATTCGAACTTCTGAAAACACAAAACTGAGTTCTGCCCAAACTAAAAGAACAAGTGGGATTCAGAGGTTTCACTACTTTTTTGGGTCTCTGGACCTCCAAAGTCCTCATTACTATGTCAAAAACACGAAAACTTTCTCTTTTTCTCCGTTCCCTCTGTTCATTTCTCCTCACTCTCAAGAGCACTCGAACGTAGCATATCCTCTCTTTTTTCTAACGGAGGCGTACAAAAAATGACATATGTATATGTTTCTGGATTAACACTCATCATATTCTTCAGATCTCGAGAGATGGATCGGTTGGATTCACGGAAAAAAGACAGAAACCATCGGCTCTTCCTGTCGAGGAGCCTACGGTCGCCGTGTTCTGGCAGCCAGCAACTCTTGGAAATGTCTGGTATCGAGAGACTTCTGGTAATTGAATGAAAGATAGATTATTGAATAGGCTCAACTTTCAGACGTGAACATTATGAATCTCGCCCACAACGAAGTCAATATTCAGTACAGATACGGATCACAGTTTCGAGTTCGATCAGTAGTCCTCATCACTTGGGAAGGAGTGAAAGACCCTCTTGTTCCGGTTAGTTTTCATTCTAACGGAAATGAAATCCCAAAAAACTGTTATTAAAATGAAGTGTCGAAATCCATGTTGGTTTCTTTCCGTTTTTATTGGTCATTAAGTTTCGGAAGACATCGGAACAATAATTCTTTCCTTTTCACCTGGCACTAATAACGTAATAATTCCATTCGTCGAAAGAACACTCATTTTCTAGACTAGTGAAGAGGTTTTTGAACTAGATTCCATTCTGGGAGTCTAGGAAAGGTCAAGCAACAAAAAACAGTGGGTGTTTTAGAAATTTTTATTTTTTCAGGAATCAGAAGGAAACACATTCCAATTGGCACTCATCATCGGTGATTCGATGACGTTCTCTCATTTCATCTACAGTAAACTCAATTATAATACAAATGCAATCGCTGGATTTTCAACTGGAGAGTCATCATACTCCCTTCCCGATTCAGCCACTCATGACGCTATTCTCCTATCTGAAAAGTCCGATATCGGAATTCCAGGGGAATGGTTGTTCCGTGTAGATGGAGATCAGATATACCTTTGTGGGGCTGGATTCAAGGGATTGGAATGTATTGAAAGTTGTGCACCATCCCAATGGTTCAATGATTGCTCAAAGAGTTGTCACTGTGACGGAGGAGATTCTTGCGATCAAGAAAATGGAAGATGTCCAAATGGAAAATGTTCTCCAGGATGGACAGGGGAACCAGTTTGTGATGAAGACCTCGATGAATGTGAAATGGAAATAGACAATTGTCCAAACGAGCAACCCGATTGCCTTAACACCCCTGGAAGTTTCTTGTGCTTATGTTTTGAGTATGACGAAGGAAGACAGAAATGCAAGAACTCGAAAGCAGCTCCACCAAGTGATCCGATCCCAGTTGACGTCATTCCAATGCATCCGACATTCACGAGAAAACCAGCGATTCCTAAAGTGACTGCTTCTCCGAGAAACAGATTCAAGTCAACGACGACTACAACTACACAAGTTTTCACAACACGAACCTCCACTCCAGAACCAACAACAACAAGGTAATTTTTGATTTCGAGAACATCTTCCAACAAATGCCTTTCAGAGAAAGAACGATGTCAACACCTCTTCTGACGACTGAAGCTGTCACCAAATCACCCCCAGCAACCACTTTGCTCACCACATCATCTGCGTGCTCCAGATGCGATCAGAATGCGAAATGCTTGAATGGAATCTGCACATGCTCCAAAGGATTCACAGGAGATGGGTTCAGATGCTATGATGTCGACGAGTGCCAGATTCCTGAAGCCGTTTGTGGAGACCATTCGATTTGTTCAAATACCATTGGTAGCTATGAATGTTCTTGTCATGGAGGATATCGATTTGAAGAGGGACGGTGTCAAGGTAAGGAATATGATGATATCGTCTTGGAACTTTTCCGATTTTCAGATGTGGATGAATGTCGGGAAACTCCTAAGATCTGTGGAGATCCAAACAAGGGAACGAAATGTATCAACAAAGATGGTTCATTTGAATGCCTCTGCAAAGATGGATACGAAGGGGATCCTTCTTCAGAGTGTAAGGATATCAATGAGTGTAAGAATGCAGAGGCCTGTGGACCAAATGCGCAATGCTCCAATACGGTAAAATATTGAACGACTCATGAAAACAATCAACGACTATTCGCTATGTTTAGGAAGGAGGTTACGAGTGTGAATGTCTTCCTGGATTCGAGAGAATCGCCGAAGGAGCCCATTGCACGGATCGAGACGAGTGTGCTGTTGCACCATGTCATCCAGCTGCCACCTGCAGTAATACCAGAGGATCCTACAAATGCGAATGCATCGATGGATTCGTGGGAGATGGGAAGACGTGTCATGAGACTATTCTTTACCCCATTTCTAATGATTCCGTTGTCATTCCGAGATCTTGGGATTCCTCTACTGCTATTCCATTGACGAAAGAAATCACTGTGTTTGGACGGAAATATTCCAAGATTTATGTGAGTTTTGTGGTCAGAGCATTATTTATTCTGAGATCCTACATGTCCAGAGCTATCCAAAGTCAAAGCCTATCATAATCTTATCCTCTGTCCCATAGCTCATGAGATCAGCGCTTCAATACGAAAATTGCTTCTGAAGAACTTAGATCATCCCTAACACCCCATAAACTCTAACCAATTCGCTCAAATTCTCAGCTCTCTACAAACGGAATAATCTCATTCGAGGAACCCCTTCAAGGACTCATTGACCATGCGGACACCCTAAAGAAACCTGCTATTTTCGCTCTTCATGCTCAATTTGACTACATCAGAGACGGATTGGTTGCATACACTTATATCAATGGTCAGTTATTCCAGCATGTATTTTCCTAATAGCAATTTTTAGACACTGATGCGATCACTCTTCCCCTCCTGATGCGGTCCTCTATCGGTATCCAGACAGCGATGGGACTCGAAAACTTCAACACAAAACGCCTTCATATTTTCACTTTCGACAGAGTGCGGCAATCCGGATCGGAGAACTTTAATTCCTTCCAAGTAGTGTTGGCGGAATCCGACAAGGATTACACTATCCTTTCTCTGATTTACGAAAAAGTACAAGCTCGCGGACCAATGACTGGAATCTCGACTCCAAGTCGCTTCCTGATGCTTCCCAATAACCGATTGACGAGTGGCTCGAACGTGGGTCAACCTGGAAAATGGATGTATAGAGTAGACGTGGCTGACCTTCTGACATGTCCTCCGGGAAGACTCGGTGAGCCACTGTGTGATAGAGAGTGTGCAGCTGGTCATTATGGTGAGGATTAGAATGTGATAGAGTTACGCATTGATCTCTCTAGGAATAAACTGTGAATCAACATGTCATTGCGATGGATCAGTCGCCTGTGATGTGATCACTGGAATGTGTCCAGGTGCCCTGTGTCGAGCAGGATGGGAAGGATCATCGTGTGATCAGGACATTGACGAATGTGGAATGAATCTGGTGACATGCGCAGTCGGGTCAGAGTGTGTGAATACACGTGGAGGGTACAGATGTGACTGTAAGAAAGGATTCGCTCCAGTTGGCAAAGAATGCAAACGTTCGTTTTGAGTTCTGAAAGTGCACTCCAGACATGTCTGTATTTCTAGCGATCGATCATTGTTTATCCCGGTTCTCAGTTCCATGTTCTCGAAATGCGGAATGCGTGGAATCAGAGGGAGTTGATCCGAAATGTGTCTGTCGGAGAGGGTATCATGGAGATGGATTCAGATGTACAACAAGAGAAAACGTGAAATCAGCAGGTGGAAACCGTTTGGTCTCTGATTTGACTCATCATTTGATGGAAGTTGCCAGTGACGGTGAGTGTTTTTTCAAGTAAAAGAGAAGAATAAGTGAGCAAATGATCGTGGACTTGTTGAACTCAGAGATTTTAGGTTTAAGACAAAAGGTTAACTGTGCCATTACGAACTGTTGGTTTTCCTTGCAAAATGGTCAACTTTGAACAGTTGAGGAAATTTTTTGGATGTGTTCTAAAAAATGTAAACCTTCATTTTTTAGTTGAAAAAGTTTTTCGAAAATAACTCGGCTGAGTTGCGTAGCAGAGGAAATAAGGTAACTAACTTGATTGTGATTTTCAGAAAACGTTTTCAACTATAAAAATGAAGCTACACTTACAAGTTTAGAGAAAAATCGGGTGATTGGAACATGCTTTTAAATCCTCAAAGTTGACCATTGTATATGATGCACAAAGTTTTTGTATATGATGCACAAAGTTTTTGTATATGATGCACAAAGTTTTTGCAAACTATTTTTTGAGTTCCAGGTTTTCCAGGCACCAACTCCACAGAATCCTCTTCACCATCGTCGGAAAACCCGTTCGTAATGAGAAACTGGGAACCGAATGGCGTCGGAGAAACAAGCACGCTTCCACAGAGAACGAAATTTGTCACAGTTCAGACTCCACCACTTTTCTATACAGGTTCGTTTTTTTTTTTGAAAAATAACGCCGTCAGTGTTTTTTCGAAATCTTTCAAAGATTACATTGTTTTTGGAATCGGTTATTCTCATCTGGTTTGTATTATCTCCAAGGCATGTAAAGCTATTGGTATCAAAAATTTCAAAACAATTTGGCCTCTTGAAGCCGAGAAATCTGCTTTTGAAACAAAACACATTCATCTAACAAACGAGAATAGTAGAGTCATCAGAATACGTATTCCTGACGTCAGTAGAATCTTAAATATCTCGTTCCGTTCATCTAACCCTTCTTAACCTAAGAAAAGCTAAGATCGTAAGAGAATGATAAGCCAAAAGGTTCATCTCTTTTTAATCTGAAAATCTAAAAATCTCGGTTTTTTCTGTTTATGTAAGGCAGTGTCACAATGAGCAGATAGTCTTCGATCTTTTATCTATTTTCTTTTTTATCGAAAAGGCGGAAAATAAAAACTCGAAAAACTCGTCGACTAATCCCCCCATTTCCATTGCAAATTAACCCTCTACCTCCTTCCTTCTTTCACAAGAAACGACGTCCTTTCTTATTCATTTTGGTTCTTGTCTGAATTCTTGAGATTTCTGAAATCTTCTCGATGGGAATTTACTGCAATGGGAGAGGTAAAATTCCAAAGCTACCTTTTTGTAAATTCTAAAACTTGTGGGGAACTCGAAGTTAAACTCAAATACTTTTCAGCGCCCCCAATAAAACCAAAAATGACCGACAAGGATATGGATTTGATCGATGGGGGAAAGCCAAGAGCCGAAGAAAGTGGAAGTTGGCCCAGTTAGTTTTTCGAATTCACTTAATTTGACAAAATATGAAACCTTAATTTTTCAGCCGTCTTAGTTTTTGTCATATTGGCAATAGCATTCATCTGGATGGTTGTTATCATTTTGGTAATTGGTGTCATGTGTATGACTAAGAGGTGAGAATGAAAAATAATTACCGTAAATCATGTGAAGAAGCACTCTTACGTCGTTTTAACAAACTTTATCTTGTTCGAGTATCAAAAAATTTTCAATTAACAAAATATTGATGACATTATCAGGAACATTTCCACGATTGTCCACTGTTTAATATATGGTACAGGAATACAGATAATGTTGGTGAAATGGTAGATGATAGCTGCTTCTGAATGATGCTAACAATAAATAACAATTGAGCAGTAATCTGAAACGTTCAAATTATTTTACAGAAAACGTGAAGTTCGCGAAAGACAGCATTATGCAGCAATGAGAGGACATAAAGGAGGTCAATTCCATTCTCAACCTTCAAGAATGATAACAACTCCAAACCCGAATATTATGTATGGAGGACCGACTCCGAGGATAACGCCTTATGAGAGTTATTAATTGTTTTTTTTTTCTCTGAACTTTTTTTTTCTTCTTCCAATTCCATTACGGGTCTACAAATGCAGAGGGAATATGATACTAGTTTTCCCAAAAAGTTTGTTTACTTCATCCCTCATTACACAATTTGCTCATAATGATGTTGTTAATTTATTGTGCAATTAATAAAAACATTCAAATTCTCAATCTGTTCTCCTCGACTTCACAAATTCCAGTTGGATTGCGGGCGAATCCTTTGGGACATCCACATCCGAATGCACCGACGTCTCTTTGAAAGGAGCATCGGGCTGCCGTGTTACAGACACCGTCGTGCATTTCGCAGTAGTCTGGAAATATAGAAAATATGGAAGTACAATATTGTCAAAGCCATGGTCAAAAATGGAGAAACAACAGTGTCCATGAAAAGTATATTAACATTGAGCAGTTGAAAAGTGGTTCACAACTACTCGACTATACTGGAAAAATTGTGGGTGTATTAGGTAATTTCAGAGTGCTATTTTCGTAGTTGACAGCTTATTTTGAAAATCATTCTCAAAACAGTTGTATTATGAATAGTGCCGTAACCTCAAATTTAGAACCCCAGTCGTGAAAATCGGGTAAGCGGGAACCAATTTTTAACTGCTCAAGTCAATCGAACTTCAAATTTGATACTGTTGGTCGGATCTTGAAATATAGAAAAAAGAACAATACGATGATTTGGTTTGTTCCTAAAATTCGAACTCACTTTCATCACTAGAATCCGAACAATCTTCTTTCCCGTCCAGAACGTTTGCCACATCAATACATTCTCCATCGAGACATCTGAATTCTCCTAACTCACATCGATCTGAAATTTCAATTCCAATCACTCAATTTTCGAAGCTCCAACCTTTAACCAACTGTTTCTTTTTTGGTTCCTTCTTCGGTTTCTCCGTCGATGTCACTGGCTCCAGAATCGTCGTTGGAGCGGGTTCAGTTCCCCCACAAGGAACCATCCCATGAGCGCAAACATCTTCATCACTCCCATCTCCGCAGTCATCTTTCCCATCCATCAACCATTTTGCAAAAACACAATTCATCGTTTTTGCACACTTGTATGATCCTTGGTAAGCGCATAAGTGTTGCCCTAAATTCCAAAATTTGTTTTTTTTTTTGGAAGAAGCCCACATTTTCTGTCCAGACACAGGTTAGCCATGTCCTGGGGTCTCACACATTTTCCACATAGTTTCTGTCCAACGCCAGCGTCACAAAGAATCGTTCCCTGTCCGCACCCTGAAACTTATGACTTGAATTTCAATCTTAAACCGGAATCCAAACATTCGTCACTCATGTTCGGACAATCAGGTGTGCAATCCCTCACAGCCACAAGTGGAATACACAATGGAATTCTTGCTTTTGGATCACAATCGAATTGAAATAGTCCACAACGACCGCCTATCTTTCCAGGGTAATCTGAAACATTTCTGTGTATTTTAGCCAAGGAATGACATCTTACCATTCGGTCCCGGTAACTGTCCGAATAAAATTCCTATTCTGGATGTCATGAAGAGAAAATAGAGCATCTTTCTTGGAGCAGAAAAAAAGAGAGGTGCTCCGTAAAAAACGGAGCACAAAGAGCTCACCGGTCTCTCAGGGAAACCAAGAAAAAAGGACGGGAGACGTCTATTATAAACCTTTTTCGCACTTCTTTTTTACTTTTTTCTCTGTTGATGGAGTGAAAAAGACTTTGTGAACTTTTTTTCATGAAAGGAAATGAAAGAAAAGGAGGGAAAGACGAAGACTCGGATGAACATGTGTGGGAGTCGAACTTCAAATATTTATTAACTTTTACAAGTTATAATCAACTCTTGCCGATTTCATGACAGTTGCAAAAACTAACGATCCATTTTGGATTTTCTCATCTTTTCGAATTGTGATCTCATTCCAGAAGGTTACATTCTCAGCTGTTCCGAAAAGGTCTCGAGAGAATTGAGACTCCAGGGCTGATCTATCGTCGTAATAATAGTTCTGAAGTTAAACATGAATAAATCTGTTAATTAATTGCTTATCTCACATCTGTTCCCGTATAATCAATCTTCGGCATTTGAACTCGGATTCGGAGTAGACATCTGTCTTGATTTCTATGATATGCTTCGATGTGACCAAATGAAGTGCAGTCAGATCCATTCTAGAAGTTTCTCCGTCGTTTTGAAACCGATCTTTCCTGAATTACCTTGGAAAATAGAGCTAGCAAATAGAGGAAAGAAGGTTTGATGACATCGAATGGCGCTTCTTGGAAGAATCTTGGAACAACGGCGGACACAGAATGCTCATCGTGCACGACTATTTCTGGAGGTGGGAGAAGAACGTCGTCTGAAATTGAAGGTGTGCAGGGTTAAGGGGATGAATAAAACCTAGAAGATGACAGAATGTATAGTTGAGTGCTCCAGAGCCACACGAAGAAGGAACTATTGTGGCGCATTGACAGTTTCTATGATCGGAAGTGAAGCAAAATCTGTAAGTAGAGCGTGAAACTCTTCGTTTTTAGGTGTTTGGTAATTGAATGATGTAGTGATGAATTGTGGTTGTTTTTAGCGCGAATCGGTCAACTTTGAGTAGTTGAAAAAAAGTGTTACAATTACTCGATGTTTCTGAAAATTTGTGGGCGTATGAAGGCGCTCTAGATCTTCATTGTTCTAGTTGACAACATTTTTCCGAGAATCACAATCAAGTTAGATACCGTATTTGGAAATTCAGTTCGTTTAAGTGCGAATGTTGAACTTATCCGGACTCATCATTTTTGACGCGAAATAGCTGACTTCATTGTGATTTTTAGAAGAAGCTGCCCATCCCTAAAATGAAGGTCTAGAATTGCTTGATACACGCACGAAGATGCCGGGAAATCTGTTGATATTTTCAACTTCTAGAAGTCGAAAAATCACCAAATAATCCCTCTATGGCCGACACTAATCCGCTAGTCTCACTATTTTCAACTCAGGGAAATCTCGAAAATATTTGTTGAAATGGTTGGCGCGAACCTGGGTAGGCTCCCCCCACTTTGGCAATTTTGCTGCAAAGTTTTCACCAAATGCAATGGCACTGCGATTTGATCTACTCTTCAGTTGAAAAAATGGGCGCCTTATCTCCCAGCTTTAAAGTGCGCGCCGAAATTTCGCATCGAGGAACGCTATTTATAGCTATAAGGCTAACAGAACTTTCAGATGTTGATATTCTCACCTGGACCCATTGGTCAAACAGTCATGACACATATCACATGATATCTGTTTTCCTGTCTGTTTCGGACACAACACTGACTTGCACGAGCTCGATGCACTCCTGAAGTCCGAAAACTATATTTGACATTCTAGAAGCGAACTCACTCAACGACCGATAGAGCTAGGAAGATAAGAATAAGAGAAAGAAGACGTCTCATTTTTGATTGATAAAGAAGTTTTGTGATGAAAGAAGAGAAGAATCGAAAACTTTTCCAATACTTCTGTTTACAATTCTTCTCCTTCTATTCCCCTTCTCTGCACTGTAAACGCAGAGACAAAACTAAACAATTTTTTAGATTGATTTATTTCTTTTCTCTTCGCAATTCGAGATCGGACAATGTAAGCAAGAGGGTTGAGGGTTGAAATAGAAAAAAATATACACTAAAAATGATATCATTGAAAAACTCTCGCATCAAACAGATGCTAGTAAAGAAGTTAAAATCATAAAACAAGCTCGTACATATAAATAAATCCATATAAAATTTTCAAAACTTCAAAGAACGACAGCTGAAAATGACTCTTATCTGGGTCAGAACCTTTTTACGACTAGCGATCTATTGAAGAACAACAAATGATAAACTTTGGAACAATTAGAAATATTGGCGTTGTTTGCGGACTGTTGGAGTTGGTGGATACAATGGACGATCCGTGTTCCGATACGCGTTCAGATTGTTTGGAGTTGATGTGTAGAGGGGATGAGGCATCGGGCGACGAGGCCTGTAAGAAGCGATATAAAAAAATAAGAGAATGCACAATAACTCACGTGCTCATCATGTCTGTCATTCCCACCCGTACTCGATTGCTGCGAGGAGCTCTCGACGTTCCGAAGAAGTTTTGGATGGTCTGAATTTTCGACGTCGTCGCAGGCGACGGAATCCGCAATGACGTGGCAGATCGAGAAAAGTGATTTTGGGACGACGTAAGCGATGGTGTGGTTGGAGATGAGGATGATGGTGAACTCATCACAACGCCCGAATCATTTTTGTGTTGAATAAACGAAGAGCGATTTGAAGGCATTCTTTGAGTCATGTTATTCGGAAGAGATTGAGGCGTATCGACTGAAAATAGTTTACTCTTCGATTATCAGTTTTGAAGATGGATCTCACCAAAGACGCTATCCACAGAAGTATTATCTGGAAGATTGGAGTCATAGCAAATGAATCGCGATGAAGACATGCGATTTCGAAGTAGTTGCTGTTGTTGTTGTCTATTCTGCCCATCTTTATCTAAAACATGGTTCAGATTTTTGTTTTCAACTCGGCGACATTACCGTAGAACGGCGATTGGCACTGCATCACGATGTCTTCTTCGCTGAATGCAAGTTTTGATGGGGGAGTGAGGACGAAGGACAGCTCGTTGCTTGATCGAAATGACCAGCTTTTGATAGAGTTGATGATGCCTTTTGTAGATCTAAAAAAAAAATTATTTAAATAGTTTTATTTGAACACTCACAACCGTCCAGTGACCGCTGAAGGATGCCTGAAGTGAACGGAGACTGTGGAGGATGTTGATGGGTGGCGAGCTCTTTGTTGCATCATTGGAGACGACTCGATTGATGTGGAGGGCGCTGTGTTGTATCGAGCGAATTGGTGTCCGTTGTGAGAGTTCACACAACATTCCAAACACACGATGCATTCCAGTTTGTATTCTGTTCTTGTCATTAGTTGCTTCTCGCAGGTTTCGCATTTTCTCATCATGCTCTTCATCACTCGATTGTCGCACTCGTCACACTGCCTCATGTCGTTCTCCAGGTACAGTCGCCGTTCATCCATTCGCTCAATGGCCTCTGAAAAATATATGAAAGAAGGTCGCCTTTATGGAAACAAACCAATCAGTGCCAAATTGGGAGCGAATTTCGAGTATTTCGCATCGCAGATGGGACATTTCTTCTTCTTTCGTTGATCTTGTTTCGACAGACACATCAGGCAAAACGTGTGAGAGCAAGGTAGCACATGTGGAGCAAGAAGACGTGAATCGTATGCTGAAAATTGACGGTTCGTATTGACGTAAACCTACAGAAGACTAACGTGTGTCGCATCCCGGACAAGGCCGAACGATGTCATGAAACAGTTGGGGAGCTAACATCATTTTGAGCTGAAATAACGAAAATAATGAAGGAGTTGACACAAAAGTTTAGTGGAAAAGCTAATTTTTGAATGAACGTCATTTGAACATAAGTTCGAAAAATATGAAAACTTGAAACTCGAATCAAACTAAATTTACTTGAAATTTACCGGTCAAAAGAGAAATCTGTGTGATGATTTACGAAGGCGCGGATACTGTAGGTCGTTGCAAAACGCACCTAAATACTTTCATCTTGCGCCTTGAGTCTACGGTAGTTTTTTAATTGAAATGTTCTCATTCAAATTTGGAGTCTTCTTTCAAACTTGATGTTCATTTTACAGAAACAGAACTCGAGAAGAATTATCACAAATATTTAAAAAAATGAACAGTTCAGCCTGCATACACAAATAAAATTCATTCAAAATCCAATCGGATCAGAAGAAAAGAAATCAGGATCGAAAGGAAGCAGTTTCATGTATTCCTTCTTCTGATCGTCGGCCCTCTCTTCAGATAAACTAATTTTCTCTGCAGACTGTTTCTTCGACTTCTCTCCTTTTTCGTCACTTCCTTTTTCTTTACTGGTCTCATCACTCATCTTCCGTGCCGTTTTGACGTCTTCCTTACTCAGCGTTTCTTTGCTCATCTTCTCACGACTTCTATCCTTGGAGACAGGTTCTTTACTTAGTTTTCGTGGAGTTGTTGGCTTCGGCTTCGGTGGTGTTGATGGTCTGAAAGTAAAGTGTTTAATGACAATTCATATCCATTCCACTAACGTAACTTCCCAATCGTATGGGTCATTCCACAAGAAACCTCCTTTCTGCATTACAGAAATGAGCAACATGAAGATCTTGTGATAGTCTGGACGATGGAAGTAAGTCAAGCTTCTGAAAATTCACAAGTATATGCTGAAAACACGACCTGGGTACCTCAGATGTTTCGCAATTTCCAAGAATTCCATGGGACAGTTTCCAAGGACGTCTTCATCCGAATGCAGTCTTTTCATCTCACCCACGATTCTCTTGTCACTGAAATAAGAAAAAATGAACAATCTGAAAAATATTTAACCATACTTTTGAGAAGCCCATGGCAGAGGGCCTCGAAGTTCTGCAAGTAAGTAGATCATACTCCAGAGATCATCGACTCTTCCTTGCTCCGAACGATCATGCATCCGGATGGAGCAATATCGAGTTGTTCCTCTGGATGTTAAAATGAACATTATGGTTTTCGCCTTGCAAATCACCTGAAGAGAGATCTCTCTCGTGGTCTTCTCATCATCAGTTTCCTAGGTTCATCAGTGTGCGGAACCAAGTATTGACGAGCAAGTCCGAAATCGAGAACATGAAAGAATCGACATTCTTCCGTGTCTGTCTTGTATCCAAGTGCCATATTGGCAGGTTTCAAATCACGATGGATGAAACCAATCTGAAAGAAACACATTTTGATACTGAAACAAAAGTCAGCAAGAACATCATGAATCTGTTTCAGGCAAAAAAGGACGTTGGCTGCGATACGGACTTGTGAAGATACTGTCATCTGACGGCCCATTCTTCTGAAAACCTTTTCTCTTTTTTTTCAATTCTGAAAATAATTCTACCCACTTGACAATTTTATTCAAACTTTCTCCGAGAAGTGTCATAATAACATAGGTGAAGTCTGTGAGTCTTGCAGCAAAGATGAACTGACATACATGTTGTTTTCCAGTTAATTTTTTGAGAATCGCAACTTCTAATTTGAGAACACATCCACCAGCTGCACTATTCGACTCTGCCTTCATCGCTGCTTCTGAGTCATCCTCCAGATTCTTGACGAGATACACACTTCCACATCCACCTTCTCCGAGCTTTCGAACCACTTGCCATGTGTATCCAACTATTTTCCCTTTTGGTAACTCTATCGTACCATTATCGGCGTGTTTCACTGCAAACGGAGAGGCTGAATATTCATAGAGAACACTCTAGACACACCGTCTGTCATGAATCTTGTCTACAGCTAGAAGTAAACAAACTATGGAAATAAATTTGAAACTCAGAAAAACATGGCTAATCACCAATACAAATCTTATCATCCTAGGTTATCTATCGTCACTAGGAAATCACGCGGAAATTTTTTGGGAACTACCTTCACGAGGAAACGCAGCAAGCGATCCTGCCCACATGTGCTGTGTTTTCAGAAATGGTGTACTTTGAAAGTGGTACCAGCACGTTCTAAACCAGAGCCGCGGTCAGGGGTGCGGTCGAGCATGGGAATACTCACCGTACTAGTTTTCTCGATTTCAAAATAGGGAAGATGCCCTTTGAATATATGGAAGTCAGAACGCAGCAAAAGCGGACCCCTAGGCGCCACTTTGACCAATTTTATCTCGGTCGTCGTAACAGATATCAAAAAGTGGTTAACTAACAGAATGTTTATGACACCACGAGAAAAATGTATTAGTTGACCATTTTTTGATTCTTTCTCGGTAAATCTCGACAAGTCTTGGCCACACTTTGAGCTTACACAAGTTTTAGCCTTGCTTCTCACAAGTTTGGAACAGGTCACTCACAAGTCTTGCCCAAACTTTGCGCGCACACCGCTGGATCCGAGACTCCCACAAGTCTCAGCCAAGTCTTCCACAAGTTTAGCACAAGCATACCACAACTCTTAGAATGATTATACGTAACACTTGTGGAAGGCCTGTGTTAGCCTTGTGGTAGCCTTGCGCAAGACTTGTCGAGATTTGCCGAGATTATACAATAAATAAGGTAAATCAGGCCAAAAGTTTGCTCCTATTAACGTTTTCAGGATACCAGCCTTGTTCATAATAATGGCAGAAACCAGATCTATTCGATGGGACTTAAAGAAATTATTTGAGAGTTTAGAATCTTTTTCGAATACTTGAAACCTGCAGGATGAAAACTTCACTCAATCAGATTGGTCCACCTCTCTCCTTCTCTTCCCATTGTTCTTACTCCCGTCACTTTTCCCACCCTCCTCTATTACCCCCTTTCCTCTTCTTCGTCTCCGTCCGTAATTTCATGTCACAGTGTTTGCAGCCTTCTCCATCTTGTTCTTCCCGCTCGTTTGAATACGAATCATAGACTAGGTCGCCTCATAAGTGTTGAAACTATTTCGAATTTGCTCAAGTTTAGAAGTAGTAAACGTTTTTCGTTTCAGAATGGACAGCGAAAATTCGTCCATTTTCCAGCCATATCAAAAGTATGAATGCTGGAGAGGAGATAAACAAACTATCTTGAAAACTTCAATTGGTAAGTATCTACTTTCTGGATTATCTCATTCAATAGGATTCTCATTCATATCTGGTTTCAGGACGTCAACTTCCGTATATTGTGAACTTCAAGAGGAACACCTGCCAAATCTTCGATGTCGAATGGGAACGTGTCACTCATTCCTACACTTTCCCGGAGGGATGTGAACTTGTGGATGTGGACTATTTTCCAACAAAAGGTAAAGAAGACAACCAAAAAAAAAAGTTCAACTGATAACTCCATATTTCAGAAGGGAAACTGGGAATCCTAGTGGCCGTAGAAGATCCACGGCAATCCTGGGAAGCCGAGCATTTCGTCGTAGCTCTCGCAGCCAACTCAGATGATCCAATGATGACTGTGACACATTCAGCAGAAATTCCCTCTAGGATTACAGTAATCAAAACTTTGTTCTCATGTGCAGATATGGCTAACACAGCTAACAGAGAGGTTCTTAAACTGTACCATCGAATGATGACATGGCAACATGTTGTGGCTATCGGTATGGATTCTCTGAGAATATTGCGGTCAATTCAAAAAAATTTCAGGATGCAAAGAAACAAAGTGTTTTCTAGCTCGATTGACTCCGGTTGAACCGTCAGCAAGTCTTGTTATCCCTATTCATAGCAATGATAGGAACTTGATCAACCTGATGGGCGCCTTCACTTCGAGTGAAGAAGTATTCCAGTATACTCAAAATGATGGAAGTTATAAAGACTATCCAACTGCCGCTGTTTACATTTCCGCACTTGCTCTGATGCCAAGAAGCCGTACTCTACTAGTTGGATTATCCATGGGTGGTATTCTGGCAGCCTCTTTGAACCCTTCAAACCAAATGTCCTTCTTGGAGTTGAGACATGAGAGGCTCATTCGGAAGATTGCCCCTTTGGAACCTGAAGACGATCCGGACAAGTTTGAGTATTTCATCGCCGCTGTAGAGTGAGTAACTTTTTGATTTTTGAATAATATCCAATTCCTCTTTTCCAGTTCATCCCCTCGCCATCCAATCATGTTTCAGTTGTGGAGAGGATCCTTCAAGACTTTTGAGGAAGTAGAAGAAGAAGTGAAATACGATAAGCCATATTTCACTGTTTGTCTCGAACACAAGATACTATTCGGAGAAAAATGGATATCTGTGAATCCCATCGTAACCGATAGAGACTATTCGATAACGATGCGGAAGAGGGGAAAGGAAGAATCAATTCTCAACGAATCTCGAACTTTCGGTGCCACTTCCACTCGAAACGCAGTTCTGATGTCTTTCGAGAGACAAAAGGTGTTATCCTCTGGAGATGATCCGAATGGACTTCCGGAGTATATTGTTGAAGCGGCGATCTTTGACATCGACGCATGGTACTACAAAAGAGTTCCTGGAAGAGTGTCCACCGATGGAACAGTTCTTAAACAGTGTGCATTTATGTCCACCATCAAATCCAATGTTCTATCGGACGGAGTCAACGACATTGGAATTCTGGCTATGAACGCCACAGACGTCTCCAGATTCACCAGTATGATATCTGATGCGGATCAATTATTCTATCCGTCTGCATTGACTTACGAGAGGGTTTTCGTTGCTAAAAATGCAAATGTTGAATTGATGAAAATTCAGAATATCCAGGATACTGTAAGTTCCCTCACTTCCGAGATTTTGAGACTAAAGCGGACTTCAGATTTTGAACAAGTGTGCTTCGAAACTTCCCTATTACCTCCACTCGGCTGATAGTGTTTCCGGAATCATTCTGGCTGCTGGTTTGGTTCGGAAGAACATTCTTTCAGGATCTCCCAACTCGGTTAGTTGCTCTTTAACGTGCTTCTTCAATGTTTTCTCAGTTTTAGAGTGCTCACGAAGCGAAGGAGTCCGAACTGTCAATCGATCAGAAAGTGCTTTTGAATCTGATAGTTTATTACGGGAAAGTCGAGGAACTCTGTGGAATCGTAGAGCGTAAAGAGATCAGTGATGCTTTGAAGACAGAAATAGCTGATTGGGCAGTCCATGAAGCTGTTGATTTCAAGAGAACTGTTTCGGATAAGCTGGTTGCCATATTCCAAGGAAGATCCCAAGATCTCTCTCCGCTTGCTCAAGAAGCCATCACACAAGGGATCAAGTTGTTCCGTGTAGTCTACGAATACCTCAAAGCATGCTCGAAACACTTGAAAAGTTCTCGACTTCACAATTTGGCACATTCTATGAAGTGCTTGAGAAATCACACGAAGTTGACTCATCAGTTCATTACCTTCGGTATCATACCAGTGAACACAGAGAGACAACAAAAAATCAGACACTCGCATGCGAAGAAGAAACTGGCAGCTATCAGAAACTCGTAAGTGTCTTGATTCGATCAAGAAACTGAACTTCGGATAATCTTGCAGTTCATCGCTTCCTGTTCAAGCAATCATTCGAAATATGAATCGTCTGGCTCCGAATGCCCAATTCTGGGATGATGTCTCTCATTCTGAATGGTACCCACCAACACCAGTTGACCTTCTGGAATCTCTGCTTAGTGTGAATATTCCGGAAAGAATGAAGAGAGAAGTGGTGGTTCAATATGTTGTCGATTGGATACGTGCTTCTGGAGTGGAAATGAATGAGAAGCAGTTGGCGATAGAGACAATCAAAGTAATGACGAATCAAATGCTGGAAGTAGATCTGGAGAAGATTTATTTCGTTTTGGATCAAGAAAAGAAGGCGTTGACCTATGACAAAAGAGCGGAGGAAGTTAGGGCTCTCGGAGAGAAGGTTTTCTCAATGCAAAAAGAAGAAGTCACTTACGAGAAGTTGTGGGGAGGAGGTGTTCCAGTTACGGTTACCATCAACCAACAAGATATGAAACGGTTCGAACAGAGGTTGAGAATGCAAATGGGACAGGGAAATCATAGATGTGAGTGTATCTCAAACCATTGATTACACTGATTTGAATTCTTATTTTTTCCAGTGCCTGTCCTGGATCCAGAGTCTGAAAAGCTGTATCAAGTGTATTTGTTCGAGAACGAGAAGTACGATGCAATGTCTTCGGAAGCCATCAAAGCCAACAAATTGCTCTCAATGTTCATGCCAGGAATGTATCAAAAGAGAGGACTGACTCCGCAAAAGAGTGCGAAAGAAAAGGAAATAGAACAGAGTGTGAGGACAATGTTCCAGAGACAGAAGGT
The DNA here is from genome assembly GCA_900536305.3 of Caenorhabditis sp. 40 LS-2015. Taxonomy (NCBI): domain Eukaryota; kingdom Metazoa; phylum Nematoda; class Chromadorea; order Rhabditida; family Rhabditidae; genus Caenorhabditis; species Caenorhabditis tribulationis. The sequence continues at coordinate 169,640 of LR543249.1, read as the reverse complement.
CTTGGAAGACAAGGAAGTTGTTGAAGGTGACGTTGTGGCAGTTGTGAAAGATCAGAAAAATAGGAAGAGATCGAATCAATTTGGAGATGATGAGGACACCAACTCTAGTGTTGCGTCTGGTCCATTTGTTCCACCGGTTAGTTTTATTTTATGTTTCGCTATTAATAGTTTGAGATTTTACAGACCGCCAAGAAAATTTATGAGACGAAGAAGGCAGCTGATCCTATTCCACCTTTTCAAGAACCAACAATCGACAACAATTCAAGCATCACAAGTCTCGTGAATACAGACGATACTGATCATAATCACGAGATCAATATGTTGATTGCAACTCCGGCTCGTTATTACAAACGGCCGAACGATGACGATTTCGAGCCAGGATTGTGCTCTCCAACTGCTGAGAAGTTGCCTCCGCCTCCAGCTCAAAATAGTATTCTGAAAACTGCGAAGGCAGTTCAGTCGGCAAGTCGAGGACGGATCAGATTCCACGAAAGTGTCCCGAGAGGAGCAGATGAGAGTATTGAACATCAGAAAGATGCTCCGAAGGGATTGACATTGAACTTTGCGATTTTGGAAGACGAGGAAGAGGAGGAGACGATGACTACGCGAAGGTCGAGAACTATTGAAACGCAGGGAGAAGTGGAGAAAATGGAAGAAGTTATGGAAGATGGTGACGAAGCAGAAGAAAAAGAAGAAGATGAAGACGAGGAAGAGGATGATATGGATGATGAAGAGTGCGTTGAGGAAGAGAAGTCGTTCGAGAAGCAAGACGAATTTGAAGTTCTGGAGGACACATCTGCTCCAGAACAGCGCAAAGAACAAGCCGAAGAAACATTTGAGCCACGTGAAGATGACATTATGCCACCCATGGATGAGACTTATGAATCGCCAGAAGAGCAGCCAATTCAGAAGACACAAGAGAAACAAGACGAGGTTGCAGAAAAGGAGGAAGAGATTCAAAAGAAGCAGAAGCACGAAGAATCTGACGACGTTGTCAGAAGTGCTGAGGTACAATCCGAGGATGAAAGTGATACACCAGAAGAAGAAAACAGAGAAAAAGAAGAAGAATTTGCTTCTGAAGAAGTTGAAAAGGAAGCGGGGATACCAGAAGAACCAGAGAAAGAGGGAATCGTTGAAGAAGATCGAAAAGATATTCAAGAAGAGGTTCTAGAAGTTCCAGTGGTAGAACAACCAGAAGATCAAAAAAGTTCATCTGAAGTAGCTGAAAACGTTACCGTGCCAAAGCCCGAGGGTCCAGCACTGGAAGAAGTAGAAGAGCCTGTTCATTCTTCGTTCGAAGTTCAAGAGGAAACAGAGCCAATATCCATTGAAGCACCAGTTGGAGCGGATAGACCATCATCTGTTAGTAATGATTATTTAATTGTTCATCTATGCTCTTTTTTTCAGAGAAATACCCGAACCCGGTCCACTCAAGATACTCCAGCTCCTATTCACGCGATCGAAGAAGACAGTGGTCCTCCATCTACGAGAACAAGAACCCGATCCAGTTCAGTCAGGCAGAATGATCTCGAAACTGACACTCCAACAAGAAGATCATATTCCCGATCATCTAAAGCTAGGTCTCAGTCCGTAGATCATACAAACGATGTAGCAACAACTTCGAGAACTCCAACTAAATGCGTTGCAAGTGCTAATAGTAGATCTGTAAGTGTCAAACTGTAGTGCTCACTAATTGAATGTTTTTTTGTTCAGCAATCTCGCTCTCAGTCTGTTGATATAACGGAAGCTACCGAGGTGCAGGAAACGCCCAAACGACGTGGAAGACCACGTCTGAGCAGTCTTACCACCCCATCCGGTTCCACACGGAAGAGAGAAGGCTCAGTTGTTGCTGAAACTGAGACTGTCAGCAAGAAGCGGCGAGGACGTCCAGCTGCCACGCCAATGAAGGTTATTCCGGAAAATGAGCCCTCTACATCAACCTCAAAACCAGAAGACGTCTCGGTAGTCGCAACACCGAGAGGAAGAGGACGTCCACGAAAGGTGCCTCTGGAGAATTTGAACGAAGAAGAAGAAGAGGCAGAAGAATCAGTAGCAAGTGTAAGTGTTAGATACGAGAATCTTTGATTCCAACAAGTTGACTTTTCAGACTTCTCTTCGTCGATCTACGCGTCGTTCCCAACAACAATAACATCCAAATATTGTATTATTTGAAAACTCTAACGGGATTTTCGTTTTTTTATTCAACCTTTTCAAATCTTGTTTCCCTCAAAAGTTTTTTATTCTAATAAATGTATTAATTTTTTCCCGTCCACCAATCTTATTATAAATTCACAGTCTGTTGGCACTCTTTTAAAGGCGCATGACGTTACTTAACAGGATATCTCGCCGCGATTAGACATTTTTTCGGTCTGGAAAATGTGCGCCAGGAAAAGTATTAAGATTTCACATATTTTTTAGACGTAATAAATGTCGAATCGTGGCGAGATATCCTTTTAATTAACGTCATGCGCCTTTAAAAGAGTGCCAACAGACTGCGAACTTATAATACAAAACATCGGAGCGGATTCATAAAGATTATTTAAGACAAGTGACATTAGAATTTTTGATTGTTGAGGAATAAAAACCAGGAAACTGTCGCTGCAGCGCATTTAGTCGGAACTGCGAGGCTGCATGCGCTCCCTGAAAGGTTACTGTACGCTACGAAGTACGTGGTTGCTCGTGAACTCTGATGCAGGCGGTGCAATCACCGTTTGCTCTACAATCAAACCGGCTATTTCTCTTGATTGAACTGCATATGAAAAGATCGGTTCTTCATTTTTTTTCCATCTAGTTGAACTGCGAGTTTCCAATTTTTCTCTTGTTTCAGAGGGAAACGTTTCTGAAAAATGCCTGACGAAGACGAAGAAAAGATTAGAAAGATGCGGGTGCGTATTGAGCGCGATGCCTACTCAGTTCTTCTTTCTTTCAAGGATGGTGCTTCACCGAGACAAGTGGAACAGAGAATGGAGTTGGTAATCTTATCAGCGTTGAAATATGGAGTCTCATTTCAGCGATACTCTTGGTTACACCTACAATTCCAAATATCATTTGGCTGGTGTATACGATATGTCTCAAATTCTTCGTGAACATCCGCAAGTGCGACAGGCCCCGGATGGAAAGTTCAAAATCATGTGAGTAAGACGCTGTGAGCTTTTTTAGTTATCTCATTCTGTTATGCGTCGTGACTAATATAATGCATTCTTTCAGCGCTAATGAAGATAACCATGAACTTGTTGCCTTGATTTCCAAACAAAAAGATAACAAGCGGAAGAAAGGAGGAAACTCCGGCAGAGGAGGACGTCGTGCCGCAACTTCTATGGGCTATCATCATTATAATAGAAATGGTTTCGGTCAAGGTCTGACAATGAAGTCTTCTCCGAAGGCAACCAACGGAATGCGTCCATTCAGTTCAATGACCAGATATAACAACCAAAAAGTAAGCACTCGTTAGATATCAGTAATTGAAATTCTGTTTTAGCCGATGCCCCCTCTGACAAACTATTCTCGTCCCTCCACGTCTAGCGCTCCGCGTTTTTCTGTGTTGCTACCGAAATTTGGAGTACCGAACAATACTGCCAACCAGTCATTCACTTTTGGAAGTACACAGAAGAATTACGCGGCGCCTTCGAAAAGCTCTGCGCCAATCAATCAGTTCCCTGGTCAACGTCCGCTGATGCGTGCTCCCACTGCTTCTTCGGTTGCCAACTGCTCATTGATTTCACTGGACAGTACTTGTTCGGAAGCGACATTAGTACAATCTACAGGGTCGTCAATACAGTCATATCCCTCGGGACACCTGCCTTCCATCAAAGAATTCACAGAGAATGCAAAATCTATGATGCTCAAGCTACACCCGGAAACAATTCATGTAAGAAGATGAGACAAAAAATATGATGATGTGATCACTATTAAAACTTTATCATCAATTCCAGCTCTCCGAGATGACTGATCTCTACACCCAGGAGTATGGAGTCTCTGTTGAACCGCTGCAACTATTCAGCAAAAGTTGGATGAATCTAGTGAAGAGTACGTTCAAAGAATGGCTGCAAATGAGTGATGGAGTGGTCTCATTGAAGCCAGAATGGTTCAAGAAATACGGAGCAGCTCTGAAGAGTTCAATCGCTCTCAAGCAAAAGCCTTCTGAGCAAGTTGCTGTCAATCCGAAACTCAATAAATCCGCCGTGATTCCGGACCCAAATGCCGTCATTCCCAAAGCAAACGTATCGCCTCAGCAATTTGACCCATTCTCACCCTTGAACGATACCCTTCCTAGTATTCAAGGGTTCCGCTATCAACCTCCACAGCGCAAGTCTACAGGGATTAGTGCACAATTTAACCGTACGTTTTGAGAACAAAATCATAAGGCCGTGAATCATCAGGTCTTCATTTAGCACGTCGTCCGATTTTGCGCACTCCAGAGAAGGTACAAAGTGTGAGGAAGCCCACCAAAACATCACCAGGCTTGAGGAAGGTCCCTGAACAATCGATTCCTAAGATGGAAATATTCTCATCTGAAACTGAATCAAGCTCATTGAGTCGGTTGCCGAGTGAGTCTGTGAAGCGAATGTTGTCCGTGAAGCCGTCTACATCAGATCCTCATTATGACGCTCGACAGCTTCGAAACTTAAAATACGTGGAAAAGCCGAAGGATTTGATCAACGATGTTGAGACCGCGTTGAACGGTAAAGGTTCATGTTATCCTTTCCTGTGTCCTAGAAAAACTGGTAAAATTTCAGCCGATCCTCAACTGAACAAAATAGTCAAGAAGAAATCAAAAGTATCGTTGAGACCGAATATGTCTTTATCGAGTAAACTTGATTCCATTCATATCAATGCAACTCCCAGCTGTGTCTCCGATCAGGTGCGTTTTCCTCCTTCAGAGGAACCATCTCGTACTCATTCTACTGGAACACTTAACAACGGAATGAGAATGTTTGGCCAGGCTCTCAATGCAGTTATGAAACAGAACGGACCCAAGGTAACTTTTGCCTTGAAACTTCAAAAAAGCTTAAATTCAGCCGACGGTGCCACAACAAAAATTGTACACCGTTCCATTAGTAGCTACTCCAGTTGCTAACAAAAATAACGAGGTCACTTCAACAGAGAAGCCTGAATCGGATGACGGCTGGGGAATTCCAGATGTTCCAAACAAACCACTGGTGATGTGTGCTTCAGAATTTTCGATCTTAACGTCAACTTGCAGGCTCTTCCAACTGTTTCCCGTCCAATCCTACTTCCACCAATGTCGAAAGGATCTTTGAGGAACAAAACCCGCTCCCGACCGTCTTCTATTTGTAAATCAATTTCCTCACAAGATGGAATCTGGCTGGAGAAAGCTCTTCATGCGACACTACCAGACGATGATAGCTGGTGATTTCGAAATGTTTTTAACCTTTATATTTTTAATGTATACACTGTACGTGTTTTGTTCGTTCAGTTCCAGCTGAGATTTTTTAACCAACGCCCTTTTCATATTTTACGTGTATGCTGGTGATTATATGCTTTCATACCTAATTGAATTATTAGCAAATAATTTTTTTCTTACAAAGCTCTCACCGTTGTTTATTGTTCGGCACGATAATTATTTGGAATTGGCACTCTAGAAGCTCTCAAGGCACATGAAAAAAGAAAAGCAGTTTCTCTTCGTCCCATGTAGTCAACCCTTTATTTCCTTTTCATTATAAGATTGGCATCAAACGATGTTCGGAGAGGCAAGCTAGGCCGTACGGCTTGTGCACACAAGCGGACGTGCCCATAAAACGTGAATTTATGATTCTGCGCGCTCTCCAAAGACTTGAAGTAATCGAATCTAAGAGAGAAAATAGTAGATAGAATACACTGAATATCGAAATCCTTGCAGGAAGGATCATCTCGAAATATTTATAACGAAATTCTAAATTAATTTTAAGGGTTCTAATACGTTGTAACTCAATTCTTCTATTAGTATCAGATGATAGTTTTCGTTAAAAAACATCATACCTAACGTTCGTTCCTAGGTTGATAAGATTTATGGTACATTTACAGTGTTATTCAAATCGATAGTCACTGTTTGTGTGGATCTCTTCCTCTTGTGTTTCGTCAAGACACTGTCTCTAACCCCACAAAGAGTGAGAGAGAACGAGAACACGGCCGTTTTTTCGCGTCCCTCTCACTGCGTCTCCACTCCTTCCTCTGTATTTCTCTTTGTTCTTGTCCTCCGATCGAGAAGGGGAAGAGCGGATGCGTCACCACATAGGCCTATTTTCCGCGTTTTTCGCTTTCCCGTGCTGGAAAAAGAAAATGCAACGCATGACAGTTCTATCACTAGTTTAATCAGATGCAAAACGAGTGTTTTTGTTATTTCAGTGACTATCTTGTACCGATTAGAATCGGCCAGAACTGCAGTTCAATCTATACGTTTATAGCTCTTGCGTTTATTTCGTAAGATTCTTCCTCCCTGACTTATTAAAAAATGTGTACAACTCTTGAGTCTAGTGCCGAAATTGTTCCAGAAAATGTATTGGCGCCTGGCTATCAAGTTACATTAAATATTGTTAGCCAGACAAGAATGCTCTGGGAAATTGAGCTGACCGTTTTCCTTCAATTCATTGCTCATCACAATTTCTCAAAATGATTTGAGAATGAAAACTTTCACAGTCTATCAGATGATTGTTTTTTTTTATTCCGCTCTCATGTTCTATGCATTTTTTTCGCTTTTTCCAGATGATTAATCTCTTTTTTTTCAGTTTTTCCCTCTCCAAATGTCCAACCAGTGTTGTTCAAAATAGTATCCAGCTCAATCTTTCCTCAATAATATCAGAAGTCTGTCGCATAAGATGACAACAACGATGCAACCAACTTCTGAAGTCACTGGATTCGGAGGAGGTCCTGGATCGAGAGTGTCGGACCTCATTCAGTTCCAGGAGATCGTTAGTTTTTTTTCCGAAGGCATTAAAAACTGTCTAAAAGTATTAAAGATATTACATTGGTGTGTAAAGCTATCGCGATAAGAATCATATTCTCTCATCTTCGTCTGCCAACTTTATTCGTTACAGATGTCCGAATCCAACGAGTCCTCATCATCTTCCAGTCAAACCAATGTGTCAACAAATGCAAACACTTCACCACGTGATAAGAATGGACAGGTTGAAGATCCTTCACCAGTCTACACCAACATAAGGGAGATTGAAGAATTGAATAGGTTCGTAGCCATGTTCAGTCTGAAAACAAGTCCGATTCTCGTAGTTAGAAACAAAGTCTCACTAGTTTCAGCCGTCCGATCCCGCCGACTCCACGAGCTGACGCCCAGCCGCGGAGGGATCTCCTGAATGGATGGTTTGAGTACGAAACAGATGTTGGTCGAACGTTTTTCTACAACAAAGAAAGCGGAAAAAGTCAATGGATACCTCCGAGGTTCATCAGGACACCAGCCCAAGTTCAGGTCTGAAATTAATTCCTCTTCTTTTATCATCTTTACTAATAAATAACGCAAAATTCTGTGTGTTGACAAAAAGTGAGCTTATGTAGGCTCAAAACCCTATTTCTTCCCGTAGGCAAATTTTTTCGCGCGATAGTTTTGTACTGATAGATCAAAAATTTCAGGCCTACCCGAAGGGCCCCAGAGGGGCGCAGCCTTCTGGTTTTAAGAAACGACAAACTCATAACTTATTTCAGGAATTCCTGCGTGCTACACGAACGAATTTAGATCAAACGTTCAGTTTCCAAGGATCTTCAACGTCATCTGCCGACGAACAAAAGGAAAACAAAATGGATGAATCACAATCAGATGATCGGAAAAGTCAGTTAATCGAAGATGAAGAAGTTTTTGATGAAATTTGTGAGGAAGTTGAAGATCAGTCTGAATCCGTATTAGAGACACCAAATCGACCTCTTCCGATTCCGAACTTCTCCGACGACGAAGAAGAAGAAAGTGAAGCAGAACCGAAGGAGACGGAGAAATCTGTGGAAATAATCGATGATGGGTTTTCGGATTCAGATTGTGAAGAAGAAGAGCAGGTCCCTTCAACTTCAAGAAAAGCTTCAGGAGCCTCAGGAGCAATGATGCCACATCCATATGTACAAATGTCTACATTCCAGTCTACCTTCCCGAGGTAACTTTCACTTCACAGACTTGAAAATTTGTAACCGAAAGTTTTTCAGAAGCAAAGAAGCCGAGAAAGATAACATGACTCCATACATGATCCCTCCAGACGCAACTGGAACCTCGAAAACTCCCAGCTCAATCCATGTTCGCCGTCCATCGCCTTCCAGTCTCCGATCGGTATCTTTTCAAAATAAATGTACAGTATTGAAAAACGTTCCGATGCCACAAGTGCTTCCAACCACTTCCACCAGTTTCGATCATCCGCAATATCACAATACACCGGATCGACCATGTTACATCGAAGAATCTGGCGATTTCACATCATCGTCACGATGTGAAGAAAGAAGAGGAAGTAGTGAAGGACGAGAACCTGTTCGAACTATTCGATGTGGTGATATGGAGAGAAGTGAGAAGGAAGAGCCTTTAGAAAAGTCGGCAAAACCGAAAAAGAGGGAATGGATTATGAACTACATGTATCTGACTACTGCACATTTGATTCTATACAAAGACCAAAAAAGCGCTGAGGTAAATTTTTAGGTTTATTCTGTTTCAAAACTAGAAAAAGATTTTTTTAGAAACATGGAAAACACTATGATGCTCCACAAGGAGTTTGGGATCTACGCGGAGCCACGGTGTCGTGGTATCAGGATGACATGCAGAAAAAGAAACAACGGAAATATATCCAACTGGAATTGTGTAACACCAAAAAATACCTGTTGAGAAGCTCCAGTGAAACGGAAGTCGTTGAATGGTACAAGTCGTTGGAAGACGTCGTTGCGAAACTAGTGAGTTCTTGGGTCTTATTTGAAAACTGTGTTTGTGTTTCCGATTGACTTCTTCTTGATGGCGGTAACAATTATGGGATTATACCCGGACAGAGATTAGCCACTCTACAGACTTGTTGCCAACTTTTTTATACATTAGAGACAAAGGCCAAAGTTTTCTTGTATTCAAAAAAATCAGTCTACCATTCTATACGAAAACTACATAATGTGGCATACAGCTTGCTCAAGAGTCAAAATGCTCAGTTTACAGAGGTCTACTAGCGAGGTATATAGACAACTTATCCTATTCTACCAGTTTCTTTTTTGTAAATTTCTTATTAGTCTCCGTTCATTCCAGCCCACCCCAGGATCTTCGAGTCAAGCAATGATTGATGTGACGAACAGTGTTGCTCGTAATCCATCATACATTGGCAGTACGCGACCACTTTCACATGCATTGCTTCCAATGTGAGTTGTCCCTTTGAAAACAGCGAATCTCAAATTCCATTTGTCCGTCATTCAAAATGCGTTGTTTCTTCAGAAGTCGAAGTATGCGGCGTCGTGATGATCCTATGTCACAATCAGCAATTGACTCAATGTCTACAAGTGCAGCTGTTGATGAATCTAGACCATCAAAAGAAACAATCCTGGAGAAGTTGAGAAGATTTTTCAGGACCCGGCCTACTGTCGAAAGTCTTAAGGAGAAAGGGATTTATAAACGTAATAGTTTCCTCTGAAAATGAGCGAAGTACATTTTATCATTTGCAGCGGAACCTGTATTCGGTTCAACTCTTTCTGCCATCTGCCAACATGAAAGCTCCCTCGTCCCTAAATTCATCAGAGTTATCACAGAAGTAATCGAGAGTAAGGGATTGGAAACGGATGGAATTTACAGGTAAGTTACAAACTAGCGTAAAATCTGTTATAGTTAGGTCCACCCATGGCCTCACTTCAAGAACAATTTTCTTGGTTCGCAATGATAATTTGAAAATATTGTCAACTAATAAAATGTAGCTTTTATAATGAACAACATTCAATAAGTGAAAATGTTTTGCAATTCTCAATGCGAATCGGGATATATTCCCTTGAAGTGAGGTATTGAGAGGCGCTACTATTACAGGTTTTACAGTACGCTGATTAAATGCGTTGCACATCTTTATTTTTCAGAGTTAGTGGAAATCTGTCTGCAGTTCAAAAAATTCGATGTCAAGCAGATCAAGACAACTACAAAGCACTGGTTGCCGAGGAAGACATCCATGTTCTCACCGGAGCTCTCAAGTTGTTCTTCCGCGAGCTTTCCGAGCCATTGTTTCCTATTTCTCTTCACAAGGAATACACTTCTGCAATGCGTAAGTTTGACTTCAAAAAACAATTTTTTAACGGAATTTCAGAAATGCCAAATGCTTCCAATCGATTCAAAAAGTTCGAAGAGTTGCTCAATCGATTGCCAAGCGAGAATCGGGAAACACTGAAGATGCTGCTGCGCCATTTGAATCGTGTCGCTTCGCATTCTTCTCAAAACCGAATGCAACAGCATAACCTTGCAATCGTTTTTGGTCCAACTTTGTTTCACAATGGGGATGGAGCTGTCAATTCTGCCGCCAAGAATAAGAAGGCAGCGAAAAAGACGAAAAGTTCCAAAAAGGTAAGTGAAGGCGTTCGAATAAAATTAAGGATCGGCATTTATTTTTCCGGAAGTTTTCGAATTTCCATATTCAACCCATGACTCATTACAGGAAGACCCCCAACCGACTCCGATTCAATCGAACTCCCACCTTGCTTTCTCGATGATCATGCAGTCTCAAATCGTCCAGTATCTTCTCGAATCAGCCAACAAATTCGACATTCTCAAAGCACCAGTCAATATTGGACGATAATTATAGAATATTCAATTTCTCCAAATTTCTCTGGTTTCACAAAAGTTGTGATTTTGTTTCCCCTTCCGTTTCACTTTGGGTGTCCAATATGCCAAATGGGTAATTCTTCTCTCTTAATTCTTTGAGTATATGATTCTCGACACTTGATGATGATTTTGTAAATATCGACCTTATTCATACGCCTATCCACTTTCAGAAGCAACTTTCAAGCACTAGTCGATTTTTAAATTATATACGTTTGTTTTTAAAGTCAATTATACGCTTTATGGCAGTTCATGTATGTTTTATTGAATACTTCTTTCGCTCAGACACTGAATAAATTGTGATATTTGTAATGAAAACAAACGTATCCTTCAGGTACCTTCCCCTCAATTTTGATATTGATTTTTTGCTTTTAAAAGGATTCTGAAAAGAAGTGGAGTTTCAGATGCCTGACAAACAAGTTATTTGGATGCTCAATGAGTTGGAAGGATTCGAAAAACCAAAAATCAAGTTAGAGCAATATGCCACGTCATCTGAACTTGCAGGTAAAATCATTGTGCGAATAGAGGGAGAATTCTCGAAATTCCGGAATGCAGGATCGCGATCCGTAGATTTTCAAATTTTGGAGTGTTCGAACTATTCAAAACGCTGGAATCTCTGAAGTTCTGGAGTTTCATGATTCTTGAATTTTGAATTTTCGGAATTTTGGAATATTTCCGAATTTTCTAATATTCGATAAGTCACGGAGACCTGGCGCTATATAAATGCAAACGCACTCTACTGGGAGGCGCTTTCCGCCTTCAAATTTTCAAATTTTTTTATGCTTTGGGTGAAATTTTTTCCGGTATTTTCGAGGTGAAAGGATTGCTCGCCTCCTATTATCATCGCAGTGTGTGGAAAAAACTGAAAAAAATTGTCCAAAACAATAGAAAAAATTCAAAAGGTTCGCCGGCCTAAAAATTTGCCCGCTGGAGCGCGAATGCATTTCTATAGCGCCAGGTCTCCGTGATAAGTGTGATTCTCCAAGTTTTCAAAATTGGAACCTAGGTTCGTACCTTCGATTTTTCAAAACAAAAAATCAAAGAAAGCAATGCAAGTCTTTCCGAGACCCGGCATGATTTTTAATCTGTCGACAATCCTTCTGGAACATTCTGATCGGATCAAAAAATAAGTTTTTTTTTCAGTGGCAATGATGGAAATGATTAATGAAATCGTAGGGTTGACTGGTGTGAAACTAGTTGACATCGGATGTGGTTGTGGAATGTTGATGACAACAGCAGCGACGCTGTATGAACCAGAATCAGTGCTAGGAGTAGATATCGACGAGGATGCACTCGAGATTTGCGCCAGGAATTTAGAGACTGCAGATCTACAAGAACGGTACAACCATCACTGATAGCAGCCTCTATGCCTTCCCTTTTGCAGGTGTAAAACCCTTCAAGCCGACATTTTGGATTCAGAATCAGAAATCCCTCGTGGCACATTTGATGTAGCTGTAACAAATCCACCATTTGGAACCAAAAATAATGCAGGTCAGAAAGAATCCATCATTCTCGCTTGTTTCAAATCTATTCAGGAATGGACATGAAATTTGTTCGAATTGGTCTCGAGTTGGTTCGTCCTGGTGGAAGTGTATTCTCACTTCATAAATCCTCTACGAGAGATTATATTCTGAAGACAGCGAATAAGTGGGAGAACGTCGAGGTTGGTATTGAAGATTGTTCTTCGGAAAAATAACGTTTGCTCCAGGCCAAATGTTGTGCTCAGATGCAATGGCGATTGCCGGCGACCTATAAATTTCACAAGAAAAAGGAAGTTGACATCGATGTAGACTTGGTCCATTTCAAAAAAACGAAAATCTGAAAAGTAAAAGAAGAAGTGGAGAGTTCAAGTGGACGACACGAACAGATCACTCCAAATTGTTAATTTTTAATTGAGGTTATAATTGTTGATGGTAAAAAATGAAACTTCTTCTTCAATCTTGACACGAAAGGCACAATCTTTTAATGAAAACAAAGAGGGTAATTGTACATCATGGCTGATTTCATGAAAATCAGAAGACTACAGAAAAATCACAATAAAATAAAAGCTCTATATAGGGCAATAGGTAGTGTAAAACACATTACTTGCTTGCGAATCTGACAAAGTTCTTAATACATCTGATGAGAGAAAAAGGAATAATATTAGCACGAAAGGGATGAATATTAACGAAGCATTATAGCGAGAGGGAAACAACCGTAATCAATGTGAGACTGAAAGTGTGAGTGGGTGAGGGTGGATTTGAGATACTGTCAGACATCTAGAGACGAACTTTCTGCTTGTCCCGACGGTCCTTGGCACGTCTGAAAAAGTAAATTATAGCTTCAAGATTTCGTTTCTTCGTGATCACAGAAGCCCCAGACCTTCTAAGCTGGTATCATTGAATGAAAAGATCAAACGCACCGCCCAGTACGGAATTCAAAAAGAAACGGACCAACAATAAAGAAAAACATCAATCTTCCATTTATCTATTCATTTGCCCGTTCAATGACCGGTATGGTCCGTCCCCTCCTTCTGTTACCTTCCTCTTCTCTCTGTGCACACGTCTGTTTGACCACATTGGGTCGGACAGACACAATCATTTCCATTTTACAGCCCATTGGGAACCTGCCGGTATCTAGGATGTTTCTATTGCACTCGTAAATCTTCAGATGCACACTAATATTGTCAAACAAGGTAGCAGAAAATGTCTGTTTGGCAGGCACATGGCGTGACTTACGGGAGCAGATCTCTAAAGATCTTGAGATCGGGTTCTATGATATCAACAGGGTGGACCCCTACGAGAAATTTTAAACGAGGAACAGTGAGACAGAGACTTCTCTACAGTACTCCCAATTAAAGAATCGTAAAAGAGACCAATTAACAAACTTCTTCACCTTCCCACGAAGAGCGGACGCATCTCAAATTGTGGCCTCCAATTACACAACTTTACGATTCTTTAATTCCATGGAACTATCGCTATAAGTGTGCGTAGAAGCAATCTCGAAGAAAGATTACGGTAGAAGAGGAATGGTGTGGATCCCGTTTCATGTTCATATCCTCTTCGTCTCGATTCAAGAGAGCTAAATCGGGCAAACAAAATGTAGAGGCGTGTTGCTCGTAAAGGACAGATTTTAATGAAGAATGTATTAGATTTGCAACATCATCCGTTAATTAGATGACGTAGAGAAGAATGTGTCAATATTTGGAATGTCGGGTAGCCGAAGCAGTTTCTATTATAAACTAGAAATGATGAGAAACTTTCAATGAAACTGAATTTGAAGATATCAGCACCAAACAGATTCCAACGTTCGTCAGGGTTTGTTTTCCCCAATTTGCCACCCGCATCATCACAAACGATCCATAGAAGATACCAACGCCTCTCTTTTCACGGCTAAACGGGCCTATCTTCTCGCGACACGGGCCAAATTACGTAAGCATCGTAACTCACACTAGCTGTCACCTATGCCGCCCTTTCATCTCTTAACTCTATCAGTAACTTATAGACGCCCTCAAATTTGTACTCATCAATCAAAACATCACGGGGGTAGAGAAAAAATACTGACCTATTTTGAAACCAAATCTTGATTTGTCGCTCAGTCAAACTGAGCATAGTTGACAACTGCGATTTCCGTTCCGATGTTATGAAAGGGGATGTGTGAAACTCCTTCTCCAATTCAAGTCGTTGATAGTCCGAATAGACCATCCTATACTTGTCAGCTGTCCGCACTCGAACATCTGAAATTGATTCAAGTTACAATGTTCTTCCCCTCATTTATTTCAGTCTCAAATAGTGGAATTATGAAGAGTCAAGTCATAAACATCGCTTTTCTACCTTTCAATCAGTGATAAGAAGACAGATAGCGGCTCCTTTTCAAAGCGAAGCCAAACTATCGAAGAGACGCACTGACTATGAAACCGTAACCAAAACGAACTTACTGTTTGTGCCGGGACCTGTTGGCAACGTTTTCGTGACACTGCCTGCTCTCCGTTCTTTTCCACTGCCCAGTGGCATCTTCCAGGCGAAAGGCTGAAAGACAAAGCCATTCAAAACATCCGGTCAATGTGGATACTCACTTGTTGATAGTCCATGAACGGCCATACGGACGGTTGATAAGCTCTCATCTGATAGTTGGCAGCAGCTGCAGCAGCAGCGGCGGCTGAGATATCAGACGAGGAGGAAGTTGATGGAAACGGAGTCATATCATTTGGAGATGGATACATTCCACTATCACTACTACTACTTCCATTTGAGAGTGGAGCTTTTACTTCGACAACGTCCGTTGTCGGAATGTGGCCACTGGTACCAAGTTGGTTCAGCCCAAATGAAGAGTAGATATCGGGATGACCCTGAAACTTGAAGTTTTCAAAAGATCAGATGGCTTTGAAACTGACATAGAATCCTGCATCACCCATTTGTGGCCACCTTCCATAGAGTTGAGGGTCGAATGAAGGTTGCAGCATTTTCTCTCTAAAAAGTAAGAGTTCGAAACGAGTTCGGGAAACTTGATAATCTTAAAAACGAAATGAAACTTGAAAGCTTAACACCTTCTTGATCAAGTGTTCTTGACAATTGATGCATAAACGCCTATTACCCCCCACAAACACCTCATTCCATTCCGACAGTTGACGGTCAGAGTGGGCGGAGTCTTGGCTTCCAATGCGGCGCTGGGGCGGGGTAGCGCGTGCTGGTATACAGTAATCATAGAAGATGGGCATTTGCATATAACCTTTAGAACAAATTCATCTCAATGCCAGGACGACGACGACAATATTTGAGAAGACGTGGAAAGCAAATATTTTGAAGAAGAATAACGATCGAAAGGGCTTGGATTTACAACTATCGGTATTAGAAACATTCATAGAATTCTGTCTTATTTTATCGAACCCTGAGCAGTCGACAAGAATAATTTGAAACTCACTTCAGCGGTTGTGAATTCATGAACGGCATCATTGAATAGTTGGGCCAAGCGACGTTTCCGACGTTCGTTGGAGACGAAGAGGATGAGGAGGAATCGTTTTCGGAAAATTCAGACTTGACATCGACTGACATGCTGTAAAGTGAAATTTGTTTGAAAAAATGACACAGAAGCGCGAATATTCATAAAAGCAGGAGGTTTTAGTGAAGATAATGACAATAAACGTCAAAACTCTAAAGACGCATTCGAGCTGCTCCGCCCTGCGACCGTGGCATCGGAAGGCTCGGGATGGGCGGAGTTTTTCTAAGAAGAAAGGATGACGAGGGTGAAAGATTTACGGCTTGGGAGAAAACACAGTTGAGCAGATCGAGTTTACGATTATTATAGGGGTGCGCAGCGGTAGGTAGACTGATGAAACATCGATCTTAAACTGAAGGGAAACAGTGAAATTTGACTAGAAAACGAGAAAGAAATGCTTTTTTGAGAGGAAGTCATTTCAGCCATTCGACTTGGCCGATGTGGTGTCTCACCACGAAAAAAATTTATCGTACTTTAAAGGAACATATTCAAATGTTTATTTACTGTCTGGATTTCTGCCTATTTTCAGTCTACTTTCGGTAGAGTTTTACAAAAAAGCACAAAAGTTTCCCCTTTCCCAAAAATACGCTGAAAAGCTTGAAAATCGGCAGAAATCGAAACAGTGAGTTGCTATTCATGCATGTTCCTTTAACGGTACAATTTCGCAAAGGGGAACCACGGTGGCCAAATCGAGAAGTCTGGGGTGATGAATGTTTCTCGAGCTTTCCGTAAATTTATTTCAGAAAAATAGGATAACTGAAAAAAACATTTAACACTTTTATTTCTAATTCCCAAAAAAAAGCATTATATTTGCGAGAAAAAAAAGAAATCACCGACGGAGCATTCAAAAATTAAGTCACCGTTTTTGAATTCGAAATGGCGCCAATTCGCTCGCAGAAAATGCATCCTCTAGACTCACCTCGGTTTTGATCTACCGGTCCATAAAATTCTCCCTGGAAACGATACGTCCATTAAATAATAAGATTTCCAGAGAGTATTCATCAAGACAGAGGGAGAGACTATTCAGTAGAGAGTATTCGAAAATGAAAAAAATCGGCATTTTGATTACGAATGCTCGCACTTGTGACTGACTGATGCATGTGGAAGCACTGCACAAGAAATACCGTAACCCAGACAGATTTCTTGTTATCAATAAATTTCCAATGGTGAACTGTCCAGCCTAAAAGTTGCAGAATAAAGAACGCTACTGAAGGTTTTCCATAAGAAATCGCGAGATGAAAGAGATATTAAAAAGTCCATATCGCTCGTTAGTCGGTTCACAAAGACTCGGTGGCAGTGATAATGATTGTTTGTGATGAGAAAGGAGGAGTATAAGAGCCATTAAAACGTTTACGATCTGGGAACTGTGCAGTTGACTCCTCGAAGACTCAAAGAGGTTTCATCCGATTCTACTCGAAGCACCGTATCACTTTTGACCCGGTCGTCTATTACGTAATACATTTCCTCTCGATGCACCGCCTTGATATGCCTTGGTGTCTTTACTGTTGCATAGATACACCTGACTGGTAATAAGGGTGAAGAGGATAATGTTGATTCTGGTGAACTTCTAATTAGAAGATATATTTGCTGGTGTAAATTCAGGAGATTCAATTTACAGATGAGTTTCATTGAGCATTTAAAAATAATCGGCCATAGGTTCTGGAAAAAAAATCTGGTTCGTTCAGAACACTTTTCCAGAGTGTTAATGTGAAAACTAGGTTTTTTTTCTCTGGGAAGCATATGCAAGAATAAAGAAGAACTGCGGATAAAACCATTCCGAACTACCGTGGTTCATCGTGTTTTCCTCGAGAAGTTGTTGAAGAGCCTAAATTGGAGAATGAAAGTTTCAGAATGTCCTCCATTCTCACAGATGGGTGGCGCAACCACTTGCATCTTCTTCTCGTTGAGGATTAGTGTGCGGCAAACCACAAAACATGCCCTTCCTTATTCTTCTTGCTCTGTATAATGTGAGTGTTCCTTTCCTTCTCTTTTTGTAATGGGATACCGAGTTTTATGGGTATCTCCGCCTCAGCTTGATACTCGGATTTACGGTCGACTTTCGGGAGGAATAAAGAAAAAGCCTCTCCATGGGGTGTCGGCTCTCCGATTTCTTTTCGCGCATCTTTTGACACGAAGCCGACAAATGCTTTCGGAGCACGATTGATATAAACAATTAGTGTGACCTTTTCTCTCTGATGACTATTGGTATTACTCGAGTAAAAAAGGGGAATGACACTAGTTTCGAAAAGAAAAAAAAATACATATAATTTTTAGATCAAAGTTCGGGTTCCCCCATTGAACTAGTTCTTCCGCGATTCCATGTACTTTGTGATATCCGCTGAGAGCTGTTGCATTGCCACGTCGAGTCCGTCTCCATTCAATGCACAGGTCGAGTGAATAGACCACGTTCCGCTGCGATGGAGATTGAGGCCTGGAACTTAAGACTGTGTTTATTACTTATTTCACCTTTCCGTACCAAGTTTGGTGGAGATTTCCTCCGATGTCATGGCTCCTGGAATGTCCATTTTGTTTGCAAGGATCACAACCGGGATCTGAAAACGGTAAATCAGGTGAATCACATTTTTTAGAAGTCTGAGAAACACAAAACTCTTCTTTCAAACATGTCATCCACAAAAATACTGGTATTCTCAAAATAATTTGCTTCTGGGAAGATGGTTTTATGGGTATTTACGACTAAGCCCGCCTGCTCAGTTCGCTCAACTTTTGAGACTGGAGCTGTCAGCACTCAGAAGTTTTTATGATGGGGAATCCCTTATCAGAACAGAAGGTCTTTCATGAGAAAGATTTGATGAGCTTACCCCCCGGGAAGCGACGTCCTTGTGGTCCAGAACCATCCACAATTCGTCTTTGAGCAATTCAATCCGAAGACGATCTGCGCTGTCGAGGACGAAGATGACTCCTTGCGATGAGTGGAAATAACTCTCCCAGGTGCTTCGGTATTTCACTGCAAAATTGAAATCTTAGAAGACACTGATGACGTCATGTATTCACTCTGTCCGGCCATATCGAATGCGTGAAAACTGAGATTTTGAGTGCTGAAGTTGGTAACCACATGGCCAACTGTTGGCACAATCTGCTGACTTCTAGTCTCTGGAGTCTTCAGCTGATTCAGAATCGTGGTCTTTCCAGAGTTGTCAAGGCCCACGACAACGATGTTCACATCCTTCTTTCCCATTCCGAACAAGTTCGAGAGCGATGAAAAGAAACCCATTTTGGTCTGAATAGAGCAGTTTTCGAAAAAGGGTGATCAGTCAATTATGAATGAGTGAACAAGTGACAGATTGACCTTTTTCGGCGAAGGTTCAAACAAATGCTTCAAAGAAAGTATCGACATGCTGGCAGACAGTTGGAGGGTGTAACAGACGGTCAAAAAGGATAGATTTTAAAATGAATAGAGTGATGAATCAATCAGGTCCAGGAGAAGTCAGGAGTTGTGGTTCAGAAAATTAATCGGAACGTCATACACCGAAAAGGTTAAACCTGGAACAGAGCTGCCCTTCTCCTGACTTTGACAACATTTATCTTGATTCCCATTGAGAATTAAAAAAAGCTGTCAACTAATAAAATGTTGCTCATAATAAGTTATTAGTTGACAACTTTAAAAATTCTCAATGCAAACCGAGATAAATACCCTTAAAGTTAGGCGAAAGAGGCGCAACACTATTGCAGTATTTGCTCACTAACTATTTCACTCCGAATTCTTAGCGCTTTCCTAACTTTTCCATATCTGAACTCGAGAAACCACTATTTTCCCTACCTAACATTACGCAACTCCAACCTCTTTCAACTGTTTCCGCCTGCCTATCCTTTCCTAATCCGGTGAAGCATAGAAAGACGATTATAACGGGAAAGGGTCCCGAAATGCATAAATTTCCCGGCTGGTAATAAAACTGTTGCACAATTCGGTGCGGTGAGAAAAGAAGAAGTAAGAGGAGACACGGAGAGAGGGAAGAAAAAGAAGAAGTCGATATTATTCTTCTCTCGTTTTTCGAAACCATGGAAACGAGCACGCGGCTTCCGGCGAGGAGGTTAGCGGAACGAGAAGAGAACAAGATTTATAGAGAAGGTTTATAATAGACAATGAGAGATTTAATGATGACCCATTTTTTGCTCTTCCAACTGCCGCTGCTGTTTTGTCTGCTCTTCGTCAGCTTCCAATCTTTCCAGAAGAATCGATCCAACTTTGGAAACAATTGAGAAGAAGACAAAGCACCCTATGATGATGACAGCTGAAGTTTAATTGTTTCCTAAAATGGAAAGCTCTTTTGAAAGTCAAACCTCCAACAACTATCAACTGCCAGCTTGGTTTCGTGAAAAAGAATCCAACCAATGCTATTGCTTCCAAAATGTATACAAAACTAGCTACCAGTTGTCGATGTAAATGAGATCCCAAAAATGACCCGATCGGTCCTCCACAAGCGGATATCGGTACAGTAACCGAGAAGTATCTCCATGCCATGATATCGATGTCTCCCATCATGACGGCTCTGTAGTAGAATCCGAAGACCGCAATAGTTCCCTTTAAGACGACAGTTGTTGGAGTGGCAGTCTTTTCAGTGACACGGAAGAGGAGGGTGATGACTGAGAAGATGCAAATGTCGATTCCAGATCCAGCGAAAGCGTCGAAGATTCCTCCGATGATTCCGGTGAAGAAGAGAACCCATCCTTTCCAGGCACAGAACTCTGGAATCTCGCGGAATGTCGATCTTTTCCTTTGAGCGTTTAGAATTCCCAGAGACAATGCAAATGCTGTCCAAATCGAAACAAACAACATTTTCTTCTGGGGACCAGTGAAAAGAGGATCGATCCAATGAACTCCGATGATAAATCCAGGTACAGCTCCAAGACATCCCAATATCACAGCGCGAGTTTCAAACTTAACCTTCATAATCATCACGCAAACTAACGCAGAAGTCATTCCTGAAGAAAAAGTAGTCAGATTCTGTAATCTAGTCAAATAGTGCACCTATACTCTGCATCATCAAAGCGAAATCTCTAGCAATAGTTGGATCGATATGTAAAGCAAGTGTCATAACTGGAAAGGCGACGGCTCCGGCTCCTTCCGAAGTCATTCCACCGATTATTGATCCGAGTATCATCACAACTGGCATGTGCCAATATGTTGGGTAATATTGAAACAAGTCATATCGAATTGCTACTGACCACCAGACTATCTGGAATCGTACAGTTTCTTATGTATTGAAGTTTGAAAGATGTGCAGTATGAACAAGTTCGATACTCTTGGAAATCGTAACGTTCTTTTTCCAGTGCAGATTAACGTTGTTTTCAATTTTAAAATTCTCTAAAACCCACATGTATAATTGTCATGGGCAACAACATGGCAACCCATTTCCTGTGTTTTATGAACACTAAATCTTGGATCGTTGGATTTTCAGGAAGTCTCTCCACTTTTTCAGCGTGGTCATCATCCAGAGATTGGCCTGAAAGTTGGAATTCAGTTTGAAAGTTCTCCTGAATCTCTCACCTTCAAATAAGTACTTCCGACACCAACTCTTGATTCTCTGTCCAGTTGTCATTGTCTTACTCGGGATCATCTCATTTTTGCGTACATTCTCTGAATATAGCCGTATCATAACTTTTGTCGAAGTGATAAAAAGTCGACCCCATCTTCATTTCTTTGTCTACCTTTTTATACTCTTCAGAGGGATACTGTAAATAGACACAACGGAAACGATGACGAAATGAATTCATCGTTGAACGATGAAAGTTGAAAGACCGATCGTCTGCGTTTCTTCGTTGTTCACACTGTTTCTCGATTTGATAAACGACGAAAACCCGGTTGGATTTGAATGAATTCGACCGATTGGGGGAGGAAAAAGGAGAGTTATTTTTGGGAGAAGAAGGAAAGTGATTGTTTGATTCTTTTTATTCTGATTCGTTCAGTCAAATGGGTACTCATCATGCCGGTATGGGAGAAGGAAAAACTATTTGAACTTGATGAAAGATTTTTGATGCAGGCCAAAATCGGATCAGCACTGGAAGGTAAGAGGTGGTATTGTGTATCTTGTCCCTTTTGGCCGGCAATGTATCTCGGTTCACATTGAAATTTTCAAAAACTGTCAACTAAAAAATTTTGCTCGTAGTAAGATATAAATTTCATTAGTTCACTTTTCTCAAAACATTAATGCGAGCCAAGATAAATGTTCTCGAATTGAGGGGATAGAGTGTATAACTATCGCAGGTTTGACGGTTATTCCTTGCACCGTACACTCTTAGATCTTAGATTAATTTCTTCGGAATCCAATCGTCGAAGTTTGTGAAGGGACCAGACGGGCCTCTCCGAGGCTCCTCGGGTATGTCTTATATGTTTTGATCTAACGGTCTGAATCAGCGAGCGAATAACATTGCATCAAAACAATTGAAGGATTTGAGCCCGCACAAGCTCATTTCCAAATTTATCGAAAATCTGAACAGACAAGCATCATTAATACTCCATTTCTAATGATCTGGGGGAATTTCAGAAAGTTTGGTTCAGTACGAGTGAGAGCACGCAGCATCTTCCGTTTGTTACTAGTTAAGAATGTTTCACGCAATGTAGAACTTTTTTGTTCCGGATGAGCTCCGGTCTGAAGACGGTCCTTCCTCAACTTTCTATCAAGTATCACCACATCTAACAAGAAAAGTCAAAATAGGCAATCTTTTACAACTCACCTCATTCCAAAAACCTTGATGATCCATTCAATTTTTCCAAGCGCCGAGGTACAAAAATATATGAGTTAAAATGACGCTCGATAAAAACAGATTACTCATGAAAGGGATGTGGTCAGATTATGTGAATTACATGATCAAAGATTCGAAAGTAAAAAATTGAAGTCTGTTTTGTTTCGTCTGTTTCGTCTGTTTCGAAAATCCCCCATTTTTCTATTTTTTGATTGTAATGTTTCGACAAAATATTCCGTCTGAAAGATTTACGATTTTCCCATTTGATAATGGTGGTCTCTCGACTTGTTCCAGTTAAGACGCCAGTTATAGTCTTTGTCTTTCTGCTAAAAATAAAGTTTGAAATTTTTCTTTGAAAATACTGTATTCAGAGATCGTCACAGAAAAATGTTCACATAGAGAGAAGAAATGTCTAATCATAGAAGAGGAAAACGGTCAAAGAAAGAACCCGTCGATGTCAAATGGTGTGTCAAAAACTGAGAACTAATAAGAGAGAAGATTAGAAGGTGGAGGTGATTCCGTTCTTCTGAGCTTCCTTTTCCTGGCGAGCTTCGATGCGGTTCATCAGAATGGATCCGGCCTTGGAGAGAGCTGAGAAGAAGACGAATCCTCCGAGGATGATGCAACCTGGAATGAATGTAGTTTAGAACTGAAATCAGATGTCAAAGTGTACTCACCTCCAGCAGCAATGAGTTGCCAAGCGGGTCTGGTGAAAAGGAATCCAACGAGGGCGATTGCTTCAAGGACATAGACGAATCCAGCAACAACTTGACGATGAAGATGTGATCCCAAGAATGATCCGATTGGTCCAGTAGCAGCAGAAACTGGAATGGACACAGCGAAGTATCTCCATGCCATGATATCGATGTCTCCCATCATGACGGCTCTGTAGTAGAATCCGAAGACCGCAATAGTTCCCTTTAAGACGACAGTTGTTGGAGTGGCAGTCTTTTCAGTGACACGGAAGAGGAGGGTGATGACTGAGAAGATGCAAATGTCGATTCCAGATCCAGCGAAAGCGTCGAAGATTCCTCCGATGATTCCGGTGAAGAAGAGAACCCATCCTTTCCAGGCACAGAACTCTGGAATCTCGCGGAATGTCGATCTCTTCTTCTGAGCGTTTAGAATTCCCAAGGCAAAAGCGAACGCAGTCCAGATGGAGACGAAAAGCATTTTCTTTTGTGGTCCGGAGAAGAGGGGATCGATCCAGTGAACACCGATGATGAATCCTGGGACTGCTCCGAGACATCCGATGATGACGGCACGATGCTCGAATTTGACTCTCATGAAGAGAACACATACAAGGGCAGAAGTCATTCCGATGGATTGAATCATCAGGGAAAAATCTCTGGCAATCTCTGGTTTGATATGGAGAGCAAGGGTCATGACTGGGAAAGCGACAGCTCCAGATCCTTCAGAAGTCATTCCACCGACAAATGATCCGAGAGCCATTGTCACTGGCATGTGCCAGTAGTCATGGTAGTATTGGAAGAGGTTGTGACGGATAGCAGTGGACCACCACACAGTCTGGAAATCAGAATATTGAGAAGGTTCTTCTAAAAGTGTAAGAAATTACATGAATGAGAAGGAATGGGATGAGCATGGCGACGAATTTTCTGTATTTGATGAAAACCAAGTCTCCGAATGTTGGGTTTTCCGGAAGATTGGTGAGTTTATCGGCCTGGCCCTCCTCGAGATGTTGTCCTGAAAATGGTCACATTTTTGGGGAATTAGTGACATTTTGAACAAACCTTCCAAGAGATATTTCTTGCACCATCTCTTCACTTTTTCTCCACAAGTGAGAGGTTCTTCATGTGTGTACGGAGTTTTCTCGAGTTCCATCGGACGGATCGAGGTCATTTTCAGCCAACTGAAGCAGGTGTTGATAAAGAGAAAAGAGTTGGATGATGATGGTTGGAATGTTTGATCGCGAACTTATATATGATCAGAGTTATGGGCGGTACTTGGAAGTAAGGTACGGTAGGCGGGGGATGTTGGCAACGGAAATGATTGCAATGTCCGAGACAAAGGGGTCATGTATGCGCATTCGAAATGGGCGGAGTTTCACGTCTTCTCTCTTCTATCTGTTTTCGGTCTAATTCTCTTCGTCTCTGAATTTCATCGATGACCTCGAGGGGTGATTTGTCGTTTATCGCTGAACGTTGAAAGATCACAAATGTCTGCGTATATGGAAATGGAACACTATTTAGGCAGGGTTTTGTATAATTCTCTGGAGGCTCCACGACAAGAGACGAAAAATGAAGAATCGAAGAGAAGAGGATGGATTTAATTGTATTCAACATTCATCAGCGCCTCCTTCTCTATCTATGCTTTTTTCTGTCGAGAATTTGTATAATTTGCATATTTGAATGCATTTGGGTATTCTAGGTTTTGGGGAGGTTAGAGGTCATTCGAGGTTGAGGACAAATATTTGATAACATTGTAGTTCATAGAGTTCTTCTCAAAAAGTTCCTCGCGTGAGGTGGCTGCTTTCCACTTGTGTATTATGATGCCACCGTATGCACAATTGATTAATCAACCCAATTAAACTTCAGAACTTCATTGTTGGGCTTTTTTCAGGATACTTTATGAAATTTAGTACCACACTACCTACAGTTTCCATTGTTCCAGTTGAAAGTTGTCAAGTTTCGGGAGTTGAAAAGTGGCTCCTAACGTCCTGATTATTTTCCGAGAACTACTGAGTGTATAGAGAAACTCTAGAACTTAATTTTTTAAATTGTAAGTTTTCCCATGTAATCTCAGTCAAGTACGTTAGCCATTGTATTGTGAGGGAATCTCTGACTCCGGAATTTTGAAAATTTTCGACCCTGTTCTTTTTTATGCAATTCGTTTTCCTGTAGTAGATCCATTATTTTTTCTTTACCTGTAGTAGATCCATCTAACTCGGCTGAGGTCCTTGGAAAAAGTTGTCAACTAATAAAAGAAAGATCTAGAGTTTCTCAAAACACCCACGAAATTTCACCAAATTCTTTTCACAGTCAGTGCAAGAATATTCTGAAACATACTCTGAATTCAGAGAATGATTCACACCACATCGTGTTTTTCATACCAAAGCGATTGGTAACCAACGATAACAAACCGTTCTGTTGTCGTCACGAAATCGTTCTAGTTTTTTTTTTCCTTCTTCCTCTCTTTTTTTTCTAATTTATTGCTTTCTGAAAATCAAAGAATAACATGCGGATATTCTCCATCCTTTTCTGAATCTGATTCCATCCTAAACTTTCAACGTCGACAAAGCGAAAATCGTCAGCGGAATCATGTTGATAGTATCTCTATTCGAAGAAGATAAATTGTATTTTTTCTCTCTTCTCTTTTCCACATTTTTCACATGAATTTGCACTGACCAAGTGATACGGCGAAGACTAGTCGATGGACGATCATCTCTCTTTTCTCCGATTCAAAAACTTCTGACGGTTTGTTGTGGTTTGGTGACGTCGAAACATCAAGTTTCGATCAAAGAGAAGAGTTGAGAGATGAAAATGGACAGACGATTGACCATCCTTTTCTATTTCGGGGCGCCGGATGTGTTTCTGGTGACTGATTTATTCTTGTTTGATTGGAATCTTTCCTTTTAGGTTCAAATAAAACAACCGCAAGTGAATAAGTAAACTACATTCAATATTAGAAGGGAACGTTTGGAACATCAAATTTAAACAAATTATAACCATTTTTTGTGGGGTCTAGTCAGGAACATGGATTATTTCTGATAGTGTCAGATAACTGAAATGAAAAAATTCTAGGGAAACCGAATTCAACAGAAAATAACCCTTTCAAAGGAAATAGAAAGCTCTGAGAAGTCGCAAAAATATACTACTTCTGAATGAAAACAAGGATAAGAGCTGTGAGAAAAGGGTTTTCAAAAAAGTTCCAAGTTTTTGGTTTTCGGAATTTAGGATTACTCCGAAATTATTTTTTAAGTGCTCGAAAGTTTTTTCGGATTCTAGAATTCTATTTATCATTCATGAAGTTCCGACTTTCCAAACAGTCGGAATATTATTCCGAAATTCATCTTCGAAACTTTCGGAGTTACAAATCTGCCCTATCCTGAAAAGGATTCCCAAAATTTCTCTAGTTCGAAGAGAAGCCCAGTCTCAAAATGAGAAATCCCATTTTTCTTTTAACTTTCAGTTTTCAAAAACTATCCGAAACTCCAAATTCTCGAGGCAGCAAATTTCGTTGAGGTATTAGCTTTCAATAGTTGGATTTTTACTAGTGTAGAACTCAAATTCAATAAAAAGCCTCTGAGAAACAAAAAACAAAAAATCAAATCATAGACTCGGCACAAATATTGATTAGCCCTTTACTCTGTTACGGTATCTGCTCTGTTCAATATAATTTCCCTTCACATACAGTGTTTCTTATGTGAACTTTCCTACACCACCTCCACTACCCTTTTACCTCCCTCTGTAACTGATGATATAACAGCGTCGAGTATTCTCCTCACCGAATGCCCTACGGTAACCCCAAAAAAGAACAGTATCCTTTGTTCCCATTCTCGTTTCTTGAACCTCTCAATCCTCCGTCTATTACACGAATCCCTTCTCGAATTGGACAGAGAAATCTACAGTAAGCCATCAAGGTTGTCCTTGTTCAGATGAAACAGTTATCTAAAATTGAGACGCTTACTGACTGATTTCTCAATGTTCTTCCAATGGAAATCAATAAACAAAGAGAACCGGAAAATGTGTTATTTTGATGGATTCACGGGTGACGACGTGATTCTTTTTCCCAAAAGAAAGAGTCAAGTATTAATTGGGTGCGAAAGTGATTCATCTTCTTCCAGGTTCACTGTCTTCTTGGTTAATCCGGAGATAATCCAAATTATCATGAGCCAATGAGCAGAACAGTATTGTTAGAAGATCAGGAATCACGATTTACAATTCCTATGGTATTTCTGGTATAGTTTAAGCTAACAGCTCGAGAGTTCACTCCGCTATAGTTGGCTTTAAAACGGTTGAAAGCGGTTAGGTTTCATGCAACGAAATTTCAATGATCAACTTCTGAGAACTAGATACATAATCTATGAGAAAACGAAACCCCATACAGGGATTCATTCCATGCAATTAAATAAACATGTACTCGGACAGCTTGAAACGGTGATTCTTGCAATTTTTTGTTCCTGCGTTCTAATTCAGCATGTTCACGGTAACGTCTGGGTTTCTATTCGAGTCTTGATACTATGAATGAATATCCTTATTTTGCTGTCGAGTTTCAAGTACTTCATAAAAGTATAAATTTGATTATCGTCTTCCGCCTTTTTCGTTACGTTTTGTGACTTCGTTGAAATCTATCTATTCCTTCTTTTTAACTATTTTCGAACTGAAACACAACGCTTGTCATTTTTCTGCATTACACTTCCTAATTGGGAAAAAGTTCTCTGATTTCAGAACGTTTCGAAAACGCGTTCCAAAGCTTCAACTCTTTGACTACCTGAAATCTCCTTGCCGTCAATTTAATCGAGTTTACCTCGGTTCCCGTAGCAGTTGCCAAAAAGCTGTCGACGGACCAAATGTTTCTCACGTTGTGTTAAAATGTTTGATATCTGCTACAGTTATCAAGATGAATTCGGTCAAAGTGACGGTAAGTGGATTCAGGTCTATTGGACAATTTACGGGGCCTCCATCAATGCCTCCTGCTCCCTCGAACTTAGAGTTCGCAACTTGTGCTTTGAAATTTTCAGACATCAATCAGATCATATGTCGTCCTTCGTATATTAATAACGCATCTGAATCATAACATATTCTGAAAACAATGGATCCGAATAACGCTCCACCGAACCGGATGTTGTAGGCGTCGAACTCTACTCTTGCCACGTCATGTGTTCATTGTCTTCTTCTTCACACCTTTTGATCATATCCAAATATAGGAACAGAAAATGAATTGACGCCTGATACAATAGGAGGTGTCAGCCAATCAGAAACCGGTCCTTTTGCTGCACTCTGGACTGTACTCGATCAAGATGAGAAAATGGTCGATTGTCGTTCAAAGAGAAGATTGACGAAGGGATCACTAAAATTGGGGAAAAAAGGAAATAGATTAGATACAAGAAGAGGTGACACTTTTTATTGCAAGAAGAGAATGGTCATGTGACTCAATTTGTGAAGTTTGAGATTTGCAATGTAAACAAAGGAGAATTTCAGAAATTTAATTGAGATTTTCAGCCGAGGTTTCATGGCTTTTTGAGAACGGCTTCCAGCTCTTTCTCTTTTTCCCGAATCGCAGCGTTTTCCTTTAGTTGTTGAGACGAGAGACCTCCTTTCAGAAGAGTTTCAGCTTGATCCGAAATCGACGGCTCAGGGAGAGACGATTTGGGCTGAAATAAGTATTTTGGTGTGAATAGATTCAACTGAACTGAGGAAAGACACAACGTTATGGGTACGTAGTGATGTGATGGGAAAGAAGAGATTTTGAAACAAACCGGATCGGTTTCCAAAACTGCAGTCGAAATTCAGAGTTCGAGTCATGAGCTTCTGAACATCGCTTTCATCGCAAAAACAACCTAAAAATGTGACCTGCCTATTTCAAACTGTACGGAGGAGTATACTTTAGACTGAACTAATATGAAGCTTTTTAATTCTCGGAATCTCGGGTTTCGAACTTTTAAAAGTTGAAGCAGTGTTATTTTTGGAAAATCGGGTTTTTGTATTGTTTTTTTCAACGTCTCCTTTCCAGTGGTATCTGTCACATATTGAAGCTCGCAGCTTTCCCTAGTGAGGTCCGACTGGACTTTCCGGCATGAGCCATATCAGCTTTTTTTCAAGAAATACTCCTCGGAAAATTCCGAGCGGAATCCGGCTCAATAATTCCAATAATTTTCATAACTTTCGGAATTCCGAGTTCAGTTCCGCACACCCCTGGTGTATGTTGACTATTCATTCTGGAATTTTTTAAACGGAGCGAGCGAACTTCAGAAGACTCGAATTCTGTAGATCGACTGCACTTTTTCAAGATGTTGGAACAGGTGTCTAAATATTCTCATTCCAACAGTTTACACCATCCTCCGTCAACAAAAAAATTCCCACCTTGGATATCGGAGGCAGTGCTGGTGGAGCTTTTCCAGATTTATCATCCGTAATCACACCAGCATCGTCGTAGTCATCATCGTCCCAATCAGAAATCAATTCGCAGTCGAAAAGAAACTGAACATTTTTTAAATTTTTTAAAGTCGGAGCGTGTCGAGAGCTCACTTTCATGCATCTATACCAGTCGAATCGGGTTGAGAATGGGTCACAAATGACTTGAGGAAGGTTGTACAAATGAAGACACCGATAATGCACTGAAAAATATTTGGATTCTGAGAAAAGATGAAATGAGCTTACCTTTGATTCTGTCTTGCATCAACTGAATCAGCTCGCTTCCTTTGTCTCTTCTCGTTTTCTCGTCACAGGTCAGTTCATATTTCTGACACCATCGTGCAGTTTCATATCCATACCTTCGCCAGATGTTATCATATGGTTCACAGTAACAGTCAATGTCATGAGTAAAAGAAATACAAGGATTCTTCTCGCAGTGAGTGCAGAATCTCTTGTAGTGACTGTACTCCTTCTCACACCAATCTTCAGATGGGTAATTCGCATTGGCACATTGATGCTGAAACAAGAAAAAGAGTCGAGTATGGGAAGTCGTGGTGAACTCGTTTAATGTGTTCTTGAACATTTTAAAGTTCAGATTTCTTTACCATAACTATTCCTACAATTCAGACAAAAATAGTAAGTTTTATCTGTTCTTGTTCCGGACAACTCGAATATTTCCAGCACTAAAATGTGTCCATGTGTATTGATTGATAAACTGAGAAATGCGTTGGGCAAGAAAAAAGGGAAAAGTAAAGAATCGAGTCAATCGAGTAATTCTGCCACGAGTCCAGTGGAACTAGAGAATAGAAAAGAGAAGAGCAAGAAGAGTAAAAAGAGCAAAAGAAGTGAGAAGAGTAAAGGGAAGAGCAAGGTGAAGAGTAAGAAGGCACGGAGTAATATGAAGAGTCCTGATATTCCATCGTCGGATCCGAATAGTTTGAGCAGTAATGAGAGTAGACCGGATTTGGTCGTCAATGGAGTTGAGGTAATCCGTTGTTCTTCAGACTTATATGAGAATTAAGTCGCTTGTTCCAGCTCCTTGGACAAGTTATCCATAACAAACCGGATCCAAAAAACTTCATCATGAGAGTACTTCAGTCGGAACGTCCCGATTTGGTGGGTCCGGATGCAAAGTTGGAACCTGGAGAGATTCAGACACTGGACACGTACTTGTGCAAGAAAGGAGAGATGAGAGACGGGATCCATCTTCAATTGGGTGAAAATTGCGACAGGTTTGAATATTTTTGAATCTCAAATAGAAATCGGCAAAATGTTCACACGATTTGAGTTGTGACCTCGCAAAGCTGTTCCCATAGTTCGACGTGATACTTCATTGTCTCAAAAATTCAACAGAAATATCATTTTGGCGAGGTTTTATTTCAGGTTCTAAATCTTCAGGAGTTATTTTACTTTGACGCAGATTATGAGAACATTCAACTGGGGGACCCGAGGGATCTTTTTGTCCAACACAAATTGTATTTCAGTAACGATTCGGTTAAAATGGGACTTGGTGGAGATGTGACTGTAGTCATGCTGTATGCACGTGGAAGATTCGCTTCGATTTACTTGATTCATCGTCAACCTGACCCATCCACTGTGTATGAAACACAACATTTTGGTTTGTGATTCCAATTTTTTCCAGAAACGAAGACAAGTTTCCTAGTGCGTTAGCTCTGAAGACGAGTCGTCGAATGTATGCATCGGCCAAAATCGAAAACGAAATCAAAGTTCTTCGCTATCTTTACGAAAGGGAACGGAAAGATAAAACTTCGAGACCGACTCATATCACCCCAATGTACTTCAATGGGACTTCCGGAGGCACGCCGTTTCTTGTGATGCCAGTTATGGATGCTAGTTTGGAGAAGATCAGACAAGAGATCGGACATAAACTTCCATGGGTTGACGCGTTCTATATTGGACAAGAAGCACTGATTGCGATGAGAGAATGCCATGAGAATTCGATTATTCATCGGGATATCAAACCGACGAACATTTTGTTGTGTATTGAACATCCGAAAAGTTGGTGGATTTGTGATTTTGGAGACAGTTGTCCGATCGGAGAATCTCGAATTCTTTCACCTCCAGATGCTCTCACACTTCCATATGTTTCTAGATACGGTCACGAAGCAATTCAAAAACCAATGAAAGCAACAATTGCAATGGATATTGAAAGTTGGTTTTACTTGTTTTTGGATCTGTGAGTTTTCGTTTTTTTTTTTGATCCACAATTCCAAACTCGTTTTCAGATTCATCGTTCTTCCATGGAAAAACAAGATCGAAGAAGCTGAGACTCTCACTGCGAAGAATGCATTCTGGGCTTCTCTGGACGATTTTTTCGAGAAAAATTCTTCAAAACTACCTCCCCAACTTCTCGCAGTTGCTCAAATCGTTGCATCGGCTTCAGATCAGAAGTCGTGTTCTCAACTGGCAACGATTCTTCGGGACGGATTCAACAAGAACAATAAAACGCCTCCATGGAAACCCAGTTGGATAGAGAAAAGACCGAAGAAGGTACCTCCTCCAACGGCAGCGAAAACTTCGGAGAAGAAGGCAAAGAGTGGAATGTCATCGTCGGTTGGGACAACACAGACGACGGAGAGTGTTAGTAAGAATCAGAAGACGAGTGAATCGAAAAGTACCACAAAGAGCGCGACGAAGAGTGTTGTGAAGAGTGTTAGCAAAGGATAGAACTAGATTTCCAATTTTAATAAACTATTTTTCATGACTCAAAAACCTTACCTTGTATCCGAGACAAAAAGGGACCAACTGAATCGGAGGCGAATCATCAGCACAGGCCAATGCAAAGGCGTCTATTTCTCCCATACAAAGTCGATCTCTCATCATTTCGTTTCTCGGATTACAGAACCAATTCAGTCGTTTGGGAAACCTGTTGGGAATCACGAGAATGTCCTTTTCCAGACTTTTCTCTTCCTCTTCTTCTTCCAATTCTTCGGGGAACTCGAACGGGCCTGATTGATATTTATAGACCCTTTCAATGAAATCTTTGGCTTACTGTTAACGGAAACTTGAGCATGTAAAAAAGAAATAATAAGTACGATGAGTATTACGAAAATACATCCTCTCATGGCGAATCGGTGAATCGGTGTGACCGAAAAGATCAAGGCAGACAAAAAACCAGATATTGAGAAACACCTGGAGACGCAGACCAAAACAGAATAAGGAAAAGATAAGCTTGTTTAGAGGAAAACGAAAACATGTCAATTTAAATGAAGAGATGGAGGTTCCGACCCGGAGTTTTACAGAGTCTATCCGCGTGTGCAGGTGACGGGATGTTCAGGAAAACAATCCAAGGCGGCCACGTCATCGTGATATCAATTATTCATTTCTTCCCAACTTCCAGTTTAGTTTTCAACTATCACAGTATTCTCGATTTCAATCTGCACCAATGACAGATAAGAAACAATTCATTGCGACAGAGCCAAGTGATAAAGTATCCTGCCGAACTGAATCTTCTATTCATCACTAAACCTTTTTTTTCAGATCAAGTTCGTGGCAACATGCCAAGAAGAACAGAAGACGACTCTGAAGATCACGAATCACAGTGAAATGAAGCAGGCATTCAAGGTGAAGTGCACTCGAAACGATCTGTTCCGTATAAAGCCATCCACTGGAATTCTGGATTACAATCAGACGATCACTGTCATTCTAATCTACAAGTGAATCTAGTTGTTTAGAGGGTTCAGAATTTGGATAATTTTCAGAGGTGGCCAAGCGAAACCACCGACCGATAAGCAACAATTCGGAGTCTATCACATTCCAGCACCCGAGAATTGCACTTGCGAGGGGGCATGGGCGGAGCATTATGGACCACCACAGGGAGAACATAAACTCAAAGTTGTCTGGAATGAATGAATGTTTTTAAAAAAGTTTTTGCTTTTACTTGAAACTGAAACATTTCTAAATTGAATTTCTTATGGAATGGGACAAAGAGATTTATTTCCATGTCAAAAAAAAATTCAACACAGTTTGCAAGTCTTTCCACAACTGATTCTTATCGTATAAAGGGATGCAGTGTTGCAGAAATCCTGATTCGCTACCAATTGAGCACAATTATTTAATTTGTCATGACATTGCTCACAATATCCACAAGTAGCCCTACAGTACTGACTGGCAAAAGAGGCCATGACTGGAGATTCGCATATATCAGCAGTACAACTCGGAATGGCATCAATACATCCGTTGATTCGACAGAACCCACAAAAGTTGGGACAGTATTTGGCATAAATCGGACGATTGACAATAGAGCTCTTGCATTTATCCCATGTGACATCTTTACAAATCTGTTCGATTTCTGGAGTGTATCCATCTGGAATCTGCCATTCACACGTGTATTCAGAAGCCAGACAGCAATATCCACAGTGTTTCGGACAGATATCAATCGATCCTCTCTTCACTATATCATTCGCTTCCCATGTTCCACTTCCAGGATACTATAATCCATTTGACCCTTCCAGCATCCAACAATGTTTTGAGCGAGGACCTGATCCCCCTTCAACAACTACAGATCCATCTCCCAATTGCTTTTCGCAGTCTTCATCTCGATACGAGTTTTCACAGTGTGTAGCCTGAGGGGACCATATGAACTGAAATTCAGAAAATAGAAAGGAGACAGTGGCGAAAAACAGTTACCGATCCATCTGGTAGTATCGTTTTGCACTCTGGACCAGATGTATCAGAAGAAATACTTTCGTGACAGAGAGCGTAAATCATAGCGATGATGAAAGTTGAAGCAGTCATGATGAATGAACATTGAAGGTATCCAAGAGTCTATTTATGCCAGGATGTCTCTCGAAAAGTTTTCAAGAGTTTGAACAACTGTCAACGGGGGTAGATACTTAACGCTAGTTTAATTAAACAGATGAATTGACTGTGGTCAATGAACGGATAGGCTCAATTAGATGATCTTTTCAACGGCTGGGTAAACTTGCAAATAAGGAAGAGCCTTTGAGCGAGCAGGCTAAATATTCGAGATATTCGAATAACTCGAATCACTTCTTTCAGATCACTTTTGAATACAAAATCAGGTTCGTAGCACTTGAAGAACATTTTGGTTTCAGATTTCGAAATCAATTTTCTCGAATTTTCCGGATTTCCCGGTTTCCCAGATTTTCAAGATTCCGAAGAAGACTGAAACCATCAGAAACTCAGAAGCTTCAGAAGAGTCGAGAGGACAATCAGAAGGAACAAAAAGAACACGCTTTCCAAATACACTTTTTATCAAAACAGAAGTACACACATTTTTGATAAAGGACACGACGATCGGCTGGTGGCGGTTTCGGCTTCTTGCACTCGAGGATTTATGGTCCCAAATAGCACGATTGGTCGGTGCGAGCCTTGAAGACTTGTCCTCCTGGGTTGGCGGTTCCTCCGGATCCTCCCTGATTGTTGTTGTTGTTGTTGGATGCTCCCGATCCTCCGGATGCGTAGTCCTCACGAGCGTAGCCAGAAGACGAGGCGTTGGATCCCATGTAGCCGGAGCTGTATCCTCCAGCGGACATGTATGCGGACTTGTCAGCCATTTCTTGAGATGTTCTTGAGTTGGTTGGAGCTCAGAATATGATTCTATCGCCAAATCTTCCTTCTTTTATAGCAACATTTTCCCAGATCTGGAGCAGAGATAAAGAGAAAAATGATGAAGTGACGGGATTTTTTCGTCTAGTTCACGACAATAAAACATTTTGGGATGCAATTGGATTTTATCTTATGTGAAACAGAAAAAGTTCCGACTGATCCACTGTTCGGATTTTTTGTAATCATTCAGTCTGATTCATTTTTTGGATTTATATTTTTTTTCGAGGAAGTTTTCCGTTCCAGGATTATTCTGGTTCTTAACTTTGCAAAAATATTTTATCTCGGAATATTTAAATCTGCAGTATCTGGAACACATTTTTGCTTTCCACTGACAACCCTCACTCTCCCAGAACATTCTATTCTCATCTATTTTCAAGATTAGATCCTGTTTTTCAACCCCCTCAACGAATGTTTTGATTTTGGACCCTTTCTGTTTACCTAATAAGGGATTAACCGGTCTAAAGCACAAATCCTCGGATAGATGAACAAAAAAGAATACATTTGAAATTTTAAACAAGACAAGGAAGAAGAAGACAAAGACCCTTGGGACCTCATTTTCAGACAAGCATCGGACCGTGAAACTTCAATGGAGGTCAGTTAGGGGCGTCGCGGAGTTGTTGTGTTTAAAAAAAGTTTTGGATTGCATTCTTCGAATCGCTCTCTTTTCCAAAGATCCTCGAAGATTCGAAGATTAGATAAGTTCTGAGAATTGGCTCCTACGGAAGTTGCCTCAATACGTCATTTTCAAACATTTTTCCCCAATTTGGCTCGTCTGCTGTGACTGTCGCTGGTGGGAAGTGAGAACGTAGAACGCGTAAAACTCCAGAGTTTTAGTATTGTCTTTCCTTTGACTTTGAAGTTTTCATGATTTCCAAGACTTTCTTGTTCAGCAACAATCCGAATGTGCCGACCCCCGTACTTTTTTTTGGCTAGTCAAAAGATTTTATTCGAACTAATAGTTTTCTTGAATTTTTATCCTTCCCATCATTGACGTCTGCTGATCGTTTCTCTTGTCAGCTTGGGTTCTTTGGAAAATAGGACAAAAAATTTTGATTCTTCATCTAGCTCTTTCATTTTCCAAACGTCTTTCCCTGATTCTAGTCCTGAACGATATAATTCCAAACAGTGAAAGCTATTCTGGTGGTTCTTCGTTAACACTGTCAACTTTGAGCAGTTGGAAAAGCATTATCCTCTCGGAATCTTCCCCCGTCACCCCCTTTACCGAGACAAGGAACTCGTTTCCCTCCATCCATTTTCTTCCGAAGCAATTTGGAACTCAATTGACATGCACTGCCTTCTGACTACATAACTAGTACTGAAGATGCTCATATTCCCTTCTCTCCGCTTCTCTTCCTATTATTTTTTATCCCTGAAAACAGACACAGTCATCATCTTCAAGTGCCTTTAAAAAACTGAAAATTCATTATTATAATGGGAAAAGCAAGTAAATGAATGTTGTGGATGATGGATTGAAATGTACCGGAGACAACATAAACATCACTTTTTTGTTTTTTTTGAAAAGAGATGCAAAACGGAAAAAGATGAAGAAAATGAAGCATGTCGGAACACTTTGAGTGGTGGTAGGAAAAATGATATATGGATTGCAAGGGTATTTTGAGTTTGAAATTCACGTATCCTCGGAATTCGGACACTTTTCAGATAGCCCTGGTTTGAATCTTCAACTATACGAACACTTCTGAAAGTGACATGCCAGATTTTGATAAACAAAAGCTCTATTTTGGCACAAACTTAGGACCCCTGTGAGATCCCAGAATGCTGATTTTCTCCGCGGAAAGGAGTATTGAGTGGGGTTTAGTCGCAGTTCGTACTGACCTCTGTCACTGTCGTCGGTGATGCTAGTGGTAAAAAGTCTGCCCACCAAACTTGAGCGTTCGGTTTTTTCGAGGTTATAAATCTGTTGGTTCCTTTTGGAAATATTGAACAAGAAAACCAAAACACTAAATACTTCCAGTTTAACAATTATTGTTGTCTCTGAACGAGCTTGATGATTCAACAGCTTTCTATTGGAATCTGGAATCAACACTTAACCTTGAAAAACAAATTCCGTTTTTTTTCGGGACTCCTGCAAAATGTCAAATTCAGATTTCCAACCAAATGACGTATTTCACTATACTAAATCGTTCCTTATTTGATCATTCTCTGAATCACAACCACCTCCTTCTCGAAATATTCTGAATCAGATTCCTGTCGTCTTCTTTCAATTCATTCCCCTCTCTTCCATTGTTTTTCTGCATTCCGCTGGAAATTTCAAATTTCATCTCATGACCTGACCCAGTGAAAAGAAAAATGAAACAGAATTTCGAATAATGAAAAAGTTTTGAAGATCTTTCTCTCTCTCTCTCTCTCTCTCTCTCTCACTCTTGTTTTTCTATGCAGAAAGAGAGAAGCGGAAAATTTCAGAGGTGATCTTCAATGGGGCGGGGCTTCCGCATTAAAATGTGGAGGTGAGTTTATTTCAAGAGGTTTCTCGATGGCAGGACGGGTTAGGCTTTTCTTATGATCTGGTACAAGGTAAAACCGATCTTACAGGTTCAGATTTTGGGGAAAAAATCTATGATTTGAGTTATAACTATAAGATCATGTAACGCTTAAATCAGTCACTATTTGGGATCGTCTTTTGGAAGATGGCATTCAACTTGAGTATCCTTACCCATAAGTTAGTGTGGTAATATATTATTCAAGTCACGGTTACTATTTTGGAATCTGAATATCTAAAACCGAACTTTTGAACCCAGATTATGTGAAAAGTTCAATCGAACCAAAACCACTGAACACTTTTAGCAGCTCAACCCCACTTAAAATTGCATTAATCTCGATTCGTGGGAATAATATTTTCAACTCACTAAACGAGTCTTCTGTAAGCTGCGTACGTGAGAAAACAAAACAAATCTTGGCCATCTTCTGGATTCAGACGGAAGGATCATTTTTCCGTCTTGTTCTAGAGTCTCGATGATGAAAACCGAGACGTCATTATGGGTGTCAAATGGTGAACCTCCGTACCGTTCTGTCTTCGGACCGCCATGGTTAAAATCCTTCGGTTTTTTGGCTCAGTCTTCTCTATAAACTCTTGATATTCTGGAACTCTTATTAAGCTGTTCTTGATTGTTCCGACGATGATGTTCCATGGCCTCTAATCCTTATTATTTGAAAATTAAATTAGAATCCTACGTTTTCGAATCCTCCAGAATCCCCAGTAATCCTTCTGAAAATGTCTTTGTTGTGGGTATAACCGAATCTCCCCTTTCTGATTCTACATCCCACACATTCTCTTTTTCTTTACTCATCCTTCATTTCATCATGGACATTTTTGGTCAATAATTTCTGAACAAAAACGAGAATCACATGTACAGAAAGCCAATCAAGCAACTAGTCATTAAAACTTTGTCAAACTTCCTTGAAATCATTTTTTCAAACGAAGGCAATTTGCAGTCTTCTTCATGAAGCCCCGCCCATTCTCACCTACACTTTTTTCTTTTTATTCAGACATCACTTCTAGTAATTTAACATTTGAAACAACTCTTGGAGCATAACTTATTGTGTCTTGCTCTTTTTCTTGCAACTCTTGAACTTTCAAATTGACGTCTTTCTTTTCATTTTTCTCTGAGAATCCCATTTATTCAGACAACTTGTGGTGATATGTGCTTACTATTAGATTGATCCACAGTAAGTCTGAAGTCAGAGTCTGAACTAAGATTGAATTTTAAATTTTCAAGTGGACACGAGTTCTACCAAATTGCATTCCCAGAACATCTTAAGTCATATAAGTCTCAAATTAAATTGAAAAAAGTTTTCGTCCTTCACGCCAAGCACTTACAACACTTCCTCCTCACTTTCCAGCTCCGTTAGTCACTCCTCAAGTTTTCCATAAATCTGAAATCTCGTCCGTCTAGATTGACGGCTGTCTTTCCAGTTACGTGTGAATTTTTGAAATAAAAAAAAAGAAAACAAAAATTTTAGCGACTTGAATGAATCACTTTCCGATATCTACTTTTCTCTTAGAATCTTCGAGCTGAAACTGGATTGAACCCAAAAAGAACGAGTTAAAATTATCGATGCATACAAAATGCGCGTTTTGGGAGTCCTCGGAGAAAACGTATGTTTCGATGGACCAAATGAAAAATGTTTTCGCATTATCTCTCCATTTTCTCTCTCTCTCTCTGATACGTTTTACTTTTAGACATTTTCAACATTTGACGAATTGGTTGAATTCTGCAAAAAACTAACTATACCTTGAACCAAATTATGAGAAAAAGTTCAACTCAATCAGTTGAGGAATTCTCTTCGACACGAACAATATGTTCTTCTGAAAATACTCAATTTTTGTTGCGAACCGCCAAAGAAGTAGTTTTTTCCGTCTCAAAATCTCATGACTTTTCACAGTGGACACACGAGACCTTCATCTCATGAAAAATTGGTCGAATTCTAAATGATGGTCTAAAGTGAGACTTGACTCATTTTCAGGAGAGGAGAGAAATCTCAAGTTTGATGTAGTTTTTCACGAATTCTTGAGGAAGTAGAGGGTGGTACGTGTGAGGTGCAGAATAGTGACATCTGGGAAGTTTAGTCTTGTTTTAGGTTTTGACTTTTCTCGTTTGATGCTACACAATCCAAGTTATTACTGTGAATTTTCAAAGATTCTGAATCTCTGTTCTATCATCGATATAACTTTCCATTCTCTCCGTTTGTTTGTCGAGGTCCAACATCTAGAATAAAGATTTTGATATCAACAGACTTCTAACAAATACAATCAATCAGGATAGACACCTCCAAAAAGTGACGAATTCTCGCTAATTTTCTATTCAGATCAGATATAAGATTCCCATCCTCCCACCACATGTTTTTTATCTTCATCTTTCAAGATTCCAGATTCAGGTTCACTACTTCGTTCTGTGAACTTTGTTTTCTTACCAGAATAGTTGAGTCTTGCTGTGTTTTCTTGAGGTTCCAGTTGTTCGTCCTCTTCACTTTTCCCACCTTCTTGTCTGGAACAGAACCTATTTTCTTTCATTTTCAGAGAAATGAAATTCATGTGGCGAACACTTCTACTCTCAGCCGTTTTGCTTGTTTCCATTACATCCGCATGCAACAAAAATGGCGAGGGATGTCTCTGTAAGTGTCTGAAATAAACTCGGATGATTGGAAAGTGTACTGTTTTCAGTGATGAGAAACGTTCTCCGTGATCCACTTCGTCTCTCAACTTGGAAAGTTTCTTCACTGAATCGCGCAATCAATCAGCTTCAAGCATACCAGCAACTGTTCCATGGTCAGTTTCAGATCCTTTCCACTATTGTTTCCTCTTATAGACCGATATCTCCTTTGGAAAAATTTATATCGGTTCCTGACAAAAGCTGTCAACAGTAGTCAACTAACAAAATGCTTATGATACGGAGCAATCTTTTGTTAGTTGCCCACTTTTTGATTGCTGTTACAGGAGACGAGATAAATATGACCAAAGTGTCAGGAGGGAGGTGCCGATCTGTTATAAGAAATACAGTAGTTTGTGAGAGAGAGATCAAAACATAAGCTGTTTGTATACTAATGATTACCTCTTTCCAGAAGACAAACGATCTTCCTCCTCCTCCGACTACAGTCAATTCTCGGAAATGATGAGACGCCGTCGACGGTGATGATGGCAATGAGAGTTGATGCGAGCTAATTATCTTCTTGGGTCCGCCATGTTCTTCTTCTCTTGTTCTCCTGTATTTCTCCTTCCCATCTCTCGATTTGAGCATCATTTCACACCCTTCTTCATCTTCTTCATTCTCCGATCTTTTTGCCGATTTGATGATAGTCACACGATTTCCTGTTCCCACTTGGAGAAAAGAATCGATCTAATAAAACATGTTGCCTGTTTTTGATCTTGATTTTTCAGGATGGAGGGTGCATTGGAGGACTTCAAACGGATGAGAGCTCGATTTGTGCAGAGGAAAATTTTGAAGTTCGAGTTTGAATTGTTCACGAAATTCGAAAGTCATACGAGAAACATTTGGGGACTCTATCAACAGGCGATCGTGGGTGATATTAATGTTCCCAGTGAGTAATAATCTCTACCAGTCGGTTTACGCCCCGCTGACGCGGGGCTCCACCTCCTGGCCTTCGCTTGAGTCCCCGTTCTGGAGCCTGCGGCTCCCTTGTCAGGGCCTCCGGCCCTTCCATTTAAGATCCGGAGCCTGCGGCTCTCAGGGGCTCCGGCCTTCACATATAAAATCTGGAGCCTGCGGCTCCTCTGTCAGGGCCTCCGGCCCTTCCAACGGATATCTGGAGCCTGCGGTTCCTCTGTCCTCCGGCCCTTCCAACTAAAATCCGGAGCCTGCGGCTCCCTTGTCAGGGCCTCCGGCCCGTCCAACGGATATCTGGAGCCTGCGGTTCCTCTGTCAGGGCCTCCGGCCCTTCCAACTAAGATCTGTACCCTGAGTTTACTTTCTCAGGTCCTTCGGCCCTTTCTCTTGAGTCCGAAAAAAAGACTCCTTTCTTACTGTTAGTAACTCGTTTTTGTAATTCAACCAATTTTCTCGAAAATTCCGCTGTGAAACGTTTCTGAATGAGAAACTTCAAAAATTTCGAAAACGTGAAAAAATATTTCCGTGAACCTGTCACTCTCTCTTCGCAAAGCTGAATCTACCGATCGAGCCTAAAAATGAGAGTTTTTACGTCCTCGTGACCTCATTTTTTGATGAATCGAAAATCGAAATAGATGGGCATCATCCCCAGGTATTCAGGAATAAACTGTGTAAATTTCAAAAAAATCGGTCAACTTTGAGTATATGAAAAGTTGCGCGACACATTAGTCGTTCCGAAATTTCCCAAAATTAGTACTGGAAAAGTGGGAGAACAGCTGTTACTTGGTTCATTATTGAGATATCAAAAATCTAAACACACGGGCATCAACCTGACCCCATTTCCAGTCTTTTGGTGCAAATTTTATGAAAATCGGTTCAGTAGGAGCTGAGATCCAGAGGCGTACATCCGGACAAACATACGGAAGTTTTCAAATGTTATTAGTAAAGATTGCTAACGTGCCATCAGCAAGGTTCATCCCTCGCCCTATTTCAAGGCATTTATCTCGGTTCGCATTAAGAATTTCGAGCAGATGGCTACCAATGAAACATTGCGCAGCTTTTATCATGAAAAAAATTTCAGAGATGACAGCTTTTTGAAATTCGCAATGTGAAGCCAGACAGTTGCCGTCGAAGTGATGCGAGGGGAAAGTAACGCTTTTATATGTTTAACGATAACTTGCTTTCGAAATGAGGATCCAATCAATCAATAAATTCAATGACAAATTTTGACGAGCTCTAGCTTGAGGTCCAGTAACATGGCTCGGACCAGGCGATCATGACGAAAATTGCCAAAATGACCAGATCTATCGAGTTGACAAAGATCTATCACTTGCTATTGTAACTGACTCCCTATTTTATTTCAAAAACTACCTTATATCAAAATTGATTACACGGTTCAGAGGATTTCTTTGCAGAACTGAATTACATGGAAATCGACGAAGGAGAGAGGTCTTGGATGTGGAGATGGATCAACGGGAACGAGAAATGGCATGCTTGGAATAAGTGTAGAGGTAGTAAGAGTTGAGAACTTCTTCAAAGAACTCGGGCACTTTCAGGACTAACCAAGGAAGAAGCAGCAGAGCAATTTGTCGGAGGGGTTAAAAAACTGAAATCGGAGATTCATCAACTTCTGATTGAATGGAAAATAGAAATCAGCAATGATCCGAAAGGCATCGAGCCAAAGATAAACCATGATTTACCTTCTGAATAAACATTGCTTAATAACCAACACAACTTCATATCAAAAAAGTTATCAATCTAAAGAGCAGGCTTCCCACACACATAACCTCTGAATCGATCGTTCCAGGACATATGGCAGACCATTGAGAAGAACTCTCCATGACGACGTTGTCGTACTTGTTTTCCTCCCGGCACCCATATCCACATCATTCCGCAGTTATTTCCTCCTCCACTGGAATATTTGGAGAAACAATAGGCGCATCAAAGAGATTCTTACCCATAACTTCCTTGATTCGGTTCTCCTCCACTCCAACGCACAGCATTCAAGTCCTTAGCATTGCCATCGGTGGCATAGAAAGGCTGAAAGTGGAGGAATCTTGAATGAAAGAAGTTGTTTTTCTCAACTCACACTATGAAGAGTGTCTCTCTTGATTCCAGTCCTCAATGTCCCAAATTTCCATGTCGATGATGATGTCATCAAATCTTTTCCCAACTCGGCAATGGTTTCCCTCTCTTCATGACTCTCCACTGCTGACAATCTGGCTCCAAATTGAGCACAAAAACCTTCTGCTTTCGGCTGATTTGTCATTCCAGCAAACACCTTCACACACCATCCTCCACTCATTCTCTTGACTCTCGTCCACCCAACTTCGCATTTCGTTTCTGGTGTTATTGGCGGCCTGGGTTTGGGAGGCCTTCCACCATGATGTCCTCCATGGTTACCTCCATGATCACCTTTTCCTCCATTATACGAGGATTCATGAGAATCCGAGTCTGAACCGTCTTTGAACACGATGCAATTGACTAAAGATTACTTCACTGTTGACCCTTTTAACAATCCTACCTGTAGCAACCAGGACTCCGCAAACCAAAAGATTCCGCATAGAGAAGGAAGAAAAATAAAGAATGGAAAGATGTTTCATCGTTTTATACTGCCCCTCCGTTCGCTGGTCAAGATCTTTCAAACTACGCACACTTCCCCTCTTGGACAGTTCGAAGAAGAGTCATAAAAATGGGCAACTTTTGAAAATCCACCTGTGAGAAGACTTCGATTAGTTTGAGATCTGGATCATCTATCAAACTATTTTCAATTTCGCCTCCACGCCCGCCAAGCCAGTCATTTCGATCAGAATCAGTAACATCTGCTGCAATTTTTCGATCCCTTTCGCATTCTACGGCATCATTAGAGTTCCAAATCAGTGGTGGTTATTGGTTATTTTTTTCCCTTCTACTTTATCACATTGTCTTCCACCTTCTCCATTTTCAACTATAATATCC
Source organism: Caenorhabditis sp. 40 LS-2015 (assembly GCA_900536305.3). Classification (NCBI taxonomy): domain Eukaryota; kingdom Metazoa; phylum Nematoda; class Chromadorea; order Rhabditida; family Rhabditidae; genus Caenorhabditis; species Caenorhabditis tribulationis. The sequence continues at coordinate 125,493 of LR543249.1, read as the reverse complement.
ACCAGGACTTATCCTGAAATCTGAATCACCATTCGTGAAGACAGAGGCTGATAACGTTAGCGATGTTTGATCTTAAAAACAATGGAGGATGTGTTTAACCGGAGAAAAAAACTTGAAAACGGAAAGCGCTTGCAACAGTTTATGTAAACAATAAATTTTCGAACTTTTCTGCAACAACTTTTGTTCGTGATCTTTCCGGGAACTACCATGCTTCAAAGATGTTTTTTTTTGTGTTTCGAAAAAGTGTGATCCCAAAAATTGTCCCTACATCCTTTTTAGCCTCCGGATTATGAAAATTTCATGTCGAAATCAATATTTTCCTGAGAATTTGAGAAGGTCCATAAAGACAACCAGAGCTTAAAAGCCTACCGTAATTTTACTACCAATTCGACTACCGTAATTTTTCAAGTTGACCGGCACCCCTCACCAACTTCGATCATAATGATCTCAACCTCCTCAATGATTTCCAACGTTCCTCTAACAAAAAATTTTGTTTTATGAATTTGGTCTATTACAGGTACAGTAACTGTTGGTCTCAAGACAGCGATAGCCACTCGAAAAACAATGCTGATAAACTTCATTCGTATCAAAATCGGATGCTATGATTCAAGTAGCCTTCTTTCCACAAATGAAACCTCTCCATCTGTCTGGAGGACTTGTCAAACATTCCATGGCAAAGAATGTACCAAAGACACGCTGACCCTCTTGTTTGCCTCCTGGAACCCACAACCACAGAAGACCACAGTTGTTGGGACGACCCCTGAAAAGGGAACAAGGTGAGACTTCGGAGTGAAGAATACTCACATCCAATAACCATTATTCGGTTCAGCCGGACTCCAAACGATTCCTCCCATTCCAGTTGTGAATTGATCAGTTGTGTACCAAGGCTGAATTTAAGACTATTTGGATTCATACTCTGATTCAAACTAACCGATCCAATCGCATCTCTTCTGAGTCCAGTTCGAATCGTTCCGAACTTCCATCCAGTCGGGAGCATCTGTGTCAATCCAATATTTGCAATCGTATTTCTTTCTGCCTCATTTTCAATCGACGAAAGAGTTGCTCCTTGTGCTCTACATCCGTTCTCGGCATCCGCTTGACCTACTGCTCCGGCGAATAGTTGAACACACCACGGCCCCATTTGTCGATTGAAAAGTGTCCATCCAGCTGGACATGTTGGTGTTGGTTTCTGTGTTGTCCGTGGAGGTCTGACAGGTGGTCGTGGTCTGGACCCTCCTCGTGGTCCTCGTCCAGAATGATGATGATGAGAGTGTCGACCTCGGCCACGCCCGGATTCAGATGAGTCAGAAGAGGTTGAGGAGGATGAGGAAGAAGATGAGAAACCGGAGTACTTTGATGATTTTCCTTTACTCAGCTCGATAGCATTCCCTGAAGATGTTTCTTCATTTGAAAATGAACAGTTTCTAAAGCTTTTTCGAATTTTGCTTCCAGCGCTTCAGAACTTGAAATAATCTCAAATTTATTTCTCCATCTAATTCGCATTAAAAGAGCCATCTGCTGGTTTTGTTTTGGGAATATTATCTGCTGGGTCAGAAAATCAGAATTCTTTCGTACTGAAGCGCTCAAAAATTTACAAACTGAACCTGCTGACTTTCAGAAGAGTACTGATTGAACCAAAAGTCATGATAACAAGAAAAGTCCATATGAGCCGCATGCTTGTGAACTCAATACTTTTTTCCAACAATATTTTTCGTTTTTATGTTAACATTTTTATTCCCAAAGAATATGATCTGAATAACTACGAAACTTCAAACGAACAAGGGAAACTCAGATGAGAATCGTAGTATTTCACGCAAGAAACACAGGCAGCACCGTGCAGTAAGATTTACAATATGCAGAAGTTTCGGCTTATGTTTCGGAAGATGCTCAACTTTGTGGAGTTCAAAGTATGGTTCCTAGTGGTCCAATTTCACTGAAACTGTGATGAATGTATTAAGCAACTCTAGATCTTCATTTTCATAGTTTTCAACTAATTTACATAACCATTTTCAAGTAAGTAATATCGTTAACAGCGGCGCAACATCAACTGACGGTTGATGTCAGTACTAATTCCGCAAGCTCTCAGACTTCTATTCCACCTAAGATACTTGACAGCAATTTTCAAGAAAAGTCGTCAACTACAAAACGGAAGATCTACATTTGCTTGTTATACCCAAGGAGTTTCAGAAAAATCAGGGGTTCAGGAGCCTTTTTCAAAGTCCCTAAGCTGATTGTTTCACCGTCGATTTGCACATGCTACTCAGTACTGTTGGTGGATCTTCCTGCAAAATCAATTTTAACTTACCTATAGAAACTAAAACTCCAAAGATAAGTACAATTTCAGGGAGATGCATCAAAGCGAGATGAAAGTGATGTTGCTTCCCCTCAAACTCTGCTTTTATAGACGATTTTATGTTCCCGACCATATCTCAAAAGACACATGGAATAAAAAGTTGAATCTGATCTTTAAAGAAAACTACACCTTTTATGCTATAACCTGCCTGATTTTGCAGAACAAAAAGAACAAAACATTTTATGAATTTTTCAAAACAGACATGAAGGATTGACAAGAGAAGACGATTTTTCTTAAGTATTAGAGGAAGAATTCAGAGTGTGTGAAAAAGCTAACGAACCGCATCTCTAAATAAACAATGAGTGTGATATGATTTCTACTGACTACTCGCGAAGGACCCTGAATATATTCGTCTTTACACTAGACATGGGGGAGTTATTTAAATATTTCAGAGGAAAACAAAATCAGGAACAAGGCAAAAATGAAAAAAAAACTGCCCTGATGATCTAGAGAATGATACATATTTGGTTACGGAGAACCGGTTCACATCCTTCATTATTAAAGTTTTATTTCGATACATCCATCGTTGACCATCTGATATGTGATTTTCTCCTTGACGAGCTTCGCGATAATGCTTGGTTTGATCTTCGCACCCTCTTTGGAATTGTTTCCATATCCTGTAACCACTGTCAGACGCCGCCATGGTTTTCTCACTGAAAACAACATTTAAAAGAAAAATGACGTTTTATAAGAACTTACAGTATTTGATGTAATAACGAGCTGCTTCTAATGCCTCCTCCACCAGATTTATCGCACCCTCCACCGACATATAATGTAAATCGAGGAAAAATGGATTTTGGTGAGCATTGCGTATTTTTCTGTCGATCTCATGCACTTGTTTCGTCACGATTTCTCTTCGACGCGCCATTCTATCCGCCATAACAGAATTATGGAACTCCGCCGTTGTAGAAATGATGTGCGATGTCTCGGAGATGCGGTCATTTTCTAGTGCCGCTCTAATATTCAAAGCTTCTCTCTGAACTTCCGACAATGATTGGCGAACCCTGAAAGTATGAAAAGTCTCCAGAAACGGTCGAATGTACCACTAACCGAACAGACGTAGCGTTTAGAAAATGATTGTTCCTCTCTCTTGTCGATTTTTCCGGCTTTCGCTGAGCTTGACAGTTAACTGCCGCTCTCTTGCTATAGGAATTTGGTGCCGCGTTCGTTGCTTCCAGTTCTCCATACTGCTCAATGAGAAAGTGCCGAGCACTTTCGAAGGTTACACAGGCCTCCAAAGCAAATGTAATTTTGTTCTCATCTGTTCTGGGAAAACATTTTTTGAGACGAGCAAAGGTGTAGTCTTCTTGGCTTTGCTGAAGGTTTCCCTCTTCGTCTTGAAGAGCTCGGGCGATTTCTTCGTCGTTTCCAGTTTCATCCGGTATGACTGGAAATTAACTTCTTGACTCTCGGTTACTATTATGAAATCTATTATAGCATCTTTTCAGATAAACTATTTAAAGCATTTGTGTTTTTTTTTGATAACGCCCGACTCACAAATATCTTCGTTAAACTGCAGGTTCGCTCTTTCAGATTTTCTGATTTCCACTTCTTCGTCGACATGTCTGTTCGACACAGTGTAACACTCTTGAAAACTGATCTCTTCTCGAATCTCCCGGCTGTCTTCAGGAAGGTCATCGGTAGTTTGAACACAGCCAAGACCATCGAACATTTCAAATACCATCTGGAAACCCAGGATCTGGTGGTAGTGCTGTAAAACTTGTAAGTCCACTTCCGGCAGAACTAATCTCAGAAGTGAGAATTCCTTCTCTTCGTCCGTGCCCCTGAAAAAAAAACGAACTTATAACAACGTAACTGACACTCAATGCTTGCCAAAGAAGCTTCGGTTGTGGCTTATATTCTACTCGATCGTCTTTACATCTAATCACTTCTTCAGTCTGGGTACTTTGGGAAGGCGGTGTTCTATCAGTGTTCTTTCCGTTTGATGTAGCAGTTTCTTCCGCAATCAGCCGATATCCGCTGCTATGTTTGCGGCTTTCGTGCCCAGCGAGTTCGAAAATGACTGAAAACAAACACGACTCCGTTTCGAACGGCTTTAATGTTAACCTACTACATGGCATGGAGACATTAGTTTCGACGGTTTTCGAAGTGGTCATTTTTGGAGTTGGAGCTAAGGAAAAAAACTGATTTGGAGATGTCGAAGACGATGACTGAATAGAACTGGGTGTCGACACGCTAGTGGAACTGTCGTCCTCGTGAAAGTTTGAAATTCTGAAAATGTTTGTTTCAAATAGCATCTCAATTATTTCAGATGAACAATTTGAGGAATCCGAATCGTTTTTCATAACTTATGAACTATTACTAAAACTTTAAAACTATCCCTGTTTTGAATCAGAACTCACATAACACTTCCGGTGAATATATGATTCCACATAACCGAACTATTGCGAACAATTTCAATCTTCCTCTCAATTTCTTCAACAGCTTCATCGCTTCCACTTTGTCTGAGAAATGAGTTGTTTTGTCAACAGATAGTGAAAATTTGGTTTACTTTTCACACTTATTTGCATCATATTTCCATGGTGTGGCAGGCTCCATTACGTAGCACTCGTATGAAGAAGAAATCAGTACACCTGCCAACGTTTTGACGATTGAGCGTTCGATATTTTCTGCATCGACGACTATCAATGCCATATCATGGGAAATGGCGCTGCGAACTGTAAACTTTGGATAATAGCGTTTGTCCGTTATTGGAGGTTTAAATACCCATTTTTGTGATCTGACTGCAATCTGAGCCATCCGCGGAGATAACGGTATGTTTTTTATTGGAGTCATCGAGAAGTTGTCTGAAGCTCAGCTTTCCGATTGAAGGAGAGGTTCAACTTACTTGGCGAGTGTCGATTTTCCAGATCCGGTAACTCCACGAAGTATAACACCTACTCTGTGTCCTTCATTGATACATTTCAGAACTTCCTGAGGATCGGCATCGAGTTCAAAACATTGAGAATGTTCTTTTCTTGATTTCATGTTGGCCTGCAAACGGAAAAACGCCAGTTATTACATTTGACAAAAGGAAACGCTGTCAGAAATCTAGAAAATCAATTTTCCAGATCGTCTTCGTGCCATAACACAATAATCACATGATATCACAAGACAGTTTCGGAGAAGCATGTCCCAAGCGACACTGAGGAAAATGGACACTATTTCAATATACTTATGGCGTTCAACGAGAATATTAAAGATGATACACAAACTAAAATATGTAACAAAGTATATCCTGTATCTTTTTTAATTGAAAGAAACCATTTTAATTTCAATTAAAATAATAAAGTGAAGAAAACCGAAAACTGTGCAAACACCGCGCGCAAAAAGCAGTGCTGATGCGCTACATTTTACGACATGTTTGTCCCGCCAATTCGAATCGGCCAGCTGCTGCTCCTTTTGTTTCAATTTGAAACAAAAGTTTTTGAATGTTCGAAAAATTATTTTTCGAACGCTCAAAAAAAGAGCGCAGAAGTTTAGCGCTTCAAACGCGACGTTTTAAACAAATTTTTGTTCTCCCACTGTTCTATTTCGCCGAGTTTTTTTTTCTATCAGTTGCATCTAGTTGTAAATACAGGTTTCGCATCATTTGTGTTTTTTCTTGTTTCATTTGCTGGAAACGTTTACTCTGTTCTCATTTATCATGTTATGTTTTTTTTTCCAGATATTATCAACTCTCCATAATAACCTTTCGAAAATATGGTAATTAAATTCTTTCAGTATTGTCAATATGACTTTTTTTTCAGGATGATTCTGCTGGAACATCGAAGTCGAACGATACAGTTTTTGACGATAGTGAGTGCAGTTTGAAAAATGAATGTATTATTGTAATGTCTATATTTCAGCATTCGTCAACAACTCAAGCCGGATGTCAGTTGCTGAAATGATGGAAGAGTTGAGGCAATTGCAGACAGGTGAACGATTGAACGTTCTCTTAAATTTTATAATTTCTATGTCTTTTTGCAGGAATTCACCCACTCCTACAAACTGAGCGCAACAAAATCGTAAAAAAGAAAAAGACACAAGTAGAGAGGTTAGAACGACATAGGAATCGAGCTCGAGACAGAGGTTTAATTTGTGAGGCAAAGTATTATATTTATAATCGGTTTTTAGCAATGCACGAATTCAACACTAGAAAGGAAGAAAATGAACAACAGTTCAACGATCGGCTGGAGGAACTAGAAGAACGTGCTGAGAAACGAGCGGATGATATGGAAAAGAACAATGTCCAGGAGTATGGTGTTATTGATGTTATGAAAGCTGCCACTGCTCAAACAACTTTCGATAGCAGTAAGAAGACACTGAGAGGTCGTAGTGGTGGAAACCTGATTGAACCAGCGACGTACTTCAACACGAATCCACCATCTCGGATACCGGAGTTTAATTTACATCTAGCATATGAGGATTCGAGAATCAAAAGTGATTTGGACACGATATGGAATCGTGTTAGCTCGCCCAGAAAGAGAGGGCATTATTCGGTCATAATCAATAAGCCGAAGCTTCTGATTGACTCAAAAGCGTACAAACATGGAGAAGAAGTATCCGCCTGGACCAGAACGTTTCAAGTTATTATTGCAAGGCTTGAAATCGTTGGTGATAAGTACATCATTTTGAAAGGCACTAATGTAAGTTACTTAACTATTCTCGATAGAAAATAGTTGTTTTAAAGGGATGGGACTCACGACAATTAACCGCCACTGCTGAGGATTTGGAAGAAGGACGTGTCACTATTGGAAAGCTGAAAAAGGATAAATCAGCCTGAAAGATTAATATTTTTTATCCTAATTATATTCTCAAGCTATTTTAGGATTAACACATTATTTTATCATGAACCAACCCAATGAAGCGTATTTTAACTATTCAACTAGATATTTTCATAAAATTCTTGAGTGCAATTGTTGGAAACGAAAAATTATATATATTTAACCCTTTTTCATTTTTTCACTATTTATATTTGTTTTCATTTCAGATGCTTTGCGAGATCGAATGTCGAGCTTTGAATGCTGCTCACACGATGCTCATTCAGGATTTCGAACCGCGGGATGCGTTAACTTATTTGGAAGGTCAAAAGATTTTTACTGAAGATCACTCAGATCTCATAAGCACGATGCCGACTCGTCTAGAGAGAATCGCCAACTTTCTAAGAGCTTATCGGCGTCAAGCTTCCGAGTTGGGACCACTCATTGACTTTTTCACCTACAACAATCAAAACCATCTGACAGATTTTCTCGAAGACTATCTGTATTTTGCCATCAATGAGCCGGAGAAACTGCGGCCTATTGTACTCGCCCCAAAGTTCTCGAGACAAATGTTGGACCGAAAGCTTCTTCTCGGAAATGTCCCCAAACAAATGAGTTGCTACAGTCGAGAGTATCACGTCGATCGAGTTGTTGAGAAATTGGAAGATATGTGCGATTTGGGTAAGCCAAGAATCACTGTTTTAATGCCAATTCATCAATGTCTTCAGATTCTTTCTTCCTGTTTCTACACGGTCGTGCAGGATCTGGAAAATCAGTCATAGCAGCGCAGGCGTTATCAAAGTCTGATCAACTTATTGGAATGTAAGGAGCTTTTTTTCCCGAGTTTCAGTCAGAAGCAAACTATTACAGAAACTACGATTCAGTGGTTTGGCTTAAAGACAGCGGGACAACTCCTAAATCAACATTTGACTTGTTCACGGATCTACTTCTAATGTTGAAGTGAGTGTTCTATATTTAAGGGAGCAAAGCACTTGCCTGAATGAAGAAAATATATACACTTTGGTTGAGTTTTCCCATTTGTTTCATATAAATTTCTTGAAAGTGCGACGCATGTTCACTATTCACTTTTCTGCACCCGCATGCTTGTGTGTTTGAAGACGAGCCCGTGTAGTGAGCGACACGGATGACTCGCACACGATCACCGACTTCATTAACCGTGTTCTTTCAAGAAGCGAAGATGATCTGCTCAATTTTCCATCAGTCGAACACGTCACTTCGGTGGTGCTGAAGAGAATGGTTTGTTGCGATTTACTTTTATAAACTAGGTTTTTCATCCCAACTAATTGTAGATTGTGAATGCTTTGATTGATCGCCCCAACACTCTTTTCGTACTCGATGATGTGGTTCAAGAAGACACGATTCGTTGGGCACAAGAACTTCGTCTCCGTTGTCTCGTGACAACTCGGGATGTTGAGATTTCCAATGCCGCCTCACCCACGTGCGAGTTTCTAGAAGTAACTCCACTTGAAAACTTCGAGTGCTACGACATGCTGGAAGCCTATGGAATGCCGATGCCTGTTGGCGAGCGAGAAGAAGACGTTTTACACAAATCCATTGAATTGACGAGTGGAAATCCATCTGCCCTTATGATGATCTTTAAGTCTTGTGAACCAAAAACGTTCGACAAGTAAGTGTCTTACACTTTTTTTTTTAGTTTCAGAACTTTCACTGAAGTTACAACGATTATATTTTAAGAATGGCTCAACTGAACAACAAACTAGAAGCGCGTGGCTTGTCTGGAATCGAATGCATCACTCCTTATTGCTACAAGTCTCTCTCCACTGCACTCCAACGATGCGTCGAAGTCCTATCGGATGAAGACCGTAGTGCTCTGGCTTTCGCCGTCATCATGCCACCAGGAATTGACATTCCAGTCAAAATATGGTCGTGTGTAATTCCAGTCGATATTTGTTCGAACGAAGAAGACCAGTTGGACGATGAAGTAGCAGACCGATTGAAGCGGTTGAGCAAGTGTGTAGATAATTTGCAACCTTGAATAAAGATGGTATTTTAGGAGAGGAGCACTGCTCAGTGGAAAACGTTCACCCGTTCTAACCTACAAAATAGACAATGTCATTCATATTTTCTTGAAGCACGTTGTTGACGCTCAAACGATTGTGGTGAGTTCTGCTTCTCAAATGAAAATGCATGCAGCACCGATCAAAATATATTTAACTTGGTATTTTCAGTGCAAAATTGTCAAAAATGGTTCCAAGCCAAGTTTTTTGTTTTTGTTGAAATTGTGTTAATCTGTTAAGTGACTTTCGATCTTCGTTTTTTGCAGTTGTCATTTTCTCTTGAGTTCATATTTTGATACCTCTTTCCTTCATAGCGACGTATCTGCCTTGTCAGCGATTTTCAAAAAAATTGTCATCTAGATTTAGTTTCTTTTTTGTGGTAGTTTTTGTGGAACATCTCGTTCGATTCTTCTCGACTACTACTTCTGTTTGCAGAGCGGAATTTCAACTCTCGAGCAACGACTTCAGGAACTAGGAAATAATAACACTCCAACTCCGGAACGCCATCTTCCCTCTCACCTGCAAAAGTTTCGCCGTGCTTCTACGGGCGATATGTTCCCGAAGACAGAAGACACCGTTATCCGCCAGGAAGAGTATCCGAAATTCATGCAAATTCATCGTCACTTCTACGAATCTTTGAAAAAATTTGCTTCATCGTAAGATAATCATGTTCCATTTGCTCATGTAAATTATATTGTTTGCATGTAATTTTTTTTCTTATATTGCACATTTTTGTATTTGTTTTACCCATTGCGCGTATTTTCACTGCATCTCAACTCTACGTTTGTTCTTCCGATATTATGAATCTCCGAACCTGCAACAGTTATCATTTCGTTTATGTGTTCCTAATCTCGTATTCTTTTTTTTTTATTCCTCGTTCACAATAAATGTTCAATATTATTTTTCTCGCAGTATATGCTCAAACCCGGCGTGAACTTTTCGCACTGATTATCTTCTTTTTTTTTTGCTTCCCAAGTACGGGATTTATTGATTCTTCATTTTAGTACTTTAAAAGCAGTAGTTCTGAATTTCGAACCATGCAGTGAGTTATATAATCTTTTTCTGAAGGATAATTGATCAGGAAGGTTCTCAAGTTTTTCTCATTTTAGTTTCGAGAATGTTCGATTTCTTTCATCTGTCAGTGTCATTTCTACTTTTGCTATCCTTTTCCATTCAATTGAAGTCATATCCACCTATGGGATACCGATCAGACCGCTAGCATTGCTTGTTTTATGCTCATTGTACATTGTTCGTCCTGTTATTGAAGATATCTACTCAAAATATATTTTCAGTGGTTTACTGTCTTCGGCCAGTGGATTTCTCGTGCAAGAAGGGCTACATTCAACGAACAGAATCTTCTCTTAACCTATCAACCAAGAGCATACACGCACGGTCACCTTTTTGTGGTAAGTATTCACGTTCTCATTATTTTGACTATCTGAATGGGAGTCCAAAATACTTTTTTTTTCAGCCGGACCCTCCAACTCCATGTCGATTCTCACAACAGCAAACCGAATCGTGTACGGATTCCGAGTTTCGTAATGCACGAGACGCTCATTACAAAGACGAATTCCACCGAGCCGTGAATGCTTCTGCTGAGAAAAAGTTGATTCCACAAGAGGTTTAGTCAATATATGGAAAATTTTAAACTCGCATTTTACAGAAAATAGAATCGATGAAAATCGAGTTTGATCAGTCGAGCTCGCCAGCTTCTTCACCGAGTAAATCGGAGCAGTCACCTAACTTTCATATTTGATTCAACATGACATAAAGAATTTTTCACAATCCGTGTTCAAATCTTAAACTTTTATGAACCTGGTCGTTCACCCAGTTTTTATATAACATTGTATTGGCATTTCTTTCAAATTGAAGCATATCACCTTTAGAATTAATCACACTGAGCACAAGTACAAAATCGCACATAATGACATGGTGTTTTTTAGGGATTTTTAGGTTTTGTTAAGGGATGCTGCGTAATGCGGCCAAGCCGCCTGGAATGTTGGACATTGATCAGCAGGTGTGAATCGAAATTGAGTTTCAAAAATATTTTCTACAATAATTAGTGAGAGTAGATCATTCATTTTCTGCATGTGCGCAGGATAGAACTGAAGCGGGAATTCGAAGACATTGTCGATCAAAAATTTGACAGTAGTCTCGATTGGAACATTCTTATTCCTCAAGTGCTACAGTAACCATTCCTAACAAATATTAACCACACATTCCCTGTTCTCTTTGTTTTTTTTTTCATTCATTCACAATTTTTCAGACCAGCTCCTCCCACGAGAGAGAAGTTCGAGCTCGAAATAGACTTGAGACATTTACCGTGCTAAGCTATTGGGAACAAATGGAAGCGGTGCCCAACGATTTCGAGTTTCAACGAATCCCCATGGATTTGGACGAAATCGTGAGAGACATCCCAGAAGGAGGAAATGTAGATACCATTCACGGACAAAAAATTACGACGTTCACGACTTCGAGGTTCGCAGACCCAATCTTTCCCCGACCAATCCTGGCAGATGCAGTTCTAAACAGAGATCTTGATCCAAAGAACATTGACACAAAAAAACCAATGACATGGTTGTATTGTCCAAGCGATATTTCTAACACCATGATTGGTGTGGTGAGTGTCTAATAAGAGGGTTCCTTCGATTTTTCAATATTTTTTTCAGGAAGCTGGAAAAGACATTTTTACCAGACTACTTGAACACAGAAAGAAAAAGCAACGAAGCTGCAAACAAGGTACATTAACGTATATTATGATTACAGTTATTTTCCCATTTCAAACAGACGCCGTTCGCTTTGAGATCAATACGAAAACAGTAAGATCTTGCAAGCTTTTGAGTAGAATCGAAGCAAAGGCAAAGCTACGATGGAAGTACTTATTTGTCTTTCTTGTTTTTTTTCTGCCGTCTGACAAAAACATTTCCCTCAAACTATTCGAAACATTTCTCGAACTGACGTTGTTACGCTTTCATTTGAGATTTCATAAACATGATCAAATTTAGGAGTCCCTCTTCCCAAAAAATGGCTAACCAACGAAAGCGACTCAGAAACAGAGGTTTTATCGGGAGGTGAAGAAGAGGAAGAAATGCCCGTTGTAGAAGATTTAACCCCGCAAGACTTACTGGATGTAACTCCGAATGGAATCGCGGCACGGAATCGATTTGATGAAGAGCTGAAGAGAGAACTTTCGAAGACTGACAATCCTCATTTGGAATTCATTGAATTTTTGGAAACCAAGTCTGAAAGAATGAGAAGAGTCGTTCGTATCTATAAATCGCATCGTCACACTCTGAAACTTCAACCTGTCGATGCGAAGAAGCATTGGCGCAGAGAGCGATTGAGTCGCGAAGATCACGATAAAAGATTCACACGATGGGATTGTACTATGGCAGAAGCATGGGCAGATGATGCAAAGGAAGAGATAGAGACATTGAACAATGGCGGATTTGTGGGTCTCAGAGGAGACGAGTCGACATACTGTCAGAATATGTGCGAAGCATTCGAACACCGAGTGAACAGAGAGTTGGAATTGGAAACTGACAACACTGATGACAAGTTTTACTTTGAAAAGTTCGCTTTGGCTGATGTTTTGGAAAGGAAGGAGGATGTTAACGGAAAATTCTTCCCCAAGGTATTATATAATATCTATCAGTTCCGTTAAATATTTAAATTCCTACTCAAGATTGAACTATTGAAACTCCAGAATACTCTATTGTTGAAAATGCTTTTCCAGGCTGTAGCCAAAATCTTCAATGGATCGATAAAGGATGGTATTAAAAGGCTTTTTATCGGTCAACAAAAATGGGGAAAAGTGAAGACCATCCTGACCAGACATGGACTACACTGGGAATCAATAATTCAGGACTTGCAGGATATTGTTCTCAAGGTAAGCTGTCTCTTACTGGCTTGAACGAATTTTTTTCAATTTCAGAATCTCACTCTTCCTAAAGGTCAACTGTACTGTCGGCTATTGCTGAACGTGGCTGGGCTGACTTACTATGATGTCAAATACGATGTTTGGAGGAGCGAGAAGTTTAATGACCAGGAGCTCGAAAGAAGAATGTTCCAAGGAATCCCTTTTGACTCCCAAGGAAGTATGTTGGAACTTTGTTATATAAAGATTTGGAAGTTCAAAAATCGCACAAACAAATCCCGAATTGCAGATCCATTCAATTTCGCAGTACAACAGCCCGCTGCAACCCCACAATAAAACGGTGCCGATATGATGTGATCTCATTCATCCTCTCGATACTCAGTTACTAATTTGGAAATCTTTTTTTAACCATCTTGAATTTATTTACTTACTTTGCTGATCATAAATATTTTAAATCTTCTCATGTGGAAAGTATATCACTCTGGATTCCATTTCCAAGTTTTACTTTAGTTTGTTTCAAGACTGAATTTATCCTTGAAAAGTGTCTTGAAATTCAGAAAAATGAACCATCATGCATATGTGAAGGAGAAAATGCCATTGATTGGAATGGGAACTTGGCAGGTACACATTTTATCGCTAAACTTGTTTTCTATGGTTTTTCTCTCTTGTCAGATAAGAAAGGAGAAGACTCTCTGCGAAGTTATTGATGAAGGTCTAAAAGAGGGATACCGGTTCATTGACACTGCACAAGTATACGGAAATGAATCTGCGATTGGGAGAATTCTTGAAAAGTTATTGCCACAACACAATCTTCGCAGGTACTCAAAAAGAACTGGGAGAACAATAGTTATGTTAAAATTTACAGAGAGGATATATGGATCACTTCGAAACTTGGACCAGCAAACGCAGGTTTCAAGGCGGCTAGAAAAAGCATCGAGAACTCGCTAAAGAATCTGAAAGTTGATTATCTTGACTTGTTACTGATTCATTGGCCAGGGAGCTCATTGAAAAGCGAAAATCCCAGAAACAAAATATTGAGAGAAGAGAGTTGGGGTGTATTGTGTGAGATGATGAAGGAAGGCAAGCTGAAAGCAATTGGAGTTTCAAACTTTGAAATTTGCCATCTGGAAGAACTCAAAAAAACTAGTGATGTGGTTCCAGCCGTTAATCAGGTTGAATATCATCCTCATTTTCATCAAGATGAGCTGGTGGAGTACTGCAGAGAAAACAATATTCATTTTCAGGTATTTTCGGGACTTCCAGATTACTAGCAACGAGTATTTCCAGGCGTACAGCAGCCTGGGAAGCCCAACTTACCGAGAGGACTTATCGAAGGACAAACTTATCAATGAACTTGCTGGAAAGTATAATGTAGAAGTTCCAGTCCTCTTGCTAGGATTCGCATATTGTCAAGGGATTAGTGTTTTGCCGAGAACCACCAAGGCGGAGCATGCTATCAGCAACTTCAAAGTCACCACATTAGCAGTTTGTTAAATCTGGGTTAACATAAAATCCCCGTTTTTGATGTTTCAGATCTCTCAAGATGATATGAATCGTTTGCTCGCCTTGGCTGTTGAGCACAAGACATGTTGGGATCCTCGTGTCGTCGTTTAGATTCTTCAACGTTTTATTATTACGATTCTAAATTTCAAGAAGATTAATTCGAATGTTAAAAAATGAAGCCAATAAATTGATTCGATAAGATTTTTGCTCTATTTGGAGTGTATGTCATGGTAATAATTTTCTGGCAGATCTTTTCAGTCTTCTTTCTTGGCCTTCCCTCCTTTTTTCTGCTGCTGCTCATTCATCAAATTGACAAGATCGAATGCGAGAACACAGTTCTCCTCGCTGAAAACGAATGGAACGGCACGGCGACTGTCGTTGACAAGAGGGCGACGAGATATCTCCTTTGCATCTCTGAAAATAATCGAGTAGTTTAGACTGGAAGCGAAAAGCTCACTTGAAAACACAAATTGTTGGCAGCTGACGAGACATTGGATGAGCATTAACTCTGAATCTTTCTCCTTCCTTCGCCCATCTTCCTATATCAAGTTTACCGAACTTCATGTTTGGCAGAGTGAATTTTTGACTGAGATCCGCAAAAACAGGAGACACGTGCTTACATTCGGGACTCCAAGTCGTGAAAAACTGAATGATCCAAATCGTATTCCGGTTTCTAGTGAGTTCTTCGAAAAGCTGTTCTCCTTGAAAATATGTCACTTGTTCAGGACCATTATAAACAGGTTCTGGGAATACGACAGTGATAACTGAAATGTCATCCTCTATTTTCATTTTTAAACCTACACACTTACTGAGACAGGCCAAAATGTAGATGATCCCAGCTAGAATATCTGCACGGATGAACAAAAACATTCCAGCGATCTGAACAGTTTTCTTGAATACTTTGCGCTTGATGTCTCTACCCTACCTTTGAAAACAAGAAGATGTTGTTGACATAGTGCATCCAATTGGTGGCTTTTCTTCCTTTCCAAGCGAGGATGATCAATAGGAACATCAGAATCTCTCGTTCTCTCTGAAGTGATTCTTGAATGGGATAAAATAATGATAATCGATACTTACTGAATCAATCTCGCATTGTTCCTTTCCCTCGCTCGCAAAAACGTAGTCACATAAAAATGAGGATCGGATGACTGGAAAAGCCAATGCCAGGAGTGTGTTGAAAAAATGGAACGCCGTCAGAGCTCGGCGAACCTCTTCTAAGCGAGGTAGGAGCATCTTGCTGTCAGCTGTAACAATAAAAACTGAATTAAAACCATACAAATGGAAGAAAAATTAAATTTGGTAAAGATATCGATTAGAATTAATATCTGCGATGAATTCCCTGAAAATTTCAGCTGAAACGATCCTTGAGTCTGTGAAATTCCCAAAACAGAATTTTATAGACTGAAAAAAAACAGATTTGTCAAGTAGTTCGGAACTAGATTATTAAATTTTTATTAATTGATCATAAAGCTTGAGCTCGAGCTTATAAACAAGTTTCTTCTCAGTTTGCGAATTCTAGGCCACCGAGCTGTGCTGTAGAAATTACGCACACGTTTCTATGATAAACTGTGTCTTTTGAACAGAAATTATGCTCAATTTGTCTTTTTAAACTTGGAAAAATGTGAAAATAGACTCGCTTTTTTGGTCTCAAACGAAAAATTTGCCAGAAAAAACCTCCGAATTTTGTGGCCGAGTTATTATATTTTCTAGGCCATGGCAATTATCCTTTTTTTTTCTTGAAACTTTAAGTTTCAACTCATTGTGAGCTGAATAATTCTTATCTTCCAGAATGTTGACCGCCAGACATATTGTCCGACGCTTTGCAGCTTCTCATCGGTTTCTGGATGCATCCAAAAAGAAGACAGTGGAAGACATGACGCAAGAGATGTTGCAGGTTCTTTGCACAATGTAACCCTTATAACATTTTTTGGTTATAGATGCCCGTATCCCGAGTTCCACCCACAATTCAACGTTTCACCAGCTCTTTGAAAATGAAATTCAAGTCAGACGGACTTGATCAATCTGTGAAGTCGATTTTGGACCGCGCATCAGCTCAGCTTTATTATAATTGTGCAGACAATTATGATTTCCAAAAACTATGTGAGGCGTTCGGTCTTGGAGATTACATGTCGTCGTGGTAGTGAAAAACGAGTTCCAATATCTAGATAATAATAAACTTCCAGGTACAAGCTAACTCTCATGCACACTTGGATGGTTTTGATGAGACTGCACTCGGAATTCGATGGAAAGGCTTATATGAGACTCCAGCGTGGTCTTCTTTCCACAATGTGGTTGGATATTGATCACAGGTAATTTTCTAATCGAATCAGAAAAACTAATTCACATGAATCACACATTTCAGATTGAGTATTGTGAGCAAAGAGCTGAATCAAATCATGACAGGACAAAACGACATGAAGCACATGCATGGATTGCACTTACAGACTTTTTTCGAATACGATGAGGTTAAACAGAGCGCTAATCGAAACCTTCTACTTTGGATTTTTAGGGGTTCCTCCATGATGATCGTGTACTTGCTGGAGCCGTCTGGAGATGCCTATACATGAACCGTGAAGTCGATCCGATTAACTTGCTGAAAGTTGTTACCTATATGAGATCTACAGTTGCTTGGCTTGAAACTCAGGATACGAATAAAATTCTTGTGGAAGGAATATCAGAATGGAAACAGCTCCGACCCACTTCTTCTTAGTCTTTTTAATACTCCGATCTTTTTTAGGACATGCTTGTTATTTATGCTTTTTTACTTTTCTGTCTATCTTCTTCTTCTTTCTCTTTGTTTCTCTTACGAGTCTCCCGTTTATCTATCTTCGCAATTTTGAAGGTTCGCAATAAATATCAAATTTTTCAGAATGGCAGCAAAGAGACCGGCTGCTTCGACGCTGAAATGGTGCCGACAAGAAATTGGTCCGATTTGCGAAAGTTTTGGAATGGTTGTCAGAAGTCAAATCGGGTATGACGGAAGAAGAATCGAGAAGCAAATTAGGAGGAAAGCACTTCAATCAGTGGTTATGGGTGGACAAGAAGTTGATCCTTTGAAAGTATGCCCATTTGGAAACAAACTAAATTCGGAAACCATTCTGTTGTAGGAGCCAAACAGAACAAATGCTTCAATTCTCTCAACCGCTCTTCCATCCACCAATGAAGCCATACAACGTGCTCGTGTGGTTGCTGCAGGTATCGAGATGTTTGCAAAACTGATGTCACAAGGAACCTACCCTGGATCAGCGGGTTTCACAGTCTCCGAGACTGGAGAACGAAAATATACTAAGCATACTTCTCCCATTCAGTCAGCATTAGTTGCTAATCTAATGTCTACTGCAGACAAGTTAAGCAAGGGAGCGGTTTCTCTAGCACCGTTTCCTCTTCCGACACTGACCAAGTTGGGAACCTGGGCGATCGCAAATCCAACAGTTGAATTACCGATTCCTCCACAAATCAGAGAAGCTATGCCAGCAATCGCACGAATCGAAGCTCTTATTCAATCAGTTCTAGGAGTTACTTCAACTCGACAAGTTTCTGGAACAGTGGCCAGAGAGCCCAGGAGTTTGAAATTAGAGGGAGTCACAGACCAACTGTCTGATCAGCTTTCTTCTAAGGGTTAGTGTCTTTTTTGATTTGATAGCGATTCACATCAAAACAGAAAACAATTTTCAGACATCCCGGTAGAGGTTGAACCTCTCGATAAAACATTGACGAAGGAAGAGGCCGAGTTTCTGATCAAAGCGGCTAGATCAGTTCAGGATGATAATGCCGAAACTGCAATTTACGGAGACAAGCAGCTGAAGCCAGAAGTCTATCGTCCAGAACTTCCAAAAAACTTTGAAGTCAACCTAGAAATGGGAAACGTGCACACCTTGACTCGTAGCAATGAGAGTTCTGTGCCCGCAACTCGAATCGGTAGACTGGCTACATTCGGACAGTTGGCGTTCGGTCTGATTGGTGGAGCAACTGCAGAAGTGACAAGAAGAACATTTGGAATTGGAAGAAAGTTGAAGGAAGAGGGGGTGCCATTGAACCCATTTCTCTCTGAAGCCAATGCCGATCGAATCGTAGCCACTTTGTGTAGAGTTGGTTCATAATTTGTAATTCAGATGGAAAATTGATATTTTTAAGGTTCGCGGGGCTGCCCTCAAATTGGGTCAAATGCTTTCGATCCAAGATTCCTCTACGGTTAATCCAGCTCTTCTCCAAATTTTCGAACGAGTCCGTCAATCGGCTGATTTTATGCCATTAAAACAAGTGCACCGTCAAATGAGAGATGCATTCGGTGACGACTGGAGAGATAAATTCGAACAGTTCGATGACAAACCTTTCGCTTGTGCTTCGATTGGGCAAGTACACAAGGCAACTTTGAATGATGGACGCGTGGTTGCAGTCAAAGTACAGTATCCCGGAGTAGCCGAAGGAATCGATTCAGATATTGACAATCTGGTCTCGGTACTATCGGTGGGAGGAATTTTCCCGAAAGGAATGTTCTTAGATGCATTCGTTGGAGTTGCGAGAAGAGAGTTGAAACAAGAATGCGACTATGAAAGAGAAGCCAGAGCTATGAGGAAGTTCCGAGAACTTATTGCGGATTGGAAGGATGTTTATGTTCCAGAAGTGATCGATGAACTATCTTCTTCGAGAGTTCTCACAACGGAACTAGTCTATGGTAAACCTGTGGATGCATGTGTTGAAGAACCACAAGTCGTTAGAGATTACATTGCTGGAAAGTTCATTGAGCTATGTTTGAAAGAGGTGAGGCTATTTCTTTGTTATTTTCACAGAAGGTAAGATTCAGATTTTCGTGTGGCGATTCATGCAAACTGACCCGAACTGGTCCAACTTCTTCCTCGGTAAACATCCGAAAACCGGAGAACCTAGACTAGTTCTTCTGGATTTCGGAGCATCGAGAACATACGGAAAGAAGTTTGTTGATATTTACATGAAAATCATCAAAGCTGCATATGATGGAGACAAGAAAAAGATTATCGAGTTGGTTCAATAGACAAGTTATTGTTTTTGTAACGTTGTTTCCAGATATTCACGAGAAATTGGATTTCTGACTGGATATGAAACTGCAGTTATGGAAGATGCACATGTTGAATCTGTCATGATTATGGGAGAAACACTGGCCAGTAACCACCCATATGACTTTGCCAACCAAGACGTTACCAAGAGAATTCAAAAGTTGATTCCAGTTATGTTGGAGCACCGGTTTGTGAATGATCGAAAGTTATTTTTCAATAATTTTTCTCTTTCAGACTCACTTCTCCTCCAGAGGAGATTTACTCTCTTCATCGAAAACTTTCGGGATGCTATCTTCTTGCCGCTAAACTGAAAGCTACCGTATCCTGCGGCGGCTTGTTCCACGAAATTCATGACAATTATGCGTATGGAGAGGATGGAAAAGATGTTAATATTGATTAATTAATCTGTTTATGTTTGTTTAAGTTGTGTTTAGAGTTAGTATTTCTGTCAATTTTCTAAAAATATATAAAGCATCAATCAAACCGTTTTATTCATTGTTAAGTTTTCAGTTCGTCTCTGATTTTTTAATACCTCTAACACTCAAAATATTTCGTTTTGAACAATGATTTCCAGATACCATGTTTTCAGATGCTTCCAGATTTGTCACCACACTTGCATACCAAGGAATGCAATATGCTGATCGAGTTTTTGCAGCGGTGTCATTCAGAAAAGCCTATTGGTAATAAGATAAATTTTTCAACTAGAAAAATAGTAATTTTCAGGTAAAATGCTCGGTAAATGCTCCTACTGGGACGAGGCAGTGTGGCAGTGCACAAAAAAGGAGCGCATCTGGAGAAGGGACAATAATCCAGCCTACAAGCGAAGAATCGTCGAGCTCAGAAATCTGCCGGAAAAGTATTGGACTCCTGCTCTTCACAAACTGAAAGAAGATGGGATTATTAGCGGAGGAGTTGATCAGAGTCAAGGCTGTAAAATTTAGATCATCGCTAAAACTTAGTTTAGTTACCACGCTGATATGGAATGAAAATATTTTTTATACCATTAGATGTGTCTTTATTCAAGAAAATTCGCATATAATGGGGATGAATTCGATATGTGCAACAACTTTTTTCATAGATTATGGTCGGATGACGTTGGCGGACACTTTTTCAGCTATAACACACCAATTTCCATGTTCAAAGCTTGTTGAAACGACTTTCAAACAGTCAATAGAATCTACCAAGTCTGCCAATTCACCCTCTTTGAAAACGTGGTAGAATCGATAGAAGGTGACCTGAAATCCAGACACTGGAATAACAATTTCCTCTCGAAAGAACCTACTTCTCTCAAAGTGGCGATTGCTTCCGTCATTCCTTCTGTCAGTATCTGCGATGCCAATTCTTCTGCATACTGATCTTCAACTGAAACTAACAAACTCTGCAATCGTCTTCCGAGCATTGGACTCCATCGTTTTATCCCAGAAATCAAATTGGTTTTAGTTGGAAGAAACTGGGGAGCAGCCGATGGAAGTTTTTGAAGCGGAGAGGATACTGATCCAGTTGGTGTACTTTGGTTACTGTAGCCAGGAGAACTCGGACATCGTTTCGAGAAATAAGGAAGTTGGTCGGTGAGAGAAGTCACCTGAACTTGTGTTTTTCTTTGTTCTGATGATGTCCTTAATCCGAACGGAGAAAACTCTTCCAGTTGAACTTTTTCTCATAATCTCACAATCAGCGTAAAATTGAATTCACAGATTTTTAATCCAAAATAAATATAAAAAACCCCCGTAATACTCACGATATTCGAGTTATGACCTTGCAAACTTGAAACCATGGCTAACAATACGGATATTTTATGGGAAATGAAAAAAGGGACCCAGGGAAAACTTCGGTAAGTCATAACTCGAGAGAGAAACATTTACGACGAACTTTATGAGAAAAAGTTTGACTGAGGGATCAGAAGGATCTCCTTGTAAGAGCAAGTGTTGGCACTCACTTTGTTGAGAACTCCTGTGTACCATCTCGGGGTGACAGGGGCTGCAGAAATGTTGACAGGAATTGAAGCAGCGATAACTCGTTGTTCTTTTGTTGTGTTCAAATGGAATTTCATTTTTGGAAGACGTCCTGAATTTCAGTTTTATGAAATCTAGTGAAATAGAATGATACCTCCAATCGCAGTCTCATGCAAATTCCATGGTACAAGTAGGTCTTGAGCAGCGAACTTTCCATTCGGCTGTTCAAATGCCCATGCATAAATCATCATTTGACCCCCGACTCGGAGACAACGAGCACAGTCTGAAAATATTTCTACTGGCTGGATTCTGAATTTTTGGTTACCTTGAAGAACTTGTCGTCTTCTTGAAGTTGTGGCCAGATGATGGATCACAGAGACATTCAGAATTGCATCTACACTTCCATCTCTGCAAAACTTGGAAAATCGAAAAAAAGCTTTTTTGCCGTTCTAACCTTATCGGCAAGCTAACAGCATCAGCAAGACACAGATCAATATTTTCCTTCTTACTTGAACTGAGAACTTCGGAACACATGTCAAATCCGATGACATGGCTTTTTTGAGATGTATACTTAGCCTCACCACAGCCCACGTCTAGAATGACACTTCCTACAGATTGCTGATCGACGAACTGACGAACACGAGGCCAGACACGGGGAGATCCCGGTTTGTTGTCCTGAAATTCACGATTCTCTTCACGATTGCCAATCAAAGTGTTCACCTTCTGTTGATAAGTGGCCAATCGAGAGTAAATCGAGTGCACGTACTCTTGCTCTACACTTTCGGAACTTATGCTCATCTTGCTCTTTGCATCTATTCCTGAAAATAAATCATGGGTTCATGGTTTTGAGAAAATAGTAGAGAAAGAACAAAGCTTTACAGTTGGAAATGTGATCAGAAACATACAGATACCGTTACAATCTTTAGAGTTTGGTTCATTGGAAAATGGTCAGAACTGGTTAGTTTTGAGGACCTGAAAAACGTTTCCCAGAGTTTTTCAATTAAACTCTGGATCTTCATTTTTGTTGTCAAGTTTTCAAATTGGACAGATATAAAGTGGTCACAGATTAGGACATCTCACTCTTTCAGATAGGTTGATTCTTTTTTATTTCTCTGCGTGAAACTCCAGATTCTACAGTATCCCAGAAAAATGAAAAAAACGTCAAGAACTCCTCCATCACAATCATTTCACGAAATCAGAAAACACCGAAAAGACTTGAGGATAGACGAATCAAAGTTCCAAAACTATTTTCTCCAAAAATAGAATGTCCTCGCAATTTTGGCAAGTCGTAAGTTCGAAAGCAGATGCCTCTTGTAAACTCGTAGGATTTCAGGTCGATTGGAACCACTTGGTCCTCTCCGTTTGGTCTCTGATGAGTGTCGTTTGTGTGTCAACTACGTGGATCATGTGCAAAGGATCCAAAAAAGCACCGATCACTTCGGCTGAACCTCCTCCCCCACCTCCACCGGCACCTGAGCTTCCACAGAAGAAAATGGAAATGGCTCCGGATTTGTTGAATCCGAAAAGCAAGGGTGAGAAAGTGGAATCTCCGAACGTAGAAGAAAAAAAGGAACAGGAAGCAAAAGAGAAAAAAGAGAAGGAACAAGAGAAGAAATCAGAGAAGAAGGATGATAAGAAGTCTACGAAAGAAGTGACAAAATCCAAAAAGACAACGGAGGAAGGAAAGGAAAAGAAGGAGAACAAGAAGGAAGAGAAGAAGGAAGAACCGAAGAAACTGGATCCGAAGGGGAAGGATACATTCAAAAAGCCAGAGGATGAAAACGCGGTTGCTCTCAAAAAGGATCCAAACTATCAGGCGCGTTTCTATTTTTGTCGATATCCTTGAAATTTTATTCCAGACTTTGTGTGGGCTGAACAACGACCTCTTCGGACCGGATAAAAATCCGAAGAAGCAGTTTAAAGCACCGACAAAAGTGGAAAAAGCCGATGTGAAGGATCCTCAATACGAGACTCTGAACGGTCTCGGAGAAGATTTGTTCAAGGAAGAAAAGAAGGAAGACGACGGGAAGAAGAAGGAATTCAAACCTCCAGAGAAAGTGGCGAAGGCGGATGCGAAGGACCCACAATACGAAACGTTGAATGAGGTGGACAAGGGAATTTTTAATAATAATAATGAGGAGAAGAAGTCGAAAAAGGGAGAAGTTGAGAAGAAAGACGAGGAGAAGAAGGATGACGAAAAGAAGGAAAAGGAAGAGAAGAATGAGGGAAAGGTGAAGACCGAGGAAAAGAATTCTTAAAAAAGAGATATGGAATAAATTATGACTTTTAAAAATATTTTGAAAGTTTTTATACTCTCCAAACTTTATTGTTTACCTATGTTTTGCTATTTTTCGAGATCTTATGGTTGGTTTCCTCGTAAGAACAAACTATAAAGTTATTGCCTTTGGCACATAGGATAACGATGCCAAAACTTTATTTTTTTGTTATCATGTACCTGAGATATGAGAATGACGTGCAACCTTATAATCTGGTTGCAAATGAGCATGAACTGATTGTGAATTTAAGATTTCAGTGATAAAAAGGAAATGAACTTTTGGTAGTACTTATGTGAAAGACATGGGCTTCAAATGTCCATGCTAAAGCATTGAGAGCATTGATGAAAGCCCTTCCACAGGAAGATTCACATGACTGAATTGATACGAAGAGGTGGATTTATGCGGGAGTGCGTCTCTCTGGTTACCCAAGGCTCCGAGTCCCTTTCTTCTCTCTGACATCTCATGCTCTTTCCTCTCTTTTCCGTTTTCGGCGAGGCGACGACAGCCATCCAAACACGAAAACTCAGAAGGATGTGGTGTGAGAAAGCAGGAGGACATGCATACACTCATGAAAAAGAGCACGCTGAGCTCTGGAGACACACACCGTCATTGATTTGGAGATGAGAGACGACGCCGTTTTGGCACGGAGAAATGCATGGAAAGAGTTAAGAGAAAAAGAGAGATATCAAGTTATATGGGAGACGAATTTGAGGATGAATGATCTGAACAAGAGGGGAGAGAGTGGAGAATGGAGAATGGAGAATGAACATGGAAAGTGTTGCAGAGAACAGGAAAGTTCAGTTAATTTTCTTTGGTTCAATAAAGCCCTTATTTCTTTCAGCCTAATTCTTTTTTTTCCTGAAACACGCCTCTTGTGCGTTGAAGGAAAGCAAAATCATTGATATGTAAAGTGAATTTAGTAGACCAATAGGACACATATTGTTGCCTTGAATTCTGAAAATTTCAACCATAACCGCTTTTTGGTTTCTTTCGTTTCCTTCCTTCTCCACTTCCTCGATTTCCTACTCTCCGTTTGATAACGTTTTCTCCATTCTTCTTGTCCAGCTTCGAACGATTTCTATAAATTTATGTATTGTCGATTACGACAATTCGGAAAAATCTGAACGTTATAAGTCACAAACCTATACAATCAAATTTCAATTTGGTCAACTAGTAATCTTGTGGTTGAAATTAAGATAGTTAGTCTATTTTCGTAACGCTTCCCTAATAATTTCCTAAAAATCCCGGATACATTTCTTTTTGATTAGCCCAATTAGAACATGTGCAGCTCTACACAAAAACTGTTTCTCACATTCTCTGTGTCACAGAGTTGTCAATAACTGCATGAATAATTGAGGAGTGAAGGCACAACAATAAACTGGAGAGTGTCCATTTTTTCCCTCCTCGACTGATATTATACTTTCAAAAGGATGAAGATGAGAAAGAGAGGGAAAAGGATGTGTGCTCTGTGAGCTCCTTTTCGTATAATGTCAAAGAATGACGAGATAATGAGTTTGTGGCGTGTAAGGAAAAGCAATTGAGAATAGAAAAATTGATGGAAAAGATTCGATGCAGTCCTGGAAAGGATTAGAGAAAGTGTAGAGATGAGCTATGAGAAAAGTTAGGTGGGAGATTGAAAGGGTATCGAAACAAAGTCATCCGAACCTTTTCAGATTCAAAGACCTTACTTTTCTGTTCCAAAAAAAAACGTAAACTTCGAAAAACCAAAAGAAAATATTGTTCATAATAAAACCGATTACAGCATGTTACTTTTTTTTCTTCTTGTCATCCACTTCATCTGGCTGCGTGACATCTGTTGTCTCATTCGGGGATCCTCCAATCAATTCACAGAATTCTCCTCTCGGTGTCTCACTCATTCCCTTCTTTTTCTTTTCTGAAACGATCATTATAACTCTGAATCTGTTCTCACTGCCCACTCA
Source organism: Caenorhabditis sp. 40 LS-2015 (assembly GCA_900536305.3). Classification (NCBI taxonomy): domain Eukaryota; kingdom Metazoa; phylum Nematoda; class Chromadorea; order Rhabditida; family Rhabditidae; genus Caenorhabditis; species Caenorhabditis tribulationis. Next base: position 99,778 of record LR543249.1, on the reverse strand, counting down.
ATGCTTCCTCAAACTCATCGACACTATTCAAAAGTGTAGAAACTGATTCCTCCATAATCGAGAGATTGCAACGACCGTAGTTGACGACTGCTTTGATGAGCACTTTTCCGTGGTACTGAAATATTTTTCAAAGTTCTGTAAGAAATCCTTGGATTCTTACCGAAAAGAGGGAGAACTTCAGAGTGGAAGAAATAATAAGGTAGTTGTAGAACATCGAAGTGATTTTGTTGACATCTTCTCTACGATTCTTTACATTCTTCTGAAAAGAAAGTAAATTTGTGCAGCTCAGAAAATTGAAACTGTACATTGTTGTACTGGAAAATGGCAACTCCGTGTTCATTAGGATGACTCATTTCGAAAAACTCTGGATGATGAGTCAATCTTTCGCAGAACGCATTTCCGAGAATAACCTTCCGCTTGACTGCTTCTCTAATCGAACGAACCCCATAGAGACGAATGAGTATCCACAACCGAATAGGATGTTCACCGTAGTGAACTTTGGCTGAAAATGAGAACATTATCGATTGTTTCTACGGAACACAGCTCACCACCATCCAGGTCCAGTTTTTCACAGCTCCATACGACAGAAATCCGACCAGAATATGGGAAAAGAGATGAGCAAACAATATGAACAGAATTGACTTCCGTTATCAATGAACTGAAATCTTCTATTCCAATAACATAACATCGAAATGTTAACTTACTGAACATTATTACGACTGTTGGAATCAAGCCACTCGCACCCAGCATACGTTCCATCCAAATGTAACCAAATCTTTTTCCTGGAAGAGTCTACGCATTATTTTTATTCAGGAAAAACCACTTACTTTCTGGAAATCTTTACCAAATCCCAAACCTCATCGTTCGAGGCAACATTGGCAGATCCGTAATTGGCCACGATCACCAACGGAATCAACCCTTTTGCCTTGTCCTTTTCCATTTGCTTCAACATATTTGCAGCCGTCATGGCAGATGAGTCCTTATCAAAAGTTATCACTTTTCGAAGTCTTACTTTTGTAGTACAGCATGCTTCTTCGAGAGCAGTTTGAGAATCATCACTACAGTAAACCACGTAATCCGAAAACTTTGGTTTTTCTTTCTCCGACTTTGGAGAATTCTCATTTGTCTTCTCGGCCTTTTCGATGGCATGACGGATGACCGATATGAAGATGTCACGAGGAGTGTAAAATACAGTTCCGATTGGGTCACGCAACTCATTCAAAATGGATTTGATTTGAGGAATTCCCATTGCAGAAGACAACCATTTACAGATGATACGTTCTATCGAATCGATAATAGGCGAAGAATTCTAGAAAAAATCAATTGAATTCTGTTGAGGTTTTGAAAAATCATGTACCACATCATGTCCAAGTGCAGCCGAAATAGTGCTTCCAACGATATCAGCAAGAGATTTCCCCGCGAATTTCGCATGGTAACGAGGATGATGAGTGTGGCAAATCTGAAATTGGGCGGCTCAATGAAAATGTGGATTATTTAAAACTCACGTTTGGGATGACGATTTCCTTGAGATCTTTCAGGATTTCACCGAAATCTTCTGGCTTTTCCGGTTCTTTTACATGGATTCGCGTGGAGTTCACATCATGTTCTGAAATTACAGCACTCGAGGAATATATTGGATTGGTATTACCTGGTATAACTGGCTGTTTATGTGATTCATCAAAGTATTCGTTGATGAATTGTACCACCATATTCATACATTTCACGAATTCATCTCTTCCGACTGGTTCTTGAAGCCTCTGCCGATCACTTCGTTGCTGAACTTCTTTCACCGGAATCTGAATGCAATGTTCATTATTCCATCTACTTTATCAGAATACTACTCCTTGCTCTGATCTCATGTGTTCCGCAGATCTTTTCGCATTCACTGTCGGCTTCAGTTGCGGTTGCTTCGGTTCTTTCTCTTTTTCGGGACTTCTTTGGGGATTCGATCCGAACGAAGAGGCCGTATTCTTGGCATAACTTTCGATGTCTGGATTCTCCACTTTTTTGTATTCAGGGTTATTTCTACTGAAAAGTTTCAACCTTGTTCAGTCTTCCTTATTATTCTCGCACCTTCTCCGTTTTATTATGAGATAGGTGATGAATCCAACGTTGAAACACAACGAAATAGCAAGACATACAATGAGAGCTGGTACTTCTGCTCCCATTCTTATTGTGTTATCTTTTGCCAATCTGAATCTTGGTCATGTCTTTATGAGTTGCGGGAAAAATCACACTCACTTTCAAAGATTTATTGAAAGGCAACTCCAATCAGAGCGGAACGTATGTGATGACAAAATCAAAATAACAAGCTGAACAATTTAGATTCTCAAGTCCCAAAAAAATTGAGATTACGTAATACTGAAAGGTCACGAGGAAATAGAACAAAAATACATGTATTGAGAACGGGAAACTTGTTTAGATAGTCTTCAGGATGGATCTGGTGATGTCCCGAACATAGTCCCTGGTTGTGAATTCTTTCTTTGCGACGGTCACCGTAGGTTGTTTCTTGGTCGGACCATTTTCTTTGTCTTCTCCAACTTCGTCGTTCTTCGGTGGTTCGACGACTGGGTTTTTCGCGAGATAGTTCTAAAACATGAAAACTCAATGATGACGTTTGAGAACTGAAGATGGTCAGGGTAAATGGTTCGATACCATCTCTGAAAAGTTTTCATTGGACTTACACCGATGAACTCCTTCTTTGAAATCAAGTTCTTATCGTGAACAACGAGGAAAACATTCGTAACTTTTTCCTGCTCAGTTGGCTCTGCGGCATGAAGCATGTATCCCTTTTCTAAAAAAACCCCTTGAGTTCTCTACAAAATTCCTAGTATTTTACCAAGAACACCAAATCTCTCGTTCAATGTGACTCGCTTCGGTGTTGGTGCTCCATATTTATTTTTCAGGACAGATGCGACCTTGTTGCTGTGCTCGCCTCCTTCCAATGGTACGATTTGATATTGGATTCCACCGGTCATACTGTAAAATAATCGGAGATTTTAGAAAAATAAGCATAATGAGAGCTCTAGCAACTGGTCGCTCCTGTGAAAAAAACGCTTCCAAAAGATGGCGATAATTCGGTTTGGCGCCTCATTTTGAACAAAAAGTCCAGAGAAGCGCGTTTGCAGGCACCCAGAAAAATGCAAATAATGAATCATTTTCGGATTATCGACCGCAATTGTACGACTTTTCTGGTTTTAAATGTCTTGATGCCTCTTCGCGTTTCATTTTTTCTCCGAAAACTACTTGAACTCGTTTCACAATAAATAAATAACACTATCTCAATGCAGGTAATGAGCGCAACACTTCAACCATATCTGGAGGCAGTGCGTCACACACTCCAGGCTGCTCTTTGCCTGGAACAATTCAGTTCACAAGTAGTTGAAAGGCACAATAAACCAGAGGTAAATTTTTTTCAAAATTATGAATTGGCGTTATTTATTTATGTCTTGCGAAATTGAAGTCGAAGAACATTGGTCAAATGAAAAGAAAACAAATCATTATTGTAAAAGTATGTAAAAGTTTGCCGATAAAACAATAAAAATTTTCAGGTTGAAGTACAAACTTCAAAAGAACTGTTGATGACCCCCGTAGTTGTCGCTCGAAACAAACAAGAACGTGTGCTCATCGAACCATCCGTCAATTCTGTCAGGGTATCGATTGCCATCAAGCAATCAGACGAGATCGAGAAAATTCTGTGTCACAAGTTCACAAGATTCATGTGTCAGAGAGCAGATAATTTTTTCGTGCTCCGCCGTAAACCATTGCCCGGTAAGTCTTGCATTTTTCTCGTGCTGAATAAAAGTTTCCAGGTTATGATATATCGTTCCTTATCACTGCATCTCACACTGAAGCAATGTTCAAGCACAAACTCGTGGACTTCTTGCTCCATTTTATGCAGGAAATTGACAAGGTATGACCAGATTTCAATTTTCGCTAATTTTCGTTTATTTTTCGATCATTGAGCGCATTTTCACAATCTCAGTGAGCAAATACTCATTATATTTCTTTTCAGGAAATATCCGAAATGAAGCTGTCTCTCAACGCTCGTGCTCGTGTGTCCGCTGAAGAGTTCTTGAAACGCTTCAACTGAATTCGCTTTATTCCGACGATTCCCACTCTTCCACTCTCATTTTCACTCAAATTCCGAATTGAAATATATTTTGTAAACACGGTTTCCCAATCAATTTGTGTAAATATTCATACAATATGTTTCAAATGTTTCACTTCTCCAAGAAATCACCCAAAATTTTTCTTTTAGGACCTGTTTCTACCTTATTGAATTTACCACACAAATTTGATTTATGAATATTCTATTCAAGCTTTTCAATGATTTATATTCAAATTCGTTAGAATGACTCGAACTGTGCTATATTCATTCTTTCCTTATCGTTATCGTCAAACTTTTTTGAATGTTTCAGGGTGATGCGTTCAATAAGTTGTTTCCTTCTGTTGGGCACTCTTCTACTGCTCGGGGAAGCAACAGAAGAAGTCAGCAAAACTGAGCAAACTTTCACGTTGTTCTCCGTCGAAGGCGAGGTCAGTGCTCTGAGTTGTTTGAGTTTTAGATCAGAACCCATTGAGTAAACCGTATCGGAGCAATCTACACATTCCTGATATTTCTAAGCAAATTGTTCGCATCATATATTCGCAGTATATTTTCACACTTCAAAAGGCGCATGACATTACAAAAAAGATATCTCTCCACCAGTTGCTATTTCTGCCTGAAAATTGTGGGAAAACTTGAAGCTTATAATGGCGCTTTTAAAAGTGTGCCGACAGACCACGAATTTATAAAACAACACTTGTGAGTATTTACAGCTCGCTCTGCCATCTACTCGTAACTGCGCAAAATGGTCAGCAGGTGCACGTGTCCACCTGAATCACGGACAACACATTGGATTCGTTCGTCAGGATTGCACCTTCCGCGTTGACTTAGTTCCAAGCGGCACATATATCGTTCAGGTTGAAAACACCGATTTCGTCTTCGAGCCGATCCGCGTTGATATTACTTCTAAGGGAAAGATGAGAGCAAGAAAATTGACAATTCTCCAGGTATCATCTTCAAAAAATTACAAAATGCGGATTCGAATTTTCAGCCCAACAATGTAAACACTCTTCCGTATCCCCTTCGCTTGTCAGCTCGTGGACCAGCTCGCTATTTCCGTAAACGGGAAGAATGGAGAATCACTGATATGCTCTTCAGTCCGATGGTCTTGATGGTCGTCGTCCCACTCGTTGTTATGCTTATCCTACCAAAGTGAGTTAGAAGCGTAACAACATTCTCCGAATATTCCATGTTCAGAATGACAGCAAATGATCCAGAATTGAAACGAGAAATGGAGAACATGCAGATGCCAAAAGTCGATATGCCTGACGTTGGTGAGATGATGGCCAACTTCTTCGGAGGACCAGCTCCAACCAAAAAGAAAGCCGTGACCGGAGGAAGTGGTCAGCGTAGAAAATAAATGTTCCGCAACAACTCGAATTATCCCTAATGACCCCTTCTAAATGTTCGCAGTGCATGCCTTGTTTTTATTGTTCCTTATAATCTCTAAAATAGTCAGCCTCTTTCAAACCGGGTGAGCTTTATTTTCATCCAATATGTGGAATGATCTATTAGTAATGTATTGTATAATCATATTTGATTCAAAGAAACGGCAACAGCTTATAATAAACGATGAAATGTTCTCTATACAGGTTAAACATAACAGCTTGGAAGGACATGACTGTGTTCCTCAGCTTGTAATGCCGGTTTGAAGAGTTTCAAATATCAAGAAAGATTTTATGATGCTATGATTTATTAAAAGAAGAATGTTGAGCGAAAGATAAAACCAGCATCATACACACATGGGAAAGGAAACCGAACTGCGAGTTGCATAAAAAGGAGAACTTGGATACGGAAATATATCAGGGAAAAGACGAAGATCATTGAGACTTGGCAGTAAATGGAAAATCACTTGGAATAAAAGTGGATCACAGTGGGAACATGCTGTATTCAATGAGTTGCTAATAGATCAATTACCATTCTCTCTACTTTCCAAGGACACCTCTCTTGTAGAGCACGAATACAGTGTTCATGATGTAACGCCAATCCGTGAGTCCAGCGATCACACTGGATGCAGACGATGAATCTTCATCTGCGCCCGAATCCGCCCCCGGGGAGGAAGTAGAGGCGATTCCCAGAGCACGCTCATCGAAAGGAATTTCGAGAAGTTGAAAAGCACGACGGCAACGATTCACACAGTCACCAACGATTGGAGATATTGTGACATCCGGCATAGTTGATGGGAAAAGATCGAAAATAAGAGCACAGAAAGCACGACAATCTGTCCAATCGGAACTGAAGTTGGATACCGCCAATTGATCCATATATGGTTCCAGTCTGCAAAAGAAACATATGAATCAGTCGAAAGGTTTTGAACAACTTACGATTTCTGAACCCACGCCAGCAGAACATTCCGTCGAAGAGTGTGCTTGTGTTGTGACATCAAAGTCACCCAATCGTCTTCATCAGAAACACTTTTTGAGATGATTTCGAGTTTATGTTCAGCTTCATCCTTTCTGAGAACAGCTTCTTTGAGAATCAGTATGAAATCTCTGCGAGTCTTTCGGAAATCATCTTTTTGTTCGGCATTTTCTTTCTGTAAATGGATAATTTCAAACACTAGATGACAGTTTCTCATTTACCTTCAGAGCTTCTACTTCTCTCTCCAAAGCGTGAATTCGAGTCAAGTAGGTATCCTCATCTTCCAAACAGATGACATCTGGATGAACATTTTCTTTTCCTGTGTTTTGATTTCTGTTCATCTCTGTCTTTTCTGGATTCTCCGTCATCGTACTCTCATTTTTCATAACGATAGAATCACACTGTGGAGAGCAGCTTACTTTCTGAACAGTGTTAAATTTACTGTTTTGTTCAGCAAGTTGGAACTGCAGATTGCCCAATTGGTTCCGAACTTTTTCAAGTTCACCCATCAGAATTTGTTCGTTTTGACTATCAGGAGATACAGTAGGAGTCAGTGGAGGGGGCGGCGCAGAAATCTCTTTAGCTTGCTTTGAAGAAGATCTGAAAAATATGACCTGATTTATGAAATGTGTATGTAGACCAATTACCTTCCGAACACTTTACGGACAGTTTCCATCGGAGAGTTCGCACGACTTCTGAAAACGGAAGCAAGAGACGATGTGGAGGGACGCGACTTTTTCTTAGCATTAGTGTCCACAGAAGGAGCTTCAATTGAAATTGTTGGAGGAGCATCGTTTCTGAAACCATATTCTTGTAATATTACAGTGTTGGCCAAACAGCAAACGAATTTGTTCGTATATGAACCAGAGTGTTTTTAGATTAAAATTTGTCAGCTTTTGAAAAAGTATGTTTCAATCACCCATCTCAGTGCATGTTTTAACCCGTGATCTTTACGCGGTTTAATTGTCTTAATCCAAAACTTTGAAAAAAGTTGTAAACCACAGACATGAAGAACTAACATGCTTAATAGATCCTCAGATTTTCAGAAATTTAGGTAATTGAAACATACTTTCCCAACTGCTCAAAGTTGGCCGCTTTATACTGAAAATCACGAAATTCCATTTCGTTTTGCCAGCACTGTTATAAAGCAGTGGTGACCCACCGTTGAGCCCAGTGAAGCTACAGTAATCCTGAAGATTGAAAAGTGTTTTTATTTAATTTTTTTTTGAAAACAGAACATTTATGTTTTTCAAAGTTTAAAGGATTCAAATAGATATCCAATTTATTTAAAAGCGACGGTAAGATGGACGACGAACCTGCCAGCACAATGCCAAATGAAAGGCATCTCTTAAGAAGTGAAAATTCTCTCCAATATCAAGAGAATATCCGCAAGTGTTCTTCTTTCTATTTCTGGTAAAAAGAATGGACGTGGTGTTCAAAAGTGAGAGACTAAGAAATGAGCCAATATTTGTGTGGCTAACCCTTTTTTCTGTACTCAGATAGATTGCGAGAGGGTATTCGGAGAAGTATTTGCTTAAAGGAGGGCGGAGGCGAAAATGAGTCAATTGTGGGCAATGGATCAGTTCCAGATAATTACTGAATTTAGTTATTTTGCTCGTCCAGTTTGAAAAAAACATGAAAATACTGATACGTCTGGCAGCATTTAATGAGTTTCCCGTTTTTTTTGTTAACCATCATGCTTTGAGAGAAAGGTATCCAACGGAAAAAAACTCACTCTTCTTTCTTTTCAATCGTTTCTTTTTTGCTCTGAGTTCGACGAATTTCGAATGCCTTCTGTTCTATCGGAGTCTTTCCAGAACTGCTCATTCCTGCGCCATCAGCCTCCTCGAAAATCCGGCGTCTTTGTGGAACCAAATTGCTTCGAGTGTAGCAATTTCGAGGGGAAGCAGCAACGAAATCTGAACAAATCCAATGGTTAAGAATTTCTCTTAGTCATAATTACCGTCATCGCCCTGAAGCGAAGTGGAAACTGCGGAAATTTTCTTGCGATAAGTGATATTCTGCTCGTTTACTGGTTGCACTACTTCAGACGACGTTTTTGAGAACCGATTTAAGGGTCGAGTGAATATGGACATTCTGACAGTGAGAAATGGTTTAGTGACACAGTTTCAGCTCTATTTTCGTATGTTTACTTCTAGTGCTGAAGTGTGAATATTCCGTTATTCTAAATTCACCGTCTGTTGACACACTTTTAAAGAAACATAACGCGACTTGGGAGGATATGCGAACTGAAAATTATACTATGCACCGCGAGTTTGAACTGGGAAGAGATCAAATGCGCTACGAGATATCCTCTTAAATCACGTTATGTTCCTTTAAAAGTGTGCCAACAGACTGCGAATTCACAATAACTGGAAGAGGGTGAAAAACTCGCTCACGTAGTAGATTTCAATTCTATTTGGTCGAGTAATCTGAAGCAGGGCGCTTTAATCTCGAGTGACCAGAAAACATTTTAAAAAACTCCCCGGAACTCAAAAAACAAATAAATAGGTGAATGGCAGGAAGCAGAACGTGAAGAGAGTATCTTTTCCGTAAAAAATGAGTGAATCCGAAATGAAAACACTGCAAAAGTAAATGGACAAACACTGCGCACAGTTTTCTGACGGAAAACGAAAACCACAGGCACATTTTAAAACTTTTTGAAATGGATGAATTAGGTTTGAACCGAGAAAAGGGATTGGGGGAAAATAACCACACGAACGTCACACATGTTTAAGCAACGAAGGGAAAGATCATAGGGAATGGAGAACATAATTATTCATAAAGATTTTATCTTTAACAAAGTAAAAATTATAGCAACATTTTGAGAAAAAGGAAAGACTAAGCAATGAAACTACACAGGTTCAATGAACGAAAAGTGATGGGTCGGCTATCATCCAGTTTTTTTTGCTGGAAACAGCCTCACCTCTTTTAATGGTGGCATAATTCGATAATTGGCCATTGATTAATTTGATTTGCCAGACTTTCCGTGAGAAGTGAGAATTACAAAACAGTCTCAAAATGCAGCATTTGTAATCTCCTTGCACACTGGGCAATTGAAAACGACGGTAGGAAGTACTTCTTCGTTCACAGATGGAAGGTAAGAAATTTGTTCTTGAATGTTTTTCGACTCGGAGAAGTATTTCATTTTACATCTGAAAATTGACAGGAATGATGGGTGATATTCATGGGCGAACAAACATTTCGCAAGTGATACTGTCCCTGTCTGGGGTATTTTTAACGGCTCGATACATTTGTGCTTGTCCACGATACTTGCGATTCTCCACCCTTTGAGCTGCGTAGTTCATACGAGCAGCTGTGGTTATCTCATTCTGTCTTCCACGAGGCATCGGCAGAAATGGATCAGGTGCGTAGCCGATTTGGCTGAAACCGAATGATCAATAATCTCCACAGGAAGAGCATTACTTGTCATCTTTCTGCTCTTCTGCATTGATGAGACATGATGTCTGATACGTCCATCTTCTTTTGTGTGTGCTCATTGTGCTGTAATTTCCAGTAAAATTGGAGTAAGTAATGGGACGAGAGAACTAACGATGATCCGTGGAAGGCACTTGGCGGATGATAACTTCGGTTTCCGGAAGTCATCTTGATTTTTGAACTTTCTCCTTGTTTCGAATCTTGCTGCATTTTGGGATCAGCCAGAGACGGAACGGAACCTGACGCATCACACAAATCTTCTGTGGATGAAACAGTAGGTGTTACCAATTCGTGACTGATTTCTCCACAAGCAACACCTTCAATCACTTCATCCAACGTTGTTGAATTGGAAGGCTGCTCCTCCCTTTGTCCATTTAAATTTTTACACCTTTCGCTTCGACTGTTTTTCATATTAGTCCGAACCATTCGACTTCTTAGTCCATCTGATCGAAGAAATACCACCTGATCTTCGCCAAACATCAATCCTGGAAACGTTCTAATCAAAAAAGACATCGTTAGCTATTCTCACTCATTTTTCTCGGAGGTTCCTCGATTTCAATTCGTGCCAATTGACTTAATGATCGAGGTTGTTGGATCGGAGGCAACGCATCTGGTAGCGATTCTTCGTGGTTTGAAGACATTTCCATATGACTGGAAGTTTAATCATTGAGATTATTTGGAGTTTCTATCTAGCTAATTTTTCTCGATTCACGAGACGGCGAGAAATTAAAATTTCTATCGTAACCTAGTTTTCGCGTCGACACCATAAACTTCCCGTTGAAGTTTTCACTTCGAGATCGCTATTATAAATTCGCAGTCTGTTGGCACACTTTTGAAGGCTCATGACGTTACTTAAAACGATTTCTCGCCACGATTCGACATTTTTTCGGTATGAAAAATATGTGAAATCTTAAAACTTTTTATGGCGCACATTTTTCAGACGGAAAAAATGTCTAATCGAGGCGAGATATCCTTTTAAGTAACGTCATGCGCCTCTAAAGTGTGCCAAGTTGGTGCCAACAGACTGCGAATTTATAATACAAGAAATATAGATACTGGGCGCTTTTCAGTGGTTGCGAAGTGTAAGAAAAAAAAGAAAACAATGTCAGTTTGAAAATCAGATGCGCTTTTTGTCTCTCGATTGTTTGGATGAACGATTTTCAAAAAATATACAATACGAATATTCTATGTCTTATAAATCCCCCAGCTGACTGATTATTGATCAGAGGTAGTTTTCTCTGCGTCTTCAGAAATTATGTCTCTCCGTCATCTTATTAGGTTCGCTTTTCTCCGATACTTCACGCGCACCCGATACGCACTGTCTGGTACTACGAATCACAACATGAATCCGTCCGGTTCATGACAAACACTTTATTTTTCATCAAAAATTTCAACGATGTGATAGACATAATAAAAATCTGGAAAAAGTCTTCAAGGAGAATGTACTAGAAAGCGCTTTGGCTCATTGAAAATGGACACAGACATGAGGAAAAATGAAAGTGGTTAACATGAAAAAATGAGAGTAAATCAGGGATCGCTCCAATGCATGTTTCATAAAAGTTTGGATTGAGCGGCAAATTTGAAATTCTTATAGGAAAGGGGACGGGCTTATATAAAAAAAGAAGAGAATAACGGAGTGCATCTAGAATGATTACGAAACAGGGATAAAGGTGAGGTTTGTTTCCGGGGTAGAAAATGAAAAAAAAATGTACACAAAAAACAAAAAAAACTGATCCAGTAGTTTGCAAGAGTATAAGAGGAAAGTAAAAAGAATTTGATTAACAAAATGTGCTTTTAGAAAAACTCTGTGATACCTACGGGAAATAATGGATATACTTGAGTGTTTCAGACTAGTGGAAAATACACTGTGGAAAAAAGCAAACGACACTTAATTAATGATTACACCGAGAAGTCTAGCTCGCAGTGTGCTGAGGATATATATGATTGACTTCTAGAATAGCTAAAAATGCAGAGCAGCCGGGAAAATCATCTTGAGCACTTTGTGAAATAGCGTAATGTTGGATGGGAACGTGGAAACATCGGAAAACAGGAGGTTTGAATGAATGCAAAATTGAAATTTCAAAAGGGTAGCACAGGGTGAGGAATAAATTTGGGACAGCATAAACGATGTTTTATGTAGATAATGTGAAATAACATATCTTCAGAGCCTAACGATTGCGAAGAGAAGATCTGCAGATATGTTCAGTTATAATAACATAATTCGAGAAAATGAATGGAAGTGAGTAAGATGTGTGTGAATGACCCTATCTTTTTGGATTTTGAAAATGTCTTTTTGGGGTCACCTATAAACTTCTTAAAAGGGTAGATTCAAAAACGACAGACCTATGAGGGGAGATGAATAAAAACAACAATTAAGTTGGGAGAAAGTCAAGATAGCAAAAAATCTCGGGAAGTCCTAACGGTATTTACAGTTCAACGAATAAAGGGTACAAATTGGATAAATGTGAAAAAAAAATCTGTGGGTAATTTTGAATAACGAATAATAATCTTTGGAGTTAATTGAGCAAAAAGAAACGAAAGGAACGAGTCATTGATGAAAATAAGCTAATTGAGACAGGGGATGGCAAATTGAGGTCTTAGAGGGAAGAATCGAGAGATATGAGGCTGGGAAAGAAACTTAGGAACATAAAATGAAAAAAAAACCACCGGGAAAAACAAGAATGAAGGCGGGTAAGCAAAAGAGTTGATTGATAGACAACTAATTAGAACGGGGAAAATGTACAAGGCTAACTAAAAAAAAATCATTGGAACTTGCTAATGAGCGATGCCGAATGAGGAACAGGAGTTGGTACTGGTATTCCATTTGGGAGTATCAATGGTTTGAACACAAACAACGTGTGGTTGTGTTTACACAAGGTCACTATATGACCACTTTTCGCAATACGAAGGCCGACGCATCTTGAGAGCTAAAAGAAGAAGGATGAGTGTTGCGTTCCGTTTTGTAATTTTCTAACCCGGAATTCATTATGTGTGAAGGAGTGAATATGTTGTCCTTCAGGAGAAAATACAACAACATGCAAATGATTCCCGTGGGTGTCCGCAACGAGTACTTCTCCTGCTTTCGAGACGTCGATTCCGATCGGATAGGGAGTCTGTGATGGTTCGCCCATTTTGCGAATGAATTTGCCTGGAAAGTGATGTTCGAAAACATGAACAGGAAAAGTTGATAAATACCTTCGGAAGTGTAAACTTGCACACAATGATGCTTGAAATCAGTGATGTAAATCAAATTGTCGAACATGGCAACATCAGAAGCTTCACCGAGTTGAGAAGATGCGTCGAACCAGAACGTGACTCTTGGAGCGTCAACGTCGATCGAATACACAAATCCAGCGGTATCAACCAGGAGAAGCTGTCCATTGGGTGTAGCTGCAGCTGCAGACACCTCTATACCTCCACGTGGAACCAACGCCATCATGTTGAGTCGTTTCACGAATTCACCACGAGCCTCGAAGATTTGAGCACGGGTCTTTCCATCTCCGCCTTTGTCCAAAACGACATAGCGCACAACTTCTCCTTTCAGAGCGATCACTTTACGAGGAAAGCACAATTGCCCGTCGTCAGTTCCCGGACGTCCTATTTTCCAGGGATGTGGAGGTCCGCATACAACGACTCGATGATTATTCGTATCAGCAATCAGAATATCGTCCGTGTCTGAGAGGCAGAACCCAGAAGGGCAGTGCAACTCTCGTATGGTGCTTCCTTGTTGCGACGTTCCGAACACACTGTGGACCTTAAGATCACTAACGCGCTGCTGTGAGTTGGCATTTTGAGAGTTCGCATCAGATGTATTTGCAGTCGAAGAACTAGCCACTGCAGAAGCAGCCAGTGCAGCAGCAGCAGCTGTTGAAATCGGTGGGTTCAAATTGAGATTGTTTATTGCATTCATAGCCAACAACTCTTGAAGAGATTGGTTGTTGCGGATGTTGTTCTGGAATTCAAATAAATTAATAACGAGTTTCGATCTGAAGTGGTTTTACCATCGAAAGTAATTGTGGATTCAATCGACTGAGAGCAATTTGAGCTGCTGCCAACTTCTGTTGCATGTACGCGGCGGATGCATTCGTGGAGAGGCCAGTTGTTGTTGGTGTCGGGACTGCACCCATACCGGGGCGAGCTGGCCACATTGGGAACATTGATTCAGGAATAGGAGTCTGAGTTCCTCCTGCGGCGCCGTTCGTCAGAGCGTTCAAATCCATGTGATTCGCAATCGCGACCAAATCTGGACGCATGCTTGCAGCAGCAGCAACCGCTGCAATTGTAGCAGCACTGGGAAGATTGGCGAGCTGCTGTTGAGATACGATAGGGGCACCTTGTGGCGGTACGCCATTCAGTAAAGTTTGAGGTCCGTTAGGTGGTGGTGGTGTCGTTGAATCTGGTGGATGACTGCTCGGTGGCCAGTCTCTGAACGAGTTTTCTCCCATCGTTCGTGTTCCATTTGTTCCGTTTTGAGTGTTCTTCTTGCGCTCGCCTCCGATAGCACCAAGCTGTGGGTTTTGTTGATAAACTGGACGTCCCCATTCTGAAAATAAATCGGTATCTTGTGAGCTAATGAAATACATGATGTGAACTTATTGCTTACAACTGAATCTAACACTAACCATCTTGAGCATTAGCGGTGGAGTTACATCTTCCTCCGGAGCCTGCTCTGTCTACTTTCTCCGATGCTCCGTCCATGGCACTTGAGACATCTTTAACAGTTGGTTGAATGACTCGGCCAATAACATTTCCAGTCAGTTGGTGAACAAAGTGATCAATTTGCTTCTTTGACGGAGTCGAATATTCCAGTTCCACTTGATGACCGTGGGATGGAATAGCATGGGATAGGTTGCCGCATTGTTGAATAACCTTTTTGCGGGAAACCACTAGTTCCAAACCATTTCCCTTGCTGAGGAGACGACGAGTGAAATTGATGGCATCGTGCACACGGGCTTCGTTTACTTGAGATTTGCGATACATGTCATCGATATTAGCTTCTTGACGGATACGGGCCTCTTCGAGCTCATTGAGAATTTTTTGACGGTTTTCCTGAAATTTTGAATATTTATCATAAATTGACTGTGAAAAAAAAGATCCACAATACTAACCTCGAGGGCACTGCGTAAGTCGTCATAATGCTTCTCCACTCGATATTTCGCTATCTCGTACTGCTCATTCAACTGTTGAGATTTGTCAGGCAAACTATTCATGTCAGCAACTGAGTTGTTATACTTCTTCTCCACTCGATCAACAGTGCTCGTTACATCTTCTCTGATAGCATTGATAACGAGTTCGTTAATATCGATGATTTTATGATTCAGATGATCAACTTCCAGACATTGCTTACAGGCAGCAGTTTCACATGCAGCACATAGAAACCTCATAGATTGGTTGTGAGTGGTGCACATCACTTGTCTTAACTCTGGGTGAGCTCCAGGAGAACGGAGATCCTCGAAAGTGGTTACCACGTGGCCATCGAAAAGTTTCATGACTGTATGAGCGGTTGTGCAATTTTCACAAAGATCAGAAGAGCATTGCTCGCAAAATGCAACGGCTTCTTGCTCCGACTTGCAGGCTGTGCACGGTTTGCTGTGATGAGCCACCATCTTCTCTACTTCCACTTCTTGCATTTCTGCTAGACGGACCTAGAAGAAACATGATTTTTTTCACTGTTCGTTTCTATTTTTAACTAATACTTACATAGTCTAAGAGCATTGCATGTACATATCGGACATCGTTTCCCACATGAGATTCCTGTGCACAAATCGGACACCGAATAACTCCAGGAGGTGTTGGACGTTCTTTTATTTTCGGAGTCTCCAACTCGCAATCGAGCATTGTTGAGGCCACACGCTTTTGTTCTTCAATTGCAGCAGACTTAGCTTGGAGATGCCCATCAAGCTGTGCTATAATACAGTCTTCGCACATTGAATGAAGACAGTCAAGGACTCGTGGTTTGCGAAAGTCATGTTGACAGTAAGGACACGATGCATGGTCATCTTCGGGCAATGGTTCAGTACCAAACAGTGGCGATGATGAGGTCGACCTGTGATGGGAATAAATAGTGAGAATATATTCTTTAATGAATTCTTTTAGAAGAATCCGGTGAATATGCGCACCCGTTATTTTTTGTCAAAACTAAAGGATATATTAACATGATTCCTCAAAAGTTTTCGCTTGTTTCGTTTAGTAGGCATTTTTTCTGGAGGTCCGCAAACACCGCTGATGCGTCAGCTTTATTGGGATAGTAAGGCAGTGGGCGGAGCCGGTCGGAAACAGCGCCGCAGTTATTGTGGTAATTGTCATAAACGCAATCGCCGCACTGTTTGAGAAGCAAACCTAGCCCATTTTATGCCTATTTTTTCCGATTTATGGTACATTTCACTCACCTCAATGGGTCCTGTCCATTTAAACTTGGCGTTCTGCTTTGAGTATTGCTGGTGGTCGTGCCCGGTGAATCGTGTTTTCCGTTGACCGCGGAATTCGGCCGGTCTCCCGCTTTTTTCATCGTCTCCTGTCAGGGATGCTTCTTCTTCTTTTCTTTATTATCTGCGATCTTGATGCCTTCGCAAAATTACAAATTATTAACGTAATACACTTTAAGTGAGACCTGAAAATTCAAAATATTTGAGAAATAATTACGAGAAACGAAACAAGAGTTCGAAAACCCCTCTTGCAGTAAAATGGAAGATTAGAAGAAATTTTCGAGAAAGTTTAGGTTCAAATAACTGGAAAAGGAGAGAAACTAGACAGACTAAAACGTCAAAAAGTTCTGAACGTTTTCTTCTTTCATCATAAGACTTCTCCGCCTGACTGGAAAATTGATAGGTTGGAAACGGAAGTATCACGTGCAGACAAAAAAGAGAGGAAGAAGTACGAAACAGGATGAAGCAGTCCGAACGGTTCATGTGAGATGAATTTCTTCGAATCAACAATTTTAACTAATTAATTTTTTTTTTTTTTTGAAATAAATATATCGTGCACACACACAGAAAATGTGTATAATGGCTGATAATTGAGGATGAGCTAAAAGTGGCAAAAAAAACTGAAAGTATCCGAAAGGAAAAGAAGTTTCGAAACGGGTGAACTGCCAAGAAAATTTGTTGATGACAAGGGCCTCTTCACGAATATGCGCATTTTTTTCAAACAATACGTACGCTTAATTGAAAATGTAAACTTAGCAGAAAATAAATTTGCAAAATTCAGGAAAATGACGTCATTTTCACGAAAAAGAGCAATTAGCGGCGCACTTTTGAACGAGAGGCGTGCAGGCATGCGCGATAGAGCACACAGAATGAAGAGACGGCCAGACAGCGAAAGACAATTTGCAGTATCGTCTCATACGCATGACACACACTTTCGCAGCCGCTACGCAGCGAATACGCCCATTTGGCATCGGGCCAAGTGCACTTTCACCGCCAACAAGCCGTCTGCTGGCATCGTGCCAAGTGGGAGGAGCTGTGTGGGCGGGGCGTAAAATGCAATCCTCCGCACGGTTTTCCGCTTCTTTTATCTTTATTGCTTGCGATTTCTATAAATGAAGAAAATAAATAGTGAACAAAAAATAAATCGAGCTCAAAAATCAATTAAGGCAATTTTTCTTCAGGTTTTGTCGAATTTCCACTAAGTATTCTATCTCAGAACTTAGATACTAGCTGATATTCATGAATAATACTTTTGAAATTATTGATACTTAGATGGTCATGACCATGGACACTAGTTTCAGTCACTGTTATTGGGGTTATTCACGTCACCTGAGAAAAGGTTCAGAACAAAAAGAAAAAACTCGGAGGCTGAACCAATCCGACTGAACATTTGGGGGAAAAACGGGAGAAAACTATAGGAGGCGTATTGCCAAAGATTGACGTCAAAACATCGACTTTGAACATTTGGCTGAAATTTCAGCAATTTTTTCAAAGTCGATATTTTGACACCAAACTATGGCAATATGTTCTCTACAGTTTCATCCTATTGCCTCCGAAGTTTCAGCCGGATTGGTTTAGTATCCAAGTCTTCGCGAAGTTGTTTTTTCTCTTCCACGTTTGCTCCAGGTGAGGTGAATAACCCCATTAAAAATGACAGATTTCTTTCGCTAATTGTTGTGCGTTCTTATCAGGTTGACCTCTCTATGTTATCAGTTCGAATCATTTGCAACCTTCTGCTTCAAAATTCCCTCTCCAACCACTTCCTATCTCACATTTTCAGCGCCAGAGGACGCTAAAAAGTGAAATGTCCATCTCTTATTTTAAGGATATTTTTTTTTTAGATTTAAAAAGAATGGACAATACAAGAGAAAGACTATGAGCGGTCGACATCAGTTAATTTCGCCACCCGGCTATCAAAGAATAGGTGTCAGCAAAGATAGAAAACGGCAAGTTTCCCAACAGAAACCGATTGAGAAATTCGATTTTATAGATTCATTGTTGTCACCTTTTTCGACACTTCGATCACAATCCTTCTATGGGTTTTATGCACAGTGACCGGAGATGATGATTGGGACGAAGCATTCTTGAATCAAATCAATATCTTCAATCCAGCATTCCTCAAAGTATGGTTTCGGTATATTAAAACAATTGAATTTTTAACTTTCCAGATTTCGCTTTTCGATGTAGTTCTTCTAGCAATTCTTCGGATGCTGATTTTGGGTGTCGTTTACGGGATTTGTCTGGTCAAACAATGGTACACAGTAGCATTCACCACACTCGCATCTAGTGCATACATTCTTATGAAGGTAAGGCATTTTCATAACTCGACAGATTATTGAACAATGAAGACATCCCAGTCATTACTACAGCTACTTTTCAGGTGTTGTTCTATTTCAACCACAAATCAAGCGCTGTCCCACCTATACTTCTGATCATCGCTTCGTTTACACTTTGTTGGTCCGAGTTTTATTTGATGCCGTTCCAAATTTTGCCAAGAGAAAGAAGATGTAAGATTTTTTTTAAAGGATCAAAACAACGTTCAGTATTCAGATGCTCGGCGAGAACTGGAAGGTTTGGACAATCCTGAATTCTCAACGGACGACGAAACACGGTCCAAGTAAGTCTCCAACAATTTTGTCACCTGACGATGAAGGAAACGACGAATTGCAGCTTTCGTCATCGTCGTGGACGTCGTCAGCAGAACTCAGGAAATCAATCAGAAGTCCCAACAACGGTACCATCTCGGGTATCTTCTGGAGTGTTTATAGCTTCAGATTATGATGAGTTTCGTAGTGCTGCAGAGTTTTCATCAGATGAAGAAGCGCGATCGCGACTACTGGTGCCTCCAGACACGAAGCGGCTATTTGAAATCACTCTTCGGGAATGTATAGAACAAGTTGAAGAGTTGATGAGAGATTCACGTCTTGGTGGTTGGAAAACACTTCGATCGAACAGTCCAACGATATTGCAAGGCCCTGATAACTACTCCTTGGTTCGAGCTGAATTCAATAAATTTCCAGCTCTGGTACTTTTTAACATTGCTTGGAAAGATATGTTAAAGTGGAACACTCAAGTAGGTTTTCTGAATTTAGATGCCAGTAAGTTAAAAAGAAATTATAGGTTATCGAAGGAAAGATGATCGCCCATCTTGACAACGCTACTGATCTGTACTATTCTGTTAGTGCGCCTGCGATGCGAGGATACATTTCGTCTCGAGATTTCC
Organism: Caenorhabditis sp. 40 LS-2015; assembly: GCA_900536305.3. NCBI lineage: Eukaryota > Metazoa > Nematoda > Chromadorea > Rhabditida > Rhabditidae > Caenorhabditis > Caenorhabditis tribulationis. Next base: position 80,223 of record LR543249.1, on the reverse strand, counting down.
TCGATCTACGGAAAATTAAGCTTGATTCCACTTCCGACATCTACACTGGATATTTTGTGTCGGTTGAATCGAATTTGTGCCCGAACAATGGAAACCCAAAAATCGTAAGAGGCCACAACTTCCCATCTATGATTCGTACTCTGAAAGACGAAAACGGAGTTACTTATTTCGAATGGCTGATGAAAACTGATTTGAAAGGTTTGTCAAACCTTAAAAACACTCGAAATGTGAAACATATTACAGGCGGGCTTCCTAAGCGACTCGTCAATTCCGGAATGATAAATTATTTTAGCGAACATGTGAAGCGTATGAATGAGTTCGCTGAAACCCATTATCATTGCCCCGCGTCTTAAATTTGAAAATGTTTCGTGTGTTCATTCAGCTTGTCATTTTCTGTAAGTACTTGATTCTGAAAATTTATCTGTTAGATGTTCCCATTTGTTCATTCCTTTCTAATCTTCTTCATGTTTTATCACTTTCTAATGTTGCATATCGTCCTTGCCTCTACATCCCTTCCAAAATTTCAATTTAAGAATAAAAAATGCATCCAATCAAAATCAAAAAGTGTATCTAGAAATTAATGTATTCTGAAATTCCCAGTTACCATCGGTCATTTTACAAGTGTGGGTGATGGAGAGGAAAATTCAACTTTTCGTGAAATCCGAAACAGCTGTTTAAACAGCAAAGAAGGGTATTTGATTCCTACCGTAACTGGTTTTCGAGTCGACACCATGGATCCCAAATCAAACAAATTTTATTTCTTCGCTTCGAGACCAAAAGGGTAAGAGTTAAAGAATCTTGTGCACTTTTGCAAGACCTCGAAGCGAGGCACTTTAGGAAAACTTACCAATCACGGGTTTTTCTTTCGATTTCAGAGCAAGTCTGTACACGAAAACCAAATTAGGGTAGAAGTGAGGAGGCTTCCTCCATTTTTCATCCTTTGAATTGAGAAAAAACACTTTGAAGCAAGTATGGGCACGGAATAAGTTTTACTTTTAAAAAATCACATATCATACTGTGAGAAGCACCTTCTCTGTCGTTCAGATTGGAGTATAAACAGTTAAGAAATAAACAAAGGGTGAGATTTAGACCGTCTTCCGTAGCATGGCTTGTTGCGACTCAACGATTTTCGTGAGGTCTGTGAGGACCTGCTTGCGAAGAGTATACTCGTCTTCTTCCGCGTTGAGTTCTCTCTCGAGTCGTTCAATTTCAGCGTCAGCGTCAGTGAGCACATTTTCAGTAGCTTCCGATAGATGCAAAGCAATATCCCGTTTCGGCTGAATTCGAATAGTGATTTGATATCAATGACTCACAAAGCTTACCTTCACGAAAGAGTAACCAGTATCTCTTCCGAGTTGCTGATTTAGCGTTTCGGATTCTTTTGTAAGTGCTTCGAGCTCGTCGAACAACTCGATAATTTGGTTTTCCTTGATCAACTCAGTCGTCTTATCTTGAACTTTGATCTGCGTGGCTTGAATCATTCGAGACATGACAGCATCAGTTTCAGCTTTGCTCATATTCACTTTTGAATGGCTGTTCTGTAGAATTAGTGGAGAATGATGTAAGATGTTTACACTTGATTACTCACAAGTTTCGATAAATCTTTTGACTCAGACAAGACACTTGTGAACGTTTTTAACGTAGTGTCAAGCATCTTCGAGAGTTCCTGTTTTCGGTCCAGCATCGTTTTTCTGTTCTGAAACAAACTGAAATTGAGAAGGAACAGAGTCAAATTAGAAATATTGAAGAGTATTCGAAACACAATATTTAATGGAATTTAAGTAAAAAGCGAATAATAATTTATTGACAGACAAAAGAAAAAAACCACTAGTTAGGAGCATGGCCCGTCGTTTCATGACCGTGTGCGAAATGCGTAAGATGGAGAACGAAGGTTTTCCTGAAAAACGAATATGAATGGAAAGAAATGCGTACAAACAAAGGAGTCTAACCGATTTTCGAATTCCCGTTTACATTCTGAACACTTGAACGGGGTTTCAGCATCATGAAATCCAAGGTGCGTCATCCAGAGAATAGCATCTGTGAAGCCCTGAAAATTAGATTAAGCGAACTAGATAGTATTTTCATTCTTACCATCATACAATGCAGGCACTGATACTGCTCGCCTGGAGCTAATGGGAATAAAGCAGCAATCACATCCGAAAATTTATCGATCATTTCACTGTTTGATTCGGTTGTGTTAGCCATTGCAATCTGAATGTCTTGGATAAAAGATTATCCAAAGATTTAAAGTGTCACCTGCAGCTGTTCTAGAATGCCGTTGCTCTGCTCTTCAGCATCTTCAAGTTCATTTTCTCGTTCTTCCAGAGAAGGACCCTCAAATGAGTTTTGAGTGAATCCCGAATTATCTTGAAAATCTTTCACTACAATTCCTCCAATGCCAGAGCATATTGTTGTTTTCTTCTCCTTCCGGGACTGATTCCTTTTAGTTCGAAGGAAACTTTTCTGCTTCTGGACCATTTCATCTGCGAATGTTTTCAGCTCTCCGTGTTTGAAGGTATGATGATTGAGCATTTTGCGAAAGGATAATGCAAGTTCCGAGCAGTCCTAAATAACACAAATTGTTAGCGAGTAAATGTTCACCTCAACAAACTTTGCATTTCATTCTCACAACTCCATTCACACTATGTTTCTCATAAGCGTGATTTTCTCCATCAATCATGGAGTCAACGACAACATCGCAACCTTCGGCACGACATGGAAGAGTTCTGTAAACCGAAAAAATTTTTAATGCATTTTTTCATCAAATCATACCCTTTACTGATATGGTCGATAGTGTGCGAAAAAAGAGTATCCGTCCTATTGAAAAGTTGATCGCAAAAACAACATTTCAGAATTTTGTCATCTGGAATAGGTTCTGTGAAGAAGTTCGGCTTTTGATTTCACTCACTATGAACTTTAATGTGACAGCTAAGCGAACGCTCAGAAGAAAAGGTCTTCTTGCAATGCTGACACAAGATGTCACCCGGAGCGCCTTCAGCCTAGAAGATAGCAATAATACTGTTTAACATACTTTGCGTTTGAAACTCACCTCTACTGCTAGCTCTCCATCCATTTTCTTCGACAGAACGATGACATCAGCATCCGTCTACATTGCCACGACTCCATATTTACCAGAAGGTCACGTTCACATGAAAGCTCACGGAGTAAATCAAAAAATTCAGGCGAATTTTCGCGAGCGTTTTCGACATATTTGAATTGCGCCGTTTGCCGCCAAATAATTGTCGCGGCCTAGGTTTTTCAAAGCACGACCACCAGCGCGGTTTTTCAAAAACAGTTGTCAATGATCAGGGCACAGCACCCTAGTAATGAGAACATTTTCTAAAGAAAAATAGTGAAATGAGCATTGAACATTTTTTACCATTTCCTTTAAATATCAAACATCTAAAAAACTCCCTCCTTTTACAGCGCAGCAAAGTGGTGGCCGAGTTTTTTTTTAAATGAAACGGAGCCAGTGAGATAATTGAGCAAGCGAGGCATGTAAAACCTGGCTAAAGCAAAGAAACAGCAGCTGTCAGCCACACAGATTCATAATATTTCATCACACACTATGCACTTAGCATTTATATTTCATGACTTTGCTACTTGTCCTTTTGTATTAAATCTGGATAGATATGGATCTACCTCATTATAGTAACTAGGTCACCCTACGGATCATAATAGATGTGTTTGGTTTCCAAACTCTGCCTTCTCTGTTTGAACGAGTAACAACGATTAGAGTACTCTAGGAAAATGGTTTAGAAAATGCCTATTATAAATCCTTCTGGGAATCAAGCTTGGTTTCTTTTCAGGTAGGTTTACTAAAAACTCCTGTTCGGTTTTATTAAAAAATTAAAAACTCCCGTTCTTGTTTTTCCATGTGAAACCGAAATTCCATCTCTCTAGTTCAGCATTTCCTTATTTTGGGAATACGGTAAAGAAATCAGGGAACCTTCACTCCCCATTGAACTTGGCGAAAAATGTTCAACCTTTTCGATTTGATCAAATGCACTGGAAGTGCAGAGTGCCAGCTGAACGGTTTTTCTCATGTAATGCTTTATTGGTTTTTTTATGCAAATATCTACACAGTTTGATGTGTCTTGTTTCCTCTCTTCCTCTCTCTCTCTCCGTGTTTCTCCATACACCTCCCCGTTTTTTCTTATCAGGTGTATCATCACCTTCTTTTCCTTTTTTCGTCCCCTATTCCTTACCCCTCCATTCTTTTTCATGACTCATCATTTTTCATGAACTATTTCATTCGAACCGCTTTTGAGCCTTTTTTGAAAAAAAGAAAATGATGAGAGGAAAGAGAGTTCAGCAAAACTATTTTTTTTTGGCTTTTGGTTTTTTTTCAAGTTTCCTGAATTTCTGTTGTCTTCTAAAACAGGAAACCCTGCACTTCAAGGGAAAAAACTCACGCACTCGAGATTTGTCCACAACTTTTTTGTACCATTTTGAGGGATTTCTCGACTTCCTGTGTCGTTTTACGATTGGTCTCGTTTTCTGACAGATTTTTTTAGATAGTCTATCAACTTTCTGCAGATTCTCAGAAAACAAAGCTGAAGCAAACAACCCTCAAAAAAAAACTACAGAAAGTGGTGGGTAACATTTCGATATATTCCATAAACCCTGTACTAGTATTCAGTGTTGCACTTGCCTCGCTTTCAGGACATTTACCTCGCTCTACATTTTGAATTTCAAAAAATTGACAATTGATGAAATGTTATTCATAATAAGAGCTACATATCATTGGTTGACATATTCTTGAAATTCTCGATGCGAACTGAGATAAATGTTCTTAAATTTAGGCGAGCCGATTGCTACATTATTAGAGGGTTTACGGTAGTCGGAAAAATTTTCAGTCCTTCAAAACTTAACAAATTTTTTGCATGAGAACGATAATTTATGTGTTCAATCTTTCTCTCATTTTTTTTCAATTCATCAACCTTTTTTCAATTTCTTTAACCAACTACAAGTTTTGCAGAACCACTTCTCACTCACCTCCAGAAATGTTTAGTAGTGAGGGTAAATTTCGAAAGACGTACCGCCACCAGTTTGACCAGCTGCGATCAGGAGATGAGACTGAAATACCAATGTCGACACTTGCATCCCGAATCGAAACGAGGAAAATTCCATTGAACAGTGGACAAATCAATGCGATCAAAGAAGCACCCGATGAATTAGTGGATGTTGATGGATTTCAGAGAATCGTAGGTGGTTTTGCATCATTTTCACTATTCTTCGTGACCTAGTTTCCGAAGAATCGAAGCGTTGAAATAAAACTGACTCATTTAGTAGTTAAGTGTAGTAGTGGTTGAGAAACTACTTTTAGGACAACCAAAACCATTCATTCTTTTGCAGGTAACATCCAAAGCTGCTCAAAGATCCACCATTAAAAAGTTAATGTACGATGTGGCGGATCCCGTAATGAGTAAAAGTCAGAAAATTGAAGTTCACTCGTATATCGACTCGTATTCCTGTTGTCCACCGCCCATCTTTATGTTCTTGATCACTTTGATACAGGTAGAGTCTGCGTCTCTAAAAGTTCCATCTGAAATTGATTACAGGTTGGAGTTTTCCTCTTTTACTGGGAATCCGATGGTCGTAAAAGCATTTGGACGGACTGTGCTGGCTGTTTCCACCATCATAATCACACTGCTCCAGGAATACTAATTTTCGCCCCGAAATTGAGAGGGGAGGTTTGGAGATTCACTTCCTACATGTTCCTTCATGCTGGGTTTGTTTTCTTTCGTTTTTTTCATCTGAATCCAAACATTTTTCAGTCTGAACCACCTTCTTGGAAATGTTATAATACAACTTTTGGTTGGAATCCCGTTGGAAGTCGCTCATAAAATCTGGAGAATCGGTCCAATCTATTTGTTGGCTGTTACTGCCGGATCCCTGCTACAGTATGCCATCGATCCGAATTCCCTTCTTGTTGGAGCATCAGCAGGTGTCTATGCTCTCATTTTTGCACATGTTGCTAATGTTATTTTGGTAAGAATTTCCAAAAGAAAAAAGGCTCGAAAGAAACTTTCAGAACTGGCACGAAATGCCGTTTCGGTGGATTCGAGTTCTCATTCTGGCCGTCTTCATCACTTTTGATTTCGGTGGAGCTCTTTATCGTCGTTTCTATGCAGATCAATGTGATTCCGTTTCTCACTTAGCTCATATTGCTGGAGCAGTCACTGGAATATTTTTCGGTTATGTTGTACTTTACAATGTTGTTGAACATCGCATCGAAACTATCGTCAGATATGTCTGTTTGGCTTTGTACTCCTCTCTGTTCGTGATCACAATAGTTTTTGTAATTGTTAGACAGCCATATTCTCAAAACCTTTGGAATGATGAAAAATGTACATAACTATTAGAAATGAATACATAATTTATGGGTTTCGTTGAAGATCTTGCAATTATCAAAGTTTTTTGAAAGCACCACAACCAAAAATAAACATTCAGATTTCAATAAACAATTTCCAAATTTCAAGGACGTTCCATGAAGTCGCGTATCGCATTGTACAGACGTTCAGACGTTCTGCGAGCCATCATCAGAGGTGTATCCCCGTTTCCAGCTATCACTCCAGCATCGATTCCTGGAAATATAAGTCGACCTGATGCATCATCAACAATAATAATTCATTACCTGGAGCCTGCAGGAGATATTTCACTGTCATATACACGTTATCAGGTTCGTCACTGGAGCTGTTCACAGCAAGGTGGAGAGCCTAGAAAATAGGTTATTTAAATGAAAATAAAAGGTGCATTGTTTATACGGTCAAATTCCCGTTAGAAAGTGCATTGACGTCAGCTCCGTGACTCAGAAGGCGTCCAACGATGTCGAAATTCGCCCAGTTACTGGCAGAGAGTAAGGGCGTCCATCCCTCATTGGTACGTGATTCTTTGTTAGCGCCACAGGAGAGCAGATGATCAACGACTTCAGTGTTATTGTTGTATGATGCTCGGTGAAGCGCAGTGTATCCGTCAGCATCTTTGGACTGGGAAAATGTTGTTGTATTCTGAATATTACTTCAACTACTTACATTAAGACGAGTGGGATCTTCTTCCAAAAATGATTTGATCAATTTTAAATCGCCTTCTTCTGCTGCTGTCAGCCATCTATAAATACGATCATTTCATTCAGAATAGATACGGAATAAACATACTTTTCCACAGGATCTTCCATATCTTTCTCTTGGAGACCTTCATTGTCCTCTTGCCATGCAGACACGAACATTCCAGGATTCGTTTCCTTCTGGTCACGGATCTCATCGATCAGTTCTTTCTGAAATACTGATTTTTCCATTTGATTGAGAGAAAATTCGCACTGTGAATCCCAAATTAAGTCCTTCCTCGGCAGCCGATTGATCTTCGAACACGTTGATTCCGTCGGACATTTTCTGAGAAATCTAATAGTTGTTAGCTGGGTAGAACGAAAGTATCATACACTAACGGAAAGTGAAATTTGGCAGACAGTTATAAAAAGGATAAGAATGTTTATTCGATTAATATCATTACACCAGTACAGGATTCTCTAAAAGCCGTTTAAAGTTTCATAGTGCTGCAGAATGTTCGCTTCCATTGAAACCGTATTCCTTTGCATAATGTCTCGTTTCTTCAAGCCCTCCGATGATTTTTCCATGAACGAAAACCTGGAAATTGAAACTCGGTGAGAACGCCTAGATATCATTCAACTCACAAACGGAGACTTCCTCATATTGAATCGAGAAGCCATCAATTCTGATACTGTCTCAGCTGGCCAGTCTGGCTGCTTGTCGAACTCGAAAATACGAAATCGGGAAGCATCCAGTCGGTACTGTAAGGGATTGACGTGTTACGTTTCCCTGAGACACAGATTCCCAAAGCCAATACATAACTGAGTTTTACAGACCCGCAAAGCCAAAGTTCAACGACCGTCGTCTGCGCACTCTCGGTCGCGCACGCTCTCTCGACGCGCAACGACGCTCCGCAATTACGGTCTGCGCCTTGCTTACCGTAAACAGTTTTCGTCTTTACCGCTGGAGGGAAATCGAGCTTCTCTGACGTCTCACGCTCTCTCGCCGCGAGTATAAAAGGCAGGATTACGCTCATTCGTGACGGTTCCAGAGACTTTTGTCTTAACTGATGTTTACCCCCCACTCGTTGTTTTCGTTCCTTGTTTTCACTGTATTTGGCCCGCATTCCTAATTTGTAGCCTAAGATTAGTAATAAACCTGTAATCGCATCAACCACCGACCCACAAAACACACAATCATTACTGGTAGCAGCGTGTGCGATCGATTTTCTATCGATCGTATTTCGATCCCCGTTTAAGCGATTAGGTTTTTCTCTTTTTCTGCATTTCATTTTTGCTTTTTGCCTCTTCCTTTGCTTACATTGTCTCTATCTCTCTCTCTTCTCTATTCAAGCGCGCGTCTAGTTAAGAGTAGGTTTTAGCTGAATTTTACGTTTAAATTTCTAGTGGGTTTTATTCATCATCTGGCATAGTTTTAGTAGTTTTAGTGCGCAGCTTGAGTGTCACGTCTTCTGCGTTGCTTCTATCTCTACTTTTCTATGTTTCGTCGTGTAACAACACCCGAATACCGTCGGGGTGTTTGCAATAGGTGTTTTTATTGCTTTTCACTCCTCATACCCCTCCCGTTCCCGTTCGGCGGTGCGCCGACGGGGTTTTCGTATGATTTCTCTACCGTTTTCAGCTTGGGATTCAATTTTCATTCATGAGTACATCCAAACGTTGGCTGGACGCCAACCAACCACGAGGAGCGGAGGACGGAGTGCAAGAACCGAAGGCTTCGATCACTTCCCTTTCGGCTGTTCACCCCAACCTTGCTCTGGAGATCCCATCATGTGGAGGAAACCCTTCCTCCACGGGCTCTCTCCAAGAGAAGGGAACAGTCGACTCTAGCTCTCTCAACTCTATGCTTCCCTACCCCCCTCTCAGCGCTCGCGAAGGCCCCTGGGCAAGTTCGAGCAGCTCGCTATCCGAGAAGACAACGGAACAGGCGGCAAGAAAGGATCGGATTATCGGAAACGGAGGAAAATCAGGCGAACCAGTGATGGAGAATTCGGAAATCGGCGCAGAGGACGCCAAGAAGGAATCGAACCCGATCGACAAAGGTTCGGAAATCGTGACAAGGGCTCTTGCAACACCACCACGCAGAGCAGATCTCGACTCAATGCTGGCTCAAGGAAAACCTGGACACCTTGCAGCGAGCGAGCCGCTGGTCAATAAAGAAAACGACGTCGTCAGAGAATTGCCGCTTATCGATCAGCAGCAAGAAGTCGCCCTTCCGGGTGGTCATGTCGGAAGCGGCGCAATCAGCGCGCTCGGTACCCCATTATGCATCGGATTCCCATCCGCTGCGGGCTCTACCGGAGCCACTGAAGGTAAAGTTTTAAACAAAATCAATTCTACCCGAAAGAGTGCAAAGTGCAAGAATCCAATTCCACGGATCAACATGTTGTCAATGCAGAAAGGCTCTCGTCTTCGCCAGTACGGAGGAGGACCAAGAGAGGATCTAAAGGCGTTCAAAAGGGCCTTCGAGGATCAAGTGAAGCTTATCCCAGACAATAAGGAGGTCAACAATGTGGATCTGCTAGTCACCTTCCTAAAGGGAGAAGCACGCGAAGCGGTCAGCGAGCTCCAGGACGACAAGCCGACGGCGACGGTCAAGGATATCTTCGACCTGTTGACAAATCGTTTCGAAGGACCAGTTCTGGAAGAAAGATACAGAGAGGAGCTTTCCACCGCTAAGCAAGTACCCATGGAATCAGTGGAGGAGTACTACACGCGTGTCTGCCGGTTGGCAAGACGCGCTCACGCTACAGATGGATCAACAACCATCAAGAAGGCCACCATGGAACGCTTCATCCGGGGACTGGATAAAAGTATCAAACAGTTAGTAAGGATCCAGCAACCCAAGAACCATCAAGAGGCGTTCTTGTACGCCCTCGCGATAGAGCAGGAATCGGATCCGTCTCCACTNCAAGAACCATCAAGAGGCGTTCTTGTACGCCCTCGCGATAGAGCAGGAATCGGATCCGTCTCCACTAGTACTTCCATCGTCTCCACCTCCACAAGGAACAGTAAACGTGTTGGCAAGATACCAGGAGTCAACGTCGTCGGAGATTCAAGAGCTTCGTGAGCAGATCGAGGAGCTGTCTCGGATCGTGCTCGGCAACAAGTCCAGGGAAGAGAGCGAGGAAGGAACGTCGGACAGACAGAGGATCACCTGCTACTACTGCAGGAAGGATGGTCACTTCAAAAGTGACTGTCGGAAACGCCAATTTGACATGGAGAATGGCAAACACGGTGACAAGTCTTGGAACTCGGCGCAGAATCACGGTGTCGAAAAACCAAGAGTGAACACTCTCAGCGAAGAACCGGAGCTGGAGAAGCTGAGGGCCAGGATCAAGGAACAAGAAGACAGAATTCAGGCTCTGATCGCTTTCACGAAACGCGACAGGAAGAACGAGTCGTCAGACTCAGAAGACTCAATGTAATCGGACTCAGCATGGTCAACGCTGGGAAACCCAAACACATTCAGGTATAAATCAATGATCGGGTCACCCATTTTTGGTAGTAACCTCCAGAATCAGACGGAAACCCTTCCGGCTGGGAGAAGTGCTACCAAAATGCCGATCATTGCCCCCCAACTCTCAACTCAATCACTCAGACTTTCTCTTCTTCTAAAGAATCCATTCTGGGTTCAGAATTTTTGCAGATACATCAGGAAGCGGAGAGGGATTACAATTGTCATACGAGTCTCACAGAAAAACCAGCTCATCAAGCACGGACAGACACACAACGTGGTCCAAAGACGGAAGCAGGCTCGCTTCAGGAACCGAAAGGATCGGAGGAAGATCAGGTCACCGAACCAAGAGCACCGGAGAAGCAACAGTCAGGAAAAGGTCAAGCGTGCAGCATAATCAGTTGCTCGGGAACACCACCCAGAGGTCTCTCAGGTAAACCGGTTATCCCCACCGGTCTTCCCAAGCCCTACTAACACTCATCCGAGAGTTCGCACCAACGATCGACCCGGTATCCCATTATGTAACGGAATTTATTCCGCTGCGGGCTCTACTGAACGTTCGGAACTCGAAGATTCTTTCAACCTGTTGAATACTAACGAAATCCTCTCAGATCTAATACGCCTTCCGAGGCGACGCATCAGTTACAGATGACGCAACGACACATCCAGCCTCAGAGATCAGGCTCAAGGAAATCGACCCAAAGCACAGGGACCCGGAGAAGCCAAAGACGAGACAGATACAGGAGGCAAACCAATCAGTCCCACAGCAGTCACGCAGGACGGTCATGGACACTAGACCAAAGGAGAAATCAGCACGCCATGTCAGAAAGCTCAACGGTCAGACATCGTCATTGAAGACCAGATCACAATGGAACCCATTCATGACGAAGGTCAACCTCTCGAGGAAGTTGAAGCTCATAAGAACACGGAGTTCAGAAGTTCGGGAACTCGGAAGCCATAATCCAAGGAATACCACAAGGAAAATCAGTCAACGTTGCTTTATCAAGAACCCAACGGCAAACCAGGACGGCCAACAACCAACCAATCAAGTCAAGCATTGTCAATGTTCGGATTCCACAGTTTGGGTGGTAACCTCCAGAATCAGACGGAAACCCTTCCGGCTGGGAGAAGTGCCCCTAAAATGCCGTTCATTCCCCAATCCATTCACTCAATCTGCACTTCCCAGTATGGGCAAAAATGTCAAATGCAGACTTCCTCTGCGATTTGCGTCACTTGTCGCGGGAGATTCGCTCCAGAGTCTTCGACAGAGCGAATCGAAACGACTGTTCGAATTTCATTCCAAAATTTGAAGTCAAATTGTTTCATCGTTTCGATTGGTCGATATTTATTAAACATCGATCCTGAGTTTCCGCTCTCTGTAGCGAAACGTCCTCAGACAAGATTCCAAAAGCGTTGTCCTCTCAGGAACACCACGGAGAAGAGGTCAGCGTCATGAACCCGAGACGCACCTAACCACACGACGTGGCGGTAGACACAACACCGCCACAGCCAAGGACTTTTCGATCAACAGCACTGGAAGCAGGAGACATCGCCAGCCAAGTAGCAGTATCAGCCACAGTCAAGGCTCCCGGACACATCGGCAGAAGCAGAAGACGAAGTCGATTCACAGTCAGACCAAGGATCAGTAGTCAGTCACCTCAGGCGTCGCGGAGCCAGCCACAGTACACCAACGTGGGCTCATAGCAGAACTCTCCTACGAGTCAAGCAGTGGCAACGCTGTCTGTCGAAACGACGCGGTCAACAGGAGTCAGTCAAGTTGGACTTCACCAGAGACAACGGCTCCAACGGCAACATTCAAGACAGGACCACCATCAGCGGCGGAAGTCGTCACCGGAAAGTTTTTGCCGACTGATGATCCTCATGTCGGAGACCATCCCCGGAATCAGAACCATGTCAAAGAGCTCCATACGGACTCGTCACGCCAACGAGAGCGACCCAACAGCCAGTCACANAGAGCTCCATACGGACTCGTCACGCCAACGAGAGCGACCCAACAGCCAGTCACAGTCAATCCACCTTCCATCGTACCTCAGTCTAAGTTTCTCCACGACCGAGGACGGTCTCATGTGAAAGGGGGGAGGTGTAAGGGATTGACGTGTTACGTTTCCCTGAGACACAGATTCCCAAAGCCAATACATAACTGAGTTTTACAGACCCGCAAAGCCAAAGTTCAACGACCGTCGTCTGCGCACTCTCGGTCGCGCACGCTCTCTCGACGCGCAACGACGCTCCGCAATTACGGTCTGCGCCTTGCTTACCGTAAACAGTTTTCGTCTTTACCGCTGGAGGGAAATCGAGCTTCTCTGACGTCTCACGCTCTCTCGCCGCGAGTATAAAAGGCAGGATTACGCTCATTCGTGACGGTTCCAGAGACTTTTGTCTTAACTGATGTTTACCCCCCACTCGTTGTTTTCGTTCCTTGTTTTCACTGTATTTGGCCCGCATTCCTAATTTGTAGCCTAAGATTAGTAATAAACCTGTAATCGCATCAACCACCGACCCACAAAACACACAATCATTACTGTACGTTGATACAAGTTGACAAACTTTTCTGAAACATGAGAAATCGTTCCACCGAAAAATTATATTTCAAAACCTGAAATCAAGGCACGTACTGTCTCCGAAAATTGTAATATAGGCTGAACCAGTAACGGAATCTACAATGTCAGTGGCTCTTTGGAGAATAGTTTTTGCAGAACTAGGTTGAGAAGAGCTGTTCGAACTTTCAAGATTTGAACCACGTCCAAGAACTTGGCAGGTCTGAAAAATACAAACTTCGAAACCAGTTGATATGAGTAAAATGTTTTTGCAAAGTGAGACCTGCCCGTGAACCTCCCACGAGTTTCCGGAGCTTCCCCAGTTCTGTATAAAAACTCGATAACAATCAAAGATCAATACAGTTGTTTTTGAATCGAAGATGGCGGATGCAAAAGCGACGTCCTGCTATTTGAACGGTCTATCTCTTCGCACGATCAATGAGGTTGAGAAGGTAGTGATCTCAGGATAACATGGAAGCTTTCATCTGAACATTGTAGATCTTGCGTGGTCTGCCAAGAGAAGGTGACCCTTGTGAAGTGCAATTTTCGAGATCATCCGGTGCCGATATCGGACGTAGCACTGGAGACGTCATCGCTTCGAAGGTACCCCATTCAAAAAGGTCTCAACATCTCAAAAATTTTCAGAGCATGCAAATTCGTGAAGTTTCGAAGCCGTTGACTCTTTCTCCGCCGGTCGAGAAGAACAAGGAGGACGTGGTGGTCATGAACTTCGAGAAAGAGAAAGCAAAGAAGTCATCGTCTACCAAAAAAACCTGCGACTACAGTCGTATGAGTTCTGTGAAAGAGGAGGTCAAGAAAATGGTATTTCCCACTTCTGCATTCTGCTTGTAAATCTGATTCACAGGATGTTCATACGACAACCGTCACTGGTGTTGCCTCTGCAACTAGCATGAAGACGGCCGGATCGAAATTCCAGTGCAAGGTACTGACTGATCAAGTACGAGTTTCTCCAATCGTTTCTTGCAACGGTGTCATTCTGGAGCTCGACGTGGAAGTGACAATGCCGGATAGTGAGATTAAAAAGAAGTTGAAATTGGAGATCGAGTGCCCGGAATTCGTCCCTACTCGCATGAAAATCGGAAACAAATGGAAGAAGATAATTTAATTGTCGACTTGTTTCAAAGCGCTCTGACTCAATGGCTTGAATAAATGTTTCGCCGTAGTGAACTTGCAATTTTCATAGCTTTTCCGTACACCCACTAACCTTTTCTTGTTCTTTCAACTCGTGCAGCTTCTTTTTTGCACGTTCGCTCTCTTTTTCTTCTCGTTTCTGCATTCCAATCTTTTCTTGTTTATCGTGCTCCTCTTGCTGTCTTTCTCTTGCTAAACGCATTCGTTCACCTTCTTTTCGATAACCCTCGCGATCTGAAGTAATAATTCAGAAATTTGACTGGGTAATCTTTCATATCTTACCAAATTTTTTCTGAGCAACTAGCTTTTTCTCTTCGTCCCAGTTTCTGACCAAGTCGTAGATGTACTTCTTGTAAATAACGCAGACAAGAACGATGGCGAAGACTGTTACCCATCCGTACGCCTCCAGAAATGCCCATGTGTTAGAACGAAGATGTAAAGAATTTGTGAAAGTTTTGACGAACGTTCATGATTCAACTCACCTTGAAAATTGCTCATTTGGAAAAACAAAGAAAATTTTCGAGCAGTTTTTTTCAAGTAATAAATATTTCTAAATGATTGTATTCTTCAAAAAAACATGCAAGTTCTATTTTTCGTTTCATTCTTGATGTGCCAAAAAAAAAGTCCGCAATGCGACAATGCAATCGCGCTCTCTCCACACGGGCGAGAGACGAGAGGCGGAAAAAGTTGTCGATCGTAGTCTTTCGGAAAAAATTGATTGCCAGGAGGTCGTCCACGAGATTCAAACATATCCAACATCATAACCCTTTCATTATTTATTTCATCGAATTTGCGATTTTTTGTGAGATTTGCTTTGTTTTAAAGTATATATTTCTAGATTTGAAAATGGACGCTGCTACGTTGGCACGACTAGAAGAGTTTGAGAGTAGTAAACAATTCTATGACGCTCTTCAATTCTATCGAACAAAGGTTACTCGTAGTTTCCGATTGAAATCCGCAAATGAAGTAGCTCTCGGTCTTGTGAAGCACGCTTTGAATTTTTTTTTCAAAGGTTCGTTTTTGTGTTTCGAATTTTACAATATTTAAATAAAATTATTTTGTCTTACAGAAAAACAATACCAGTGTGCCATTGACATCACAACGCAGTATGCTGAGTGTCTTTCTAAAAATAACGTGGAACTGGGAACAGACGCCTTCGAGCTTCTCGCGGACAGCGTTTCTCAGTTTGCCGCGTTCGCAGAAGTTGAGAGGGAATCTGGAAACTCACAACAGGAGCAACTGCTTAGCACTGCACGCTGCAAGTGTGTCGATTTGGCCATTCAATGGTATCGTTTAGATCGATATATTCTTTTCAATCTTTTAAAGTTTAGGACAAAGCAGAAGTCTACCTCTCCAATCGAGAAAAAATACGGATCAGCCATGTTTCACACGATCCTCGCCAAAAGATTCGCCGCAGTCGACCACATCGACTTGGCTAAAACCCATTTCTTGCTTTCGGACGACTCAAAGTCATTCGCTTCTTTCATTCATGAAAAGCTCGTCAAAGAACTAAACCGCGAAGCGGAAGTGGATCTCGTCATTGTGGAAACTGTACTTCAGGTTCTCTGCCTTGACCGTTTCCCGTTCGCAGTTTCACTTTTCAATGAATTTGTGAAGCCTTACAAGTATCCGTTCAGCAAACCATTACTCAATTTCCAACACATACTGTTCGATGTTATTGAAACTGAAAATGTGAGTAGTCTTCAAAGATATATTACTATTAGCATGGTGTTTTCAGCAGTCTCAATATTCTGAGCTCATGGTGAGCTATCAATCCGAATTGAAGCGGTGTTATGCATTCATCGGATACCTGACCAGAATTGGAAAGCTATACTTCGGAATTCGCGAGAATCAATGCATGGGTGGCGGACTCGGTGGACTTCTCTCTGGATTGCTCGGACCTCAAAAAGAAGAAGAAGTTGGAACGTCTCACATTACTTCCCGGACTCCAGCACGTCAAAAGCCTGTCGCCACAATCCAACCAGCTCCATTCAATCCGTTCAGTGCATTCGCCCAGAGTGCGCCCCCACCAGCTCCCGTTCCGAAGGTTCGCAAAGTAGAAATGGAAGAAGACCTTGATTAATCTAACTCTTGTTATTTATTATTGCCTTTTTACTTGAAAATCCTCCAATTGCATGCTTGTTCTTCTTGAATTAGTTTTACTTTTCATGTAACATTGGGTCTTATGATGCATTTATGAGAATAAAATAGTGGAATATGATGTCAAAATTATCCCAACAATAGGAAGTAATATATAAATTATCGAGAAAAACAGGGATATTGAGAACAACAAATGCAAAACGTAACGATCGAGTTTAGCTCTACATTTTCGGGACTTCACGAATTCCGAGAATTTTGAAGCAAGTTGAGATGACGTTCGCGGTAATCTCACAAAGAGCCAAACGGTGGAAATGAACAACGACGGGCTCTGAAAAATCTTACTTATTCACTAGATTGTTTGTTCATCGGTGACTTGGTCAGGATGTCCGCTTTCGTGTTCCCAATATAGAGTGACAAGTTCACGAAATTATTTTTAATGTTCGAACGTTTTTTTCTTTAAAAAGGTTTCACGTCCATTTTAAGCGAGCCAGAGGCGCCAACGACGCTTTATACAAAGACTGGTCATGAATAAAATTCGAAACATATTCTGTACAATAAAATATCGGTGCGACACGCCCCTTTTACGTTGCGCTTCTTTTCAATTTTTGTTGTCGATTCGGGAAAATCTAGAAAAAAACATTTGTTGAGATGCTCGGCGCGAATCTGGATAGGCTCCTCCCACTTTGAAGATTAAAAAATTTGCCATTTTTTTCAACTGGAATAGATTAAATCGCGGTGCCGTTGCATTTGGTGAGAACTTTGCGGCCTATCCAGACTTGCGCCAAGCATCTCAACAATTGTTTTCGAGATTTTCCTGAATTCACATTTTTACGTTTTATAAAGGAGCGTGTCGCTTTGCAGACTGCGACGCGCCGACATTTTTTGGTACAAACAGTAATTAGATGAAAAAAAAAAGAATGTCTCACCTCCTTGCTTTCTCTCGATAACGTAGCACTCGTTATAAAAATCGTGGAAGAGTGTAGCCAAGTTGTAGACGTAGTCGCACATTTGATGCAACATCAAGGTGTCCAATACAAGAAGGACGCAATCGGAAAGCTTCAGCAGCTGCTTGGCTAGCTTCAACTCGGCAGGATGATTCAATGGGAGAGAAGGTGTCTGGGCGGCGTATTCAGCTAACTGGTCGTCGGTGATTTCGGAAGATCGAACAATAGAACGAATACGAGCGTATGCATACAGAAGATAGACAGCAGTGTTGCCACGATCGTCGAGCATTCGATCGAATGAGAAGATGTAATCCTGAAATGTTGTTATGATTATGGAACACAACGATTGAAACCTGTGTACGAGTGTGAGACAAATCGGCATACTTGACGCATCCGAACGCAACGGCGTCACGGGCAGCAGCTAACTCCTCTTCAGTCATAACTGCATCCCTTCCCTTCTCCTTCAGTTTCTCGGATGCTCGTTTCACTCCTTCAGACAACAAGTCCAGAAGTCGAACGGTTTCCCCACTTCGAGTCTTGAACTTCTTTTTGTCATCTCCAAGCACAAGTCCAAAGCCGACATGTTCCACACGGTGAACTGACTCGTCATACCTGGAAAACCAGCTGTTTCATTTTGATATTCGATAATCAACCAACCATCCGAAATCTCGTCCGGCCGCATACACAGTTTCCAAATGAAGATTTTGCCCAGCATCAACGACGTAAATATTCCAATCAACCTTCTCTTCGAGCATTCTGTACTTCAGAGCAGCCAAATCTGAGGTATCATACGTGAAACCTCCGTCAGATTTCACTACGGTCAATGGAACATCGCAGCCAGTTGGGAACATGATTTGACGACCCTCCTCTTCACGAAGCATATCAGGCTCTAAACACAGCATTTGCATTGAACATCTAATGATAGAACGTACTGTTTTCTTTGATCCATTTAACAAGCTCGACCATTTTGTCTTGGTAGAATGACTCTCCAACGTCTTTAATTTTGATGTCCAAGTGATCATAGACGATTTGATTGTCTGAAATCGAACTCGGTAACGAAAGAACGAAATGATGAAAATAAAATCGAGAGCCCACATTTCTTAGAAACATCGCAAATCGTGTTCCAAGCCTGAACAATCTCTCCATCACGGCTTTGAAGTTTTACGACACATTCGTAAGCACGTTTCTTAAATTCTTCATCCTCGTCGAACCGTTTCTTCGATTCCTTGTAGAAAGCTTGAAGGTCAGAGATATCCGGAAGCTTCTTCAAAAAGTCTGGGAACCGGTCATACAGATGAGCAATCAGCATTCCGAATTGAGTTCCCCAGTCACCGATGTGATTGATTCGGAGCACCTTAAACAATGGCAGTGATTGGGAAGCATTCGATAAATTCATACGTCATATCCGACAGCCTCGAAAAGTCGACAAATCGAGTCACCGATGATAGTGGACCTCAAATGTCCTACGTGCATTTCCTTGGCAATATTTGGAGAAGAAAAGTCAACGAGAACTTTTTTCTTGGCTACTTTCGGTAATGTGAGTCCGTTTGAAGCAAGTTTTGACATTTGACAACAAATGTAGTCGTTGCTCAAGAAAACGTTGACGAATCCAGCTGGCATGACAGTGATTTTTTCGACGAAGTCGATATTTTGAGGCAGCTTTGCGTGAATCTCTTTGCCAACATCTCCTGGTCTTTTGTTGACACCGGTACTCTTTAACTTCTGTAGAGAAAACAGAAATGCATATCATCAACGAATTCTAGTCTATTACCGCTGCAATCGGCATGGCTGAATTACACTGATAGTCTCCAAATTGTGGATTCGGGGTCTCAGCAAGAAGCAATGGGACATCGAGGCCTGGATAAGCGTCTTGAATTGCTTTTTTGAAAAGAGATTGGAGTCTTCCGAGAATACTGCTTCCGTAATCTTCCACTTTGACGTAGTCGACCTTTTTGGTTTGCTTTGGAGCAGCGCCACCTCTGAAAGAAACACAAAAAGAAAATGGGGGAATTTGAATGAAATTAACGGATTACTTGGATTCATTTATTGCGATTTCAAACTCTACGATGGAACTCAATCAAAAATCAAGATAAAACGATGAACATGGGTGATGTTTTAAAGAGAGACGCTGGTCTGCATCTCCAATAAATGAGAGAATGAGAAAGCATCGTGGTAAAGTTCAGAGAAATTTCACGAAGAACAACCTGATTATCAGATGAATTAAACGCACGTTTTGCCGTCCTTCTTTGCTTTCTTCTCAACTGGAGCTGGTCCAGCTGAGCCGGAGACCAATGGGGCGATTCCGTTTTTCTTATTCTTGCCAGCTTGCTCAGCAACACTTCTTTCGAGAATTCCCTTCCGGTACTTCAGTTTGTCGTTGAGCTTTTTCGCTTCCTGCAGCTCCGGAATATGTTCCAATAGTTCGTCAGTTAGATCTTCTTTCTCCATCGCACCGATGAGCCGATTGAGCAAAGAAGATTGCTCCAACTGAAATTGAAATTGCCGCATAAACAACTCAATTTAAATATGAAACCAACATTTTTGTATTCGTGAGTTTTCATGTTTTCCCGTTTATAACTTTGTTGATCCCGAAGAAATATGAAGTCATCTTACCGCAGATTGCGAAACACTTTCTTTATGTTACAACATTATGTTACAACACTTGTGTTACAACACTATTTAATTTCATTCAAATCTTACATTTTCAGAAAATCATGGGATGTCTTGTTCGAAAGATTCTTGAATAGTATGTTCCAAGTAAACAAACTAAATTACAATTTTCGAACATTGCAAAACAGATCGACTCACCGCAGCTGAATAATCGGAATAACCTTGTTGTAGTTCCTTGTTCTCCGACATACTGTAACCCCTGTCAAGAAATGTGCTTAGAAACGAATATAAATTGCTTCAAATATGAAACAGGTTGAAAGTACTGAAAGGGAAAACAAGCGATTCAAGAATTTAAAATATGAAAATTTATCGTTGCGGCTCCATTGAGAGTCAGCTCGAATTTAGTGAATAAAACGAATGAGATGATCAACAGTAAAGTTCAACGCGGATTAACAAAGGAAAGGCAAAGGGATGAGTCGGCTAGGTTAAAAATCAGTTTTCTTCATGAGTAAATACAGATTCATATCGACTTCGAAGCCGTGCAAGTTGATTGCTTCTCCCTTGAGTCGCATGAGAAGACCCCCGAATGAAGCGTAAGCCGCCAGTTGTCCCCCATCCGTTCCGGTGTCATCGTCTTCCAAACGATATACCTTTCCATACATCACATACTCGTACTGTTTGATTCGAGGGTACTCTGCCTTAAAATATGATAACAATCATTTTGGGTTAAATATATTTAGGAAATTACTTTCGGATCGTATTCTCCTTCATCGGCAAGACCGTCTTCGCGAAGTGTTGTCGCCAAAACGAGGCGGAATTTGTCGTTTTGCTTCAGTGGGTAGATTTGTGAATTGATATCGATGATGAGTTCCATTCTGAAGTTGAGTGGTTTGGTTTTTGACATTGAATTAAAAAATGTATTTACTTGAATGATTCCGCGTCGCAGAAGTAACGAGAAACTCGATCGAACTTCTTTCCATCTGGATCGACGCTTTTTACACTGAACATGTCATCAAAAATGATTCCAGCCATTCTCTATAATTTTCTAACATATTAAACTAAGGATATTTATGAAATTCATAGGCGCGAGAGCAAAAAGAGAAAGGAAATCAAATTTATGTTCGAAAAAAGCTTGGGTATATTTAAAGGCGCACGCATTTTTAAAAAATGGTCTCGTCGCGATTGGCTGCTTCGTAGGCGGCAGTTTCAAAATGCGAAGCTTCATGAAGTGCGGCTTTCGGTTGTGCATGTACATGTTGCAACTTTGTGACCGTGATTTATACAGCAAACAAACAAATTTGAATAATGTTTATTTCCGGAGGACGACATGGAAATATTTGAAAAATGTAAACCATAATTAAATGATGGGCGGTTTTATAGGTTCAAAGCTTGAAAGTTGATGATTCTTGTGTGTTCCCATCGAAAACAAATGTATTGTCGATAGGGACGTACTGGTTAGTGGCCAACTTGATGATTTCTTGAGAGGCGATTCCACCAATGTACGATGAAATAACATGCAACTCCGCTGCACCGAATCTGCACATTTCCGCGATTGCCGGGTCGCTCATGTTGTTCAAAATTGATTTGATGTCTTCTTCCTCCTTAAATATATTTGCTACTTTTCGATAATAGTGGACTCGTTCCCAACCTTCACTGACTCTCTAATCAGAGCCTCAACTCTCTTTTTCAAATCTTGAGCATCAATGGACACTGGAACACCATTCGTTCCTGGGAATCTCCCTTTCTCCTTCTTGAACCGTCCAGCTGCTCTCATCAATAGCAACCATGAAGCGCTGTCAACTCTCTCGGCTTGCTCATCCAACTCTCGTATCTTTTCGACGAGTTCCTTCGTCTCATTGCTGTAGTTCAACAAGCCACCGTTTTGGACTCGAATTCTATCAGCATTCTTGCAGAATCGGTAGCACACTTCCTCCGAGATAACGTCTCCGACATTACGTTCTTTCTCTACTTTCCGAGTGAGACGAAGAACTTCCTGAGCATCATGTAATGCTTTCTCGTGGAACATAGTCGCCAATCGAGTGTATCGAGATGAATCTGACGCCATATCAGGAAGTGTTCCACGTAGAGGAAGAAAGCCGTTGTTTGACTCAACGAAGCGTCGAAGTGCTTCACAAATAAGCCAGAAAGGCTCAGTAGACGTAGAGCACTGTGGTGATGACAAGATGGATCTCACCGCGGCACCAATCTGTTCATTTTCGAAATACTTATTCCTTCAGGGTGAATTTTCTTACCGTAGTTTTTTGAAATGCTCTCATTACTGCAGCTCTCGCCTCATCGAAGTTTTCTGAATCTTTGGTTCCAGAGTCTTCGTTGCAACGACGGAAACCTTGAAGAATTTTTTGAATCTCCTTGCGATCGTTAGTTGTTGCAGGAAACGCGTGATCGTCATTACGATCTTTACGGAACACATCAAGGGCTGAAATCAGATTTTTTTACTGGAATAGGGTATATTCCAAGGTACCCTTGAAATGCAATAGAATGTATGGAGTGTGACGAAGTTGTTCGACAGTCATCTCGTCCAGCTTCGTCTCAGCGATCATACCCAGTAACTCTTCGAATGGAGCATCCAATCTGAAATTTTAATAAGACCTGGTGATAAACTTGTTAACATACCTTAGATCTGGACGAGGATTCTCTTCATGAGAGTTGGCAATCGTATGTTCTTTTATACAGATGCGGATCGTACCGATGAGCCCAAATGACCTATAAAAAGTGCATGATTTCGTCATAAAAGTTCGGATGTACTAACTTAATACATACAAACGGGACGCCGATGTTGTACAGAACTTCCGCATACTTCGTATCGACATCCTCACATTGGTTCGCAGACACGACAACGGAGAACTTCGAAAGCTTCTCCACATCTTCTTGAGCCAGGGCTGTAGGCGATTGGCAACTGTGGCGACCCGACACAGATGGGTTGAGCTCAGTAAGTTTCTCCAGAGTGGCTTCAGCGCGGAATCTTCCTATGTCTTCCAGATGAAGGAAAAAATTCTGACCAACGTCCGCTTGCTCAACCTTAGCATCATCAACAATCGAGAACGACTTGATACCAGCCAGAACCAGAGACTTCAGAGTTTCCGTAGCTAAAGTAGGGAGCTGATGGAGATCTTGATTGTGAGATACGCCTACCAAGAGAATTACTTCCGAGCATACAAACACTCGTCGAACCAATCGATGCTTGTCCCTCTTCTCCCCAAAGACGAACTTGTCGATCGTATCGGTTGGATGGATCAAAGGAAGTTGATGGAGCCATTTCTTCCTAAAGAAAGTATGAAAAAAGAAGCTCTCACTAATAAAAAGTAAAGAAGGATAGGAAGCCAATAGAGGATGTTAACTGGACGAGAGTGAATATCACGACGTTTATGGCAAGTAATAAATATGTCACAAAGAAACTAAAAAATTAAATTCAGACTATATCAATTATTTTTTGTCATGTAGAGACTTGCGATCCCACTTCATGTTGGTGAACGATTCCGGTCGAAGATAAGTCAGTTCTTCGTTTTTGTTCCGCATACACGCGGTGCGACCAAGAACGAACAGAAGATCACTCATTCTGTAAATAGAAACATACTGCTCGGAGCGTGATCGATAAATAATCAACCTATTCAGAAATTTCAAAGCCATAGGATCAACATCTTCTTCTCTCATCAACGGGACCACACTTCTCTCCGCACGACGACAAATCGCTCTGGCATACTGTAGGTTTGCTGACGTTCTTCCTCCTCCAGAGAGAATGAACTGACGAATTGATGGCAGCTCGTCTCCATAACGATCGATTTCGGCATTAATCCATTCCACCATGGTAACATCGAAAGCAGTCTTTTCTAGAATTCAATCATTACTTGATAATAATGTTTTCCTACTATACTCTGCTTTCGCTCCGAAGAATTTTTGGGAGGTGTGGCAAGATGTGCTCCAACATCCTGAAGGCAGCATTGCAATCGAGTTAGTGTTTCTACAACATCGCTCATAACTCCATCGTTTTGAGCGGACACTCCACAAACTCCAAGGTATGATGATAACTCGTCTGTTGCTCCGAGAGCATTGAACGTGTCGTCATCTTTCCAACGTCGTTCGTTGTTGTACAGAGAGGATTGACCAGAGTCGCCGGTACCGCGTCCTAAAAAGTGCTTGGTTTCGAAACCTATTGTTTCTGACACCACACCGATTCCGAGGAAGGGTTTATTCCGAGGAAAAGGGGTGGGACTTCAGCGACTTGCAAGATGGGCGAGCTTTTCGAGCTTGATTTTTCTCTTACATTGCTGTAAACAATTGCAGGTCCCGCCTCGGAATCGGTTCGGTGAGTTATTTTTGTGTCGTTACCCTGCTTGAATCCTCTTCCGGAGTTTGAAGATGTCATTGAAAACGAGCGGATCGGCAAAGAAGAACGAGTTTTAACCAAGTTTATGATAGATGTTCGAGTCACCGTACAGAAACAGTTTCGTATCATCTGAAAAGTTTTCCTGGTAAAATTGAGTGTTAGCTCTTCCGCTTGTACACTACCAAAAACTAAAAATAATTTGATGAGATTACTCATACTCGTTTTCAGTGAGTCCTCAAATCAGGACACGAATATAAAGGTATTCAGGAAAACTGGAAACATAAATAGTCATCAACAAGGAATCAATATCAGATAGTATTTCATCATTTACTGTTAACGAAAGAGTAACGAAAAATTTTAAAACGCACTACAATTCAGATGCTCTGAAAGTTCACAGAAATAGGTATTAAAGACTTGAATCGGGGATTTCAGAAAGACTTTTTGATTTCAAAAGGAGGTAAATGGTTTCTTTTGGTTGTGTTGATAATTGAAAGCAATTGATTAACCTAAAAAAATAACGGGCATAAAATAGCGTTGACACGGACAATATGACAGCGGTCTCAGATCAACATAGGGATATCTTATCGGGAGGTTTTCAAGAATAGATTATTGCAGACCAAGGTCTGAAAAAAAATTGTACAGAATTGAATGGGAAAATATTAGGAACCGGCCTTAATCTTTGTTTTGAGTAAATAAGCGTCCCCATCGGTGTACCGACAGGAAAATTCAAAGTCGAAATAAAACAGAAAAAAACAGTTCAACAATGAATAGAAACCTAAACGAGATCAAATAGGTACATTTCTTATTGCAATTATTAGTTGAGGTATCCACGACACGACTTTGCACCACACAAGCAGTCGATTTTGTCGTCTTCCAGTGGGAATTTGTAGTCGTACGTGATCTCTTCACCTTTATTAATGACTGTTCTGCTGTAGATCACGATACGTTTTTCCCCTTCGATTGTCAACACCTGAAAACGATACGAGACTTTTAAGTATATCCCTGAAGTGAGCATTACCTTAGCATAACAATTTGGCTGACACGAATGATTAATAAAGCGAGCAAAGTTTCCTCTTCTGGTCGCATCAATCACAGCATGCTCATCTATTCTGAACAGATACGAGCTTCCTATTCCTCGGCGTTCATACGCTTTCTCACGTTCTTCGGCAACTAGCGATCGTATCTGTGAATCAGGTAATGATACTAGAGAAACGTTAGAAAAAACTCACTTTTTGGCCAATGTATTCTACAATCATCTCATCCTGGGCAATCGTTTCCATTGCATAGAGTCCCCAACCGTGAATGCGAGATCGAGCGAATTTGATCATCTTCTTGCGGAACTGTAATAATCGTTCAGATAAATTCTCAAAAGAAGCTAAAAACCTTCAGTTGGTTGATTTTGAAAAAGTCATTGCTAGCATCTCCGAGTGCAGTTAAGAGTCGCCGTTGCAGTAACCGCATGTCCTTGTTAGCAACCAGCTGATGTCGCATTATCGTTTCATCTCTCTCACTGAACACAGCCGTCGGATGAGATTCGCTTTCCGGGCGTCTCACAAGACTTCGTTTTTGCTTCATCGTCATCTTCTTGTATGGACGAGCTCGAGCACAGCCTTCTGCAACTGGGATGACTCCATCAAGATCTGGATCTTCATAGAATGCGTCCGGAAGTCCTTTCTTTGAGCGAATCGGATTGATCTGAAAGAAGCCCACATAAGACTTCTCAATTCTTGACCGTCTGCTTTGAAGAACTTACCCTCAATACAGGATCAGCTGGCATGAGCATTTCTCGGAAAGTAAGTTTTTTCTTCCAGGGTAGTTCTTCTTCAGACTTCTCAGCTTGCATCTTATTCAAACAATGTTTCAGATACCATTGGTCTTCGAAATCTGGCAGCACATCCATGTTGTGAATGATCCGTTGTTTTTCTTCTGGAGTTCGTTTTTCGAAAATCTTTCTCGGTTTTGGTGGAGGAGGCTGCAATTGGAAGATCAGTTCACTAAAAAGAGGAAGAGAACTCACCTCGATGAAATCTGGCTCATTGAAACTATAATAGTCCTTCTCGAACGTTTGCTTCCTGGGTTTCTGTTTCTTCGGAACCGGTTCCGTTCTAACTTTGTTCTTTCCGCTGGAGGAATCTACATAAATCAGTGGCCCCGACTCGTCGAAGCTGTTGTTTTCTGAGGGTCCCCATGGCGCAGGGCCTATTAGTAACGGATTCTGGCCATTAAGCATAGGCGGTTGTTTATCAAATATCTGGATCGATATTTTCTTGTTGTTCTCAGTTCCGAAGTAGCAATGTTCAGTGGTAAACGGATGATACTCATCGAAGTGTATCGACCCCCCAGGAAGTGAGGTGACTGAGAGGGTTGCCTTTTCCCAGTGGACTATTTGGTAGCCAAGATAGCTGGATTCCAGAGTGAGTGGTCCTGAGGAAACAAGTTCCTTGAGAGCCGGGTCAATAGGCTCCTTCTCCACATCGGCATTCTCCGAATTGGAAAAGCAAACTTTCTTCTCCGGGGGTTCTATGCTCTTGTCCAAATCACCCTCGAAGCTGCTTTCACTGCTTGAAGAAGATGAGTAAACGTATTCTTCATCTTCTTCAACTTCATCCTCACTCGATTCCAGCCTTCTCCGTTTTCGAGAGTTTCCGATGGTAAAAATGTCCTTATCACTGGAATCCGATGAAATCTTTCCGGCTTTTTCACGGGAATTAGGAGAACCGATAAGACTTGTAGAACTATAAGACGATGCCGAACCTCTCCTTTTTTCGCCGTCTTTAACTTCCGGAGACGTTGACCTTTGCTTATCAATTGAGCTAGATTCTTCGAATTCAGCATCAGAACCATCAGAATGTTCTGATGCACTTCTAGCCAGTGACGATCGTGACGATGATGATGAAGATGATCGAAGGGCCTGTGGAGCCGGAGATGATTCTCGGGATGAAGTCGACGACCGTGGTGTAGTCGGCGATGTTATGCTTGCACGATGATGATGATGATGATGATGGTCTTTGCGGGAGTATTTATACTTCGGGATCGGTTTTTGCTGCTGCAAAAATATTGGAATACAAAATTGAAACCTGCTTCCAAACTATGAAAAACTAGATATCGGGTATAGAATTACTAACCCTGAGGAAAACGTTGCGACGCGTTGTGTTGGCGCAGGACTGGTTGTTATAGAGAGCCTGTAAATATATTACATTCCAGAATGTATTCCTCCGTTAGAGAATGTCCGTTTGAAGAATTAAAAGCTAAGGGGATACTCACCATCAAGTCAGCAATCATGTTGGGATTTGTTCTCACAGGTTCCTGTTTTGCCTTTTCTTCTCTCTCCAGCTTCCTCTTGTTCTCGTCAGCAATCTTTTTAAGACGAAGCTTTTCGTCCAGTTGAACCATACACTGTCTTAATATTTGCTGTTGAACATCATCTCCTATTTTCGATTGAAGTTCGGCGATTATTTTCTGTTGACAATTGAAGATAATTGGTGGGGTCAGATCCTTCATCTGTTCCAAAATCTGAAAATCAAGCGGGATTTTTTAATTGAAAAAAATATCTACCTGACGTCTTCGCTCTTCCCTGCATTCATTTCTTTCCGCCTGCGAGTTGTTAGTTTCCCCGTCACTGGAAACTTCCACGTCCATATCTTCCAACGACTGATGATCGTCTTGTGATTCCGAGTTTTTGGGAGCGTACTCGGGTTCATCCTCTGCTCCTAACAGGTCTTTGTTGTCAGATGAAAAACCCGTTGTACTATTGAATAGCTCTTTGAACCGTTGATGAAGTGAAACTGGTTCTGGAGACTCCTCTTTGGGAGGACTCTCCGGTTCAGCCTTCGGAGTAACGGGCCGAGGTTCGGGAGCAACTATTTCAGGTGCAACAGAAAGGGACGTTATTTGAACCAAGCCAGGTTGTGGGATATTTTGAGCTTGGTATGGTACTAATGTCGGAAGTGGTTGAGGATGATGAGCCGGTGGGTACGGTGTGAATGTTTGAATAAATCCAGGAGGTGGCTGCCGGAAATCGTACGAGCCATTCCTCATTGGTGGAGGAGGAGCCATTCCCGGAGGGGGAAAATAGTGTGGCTGCATATTGTAATACGATAGGGATGGCGGAGGTTGTGAAGGTTGAAATGTGTGATTGACAAGTGGAGTGTTTCCAGGAGCAACCTTCGGTGGTGGAGGTGGTGGAGGCGATCTGTGTGCTTTAAGGTTCGGAGCGCTTTGAGCATGGGAGTTTGAAAGACTTCGTTTCGAAGAAGAATCGGTTGAATTTGCAAACTTCCGAGACTTCCGTTCTGAATCTTTTTTTCCTGATCGCCCGCCTCGTCTCGCTCTGTTATCCTCATCAGAATCGTCCGTATCAGACCATCCGAAACCACGATTTCCTTTGGCAGATCGTTTCTGAATTTCAAAGTTTCTTCACAAGTACGATAAATATTCTGCTTACCTTTGGCTTCCTTTCTTCGTCGGATAGTCCAGGATAAGTGGCTGTTGTGCTGGTACTGTTAGATCCTGATGGAGAAGGATTCTCATCTGACGATATATCCTGAAGTTGCTGCTCTTTTCCACGTATGACAGCCGTTCTCTTTCTTATATGAACCTTTTCATATTTTTCTCCTGATTCATACTTGATACTCCGCTTCTCCAACTTAATCACAGTTTCGACCTTCACAACTCCAGCATCTTCGCCATTTGCATTCAACCGGTTCCGAGAGTCCGACCTACGACGATGTCTTTTACTAGAGTTTCTTGCCGGTCGATCGATATCGTCCGAGGAACTTCCAGATCGGTGTTTTCGGCGAGAGTTCGATGTCCGACTGTTACTTCTATAAGGATCTTCACGAGAGTAAGACGGAGGTGGTTCTGAAAGATTCTGTTTTATTCTTGGTTACTATGATTTCTTTCAAAATATCAAGTGCATAATGGGGAACTTAACGAATGATATAAGGGAAAACTATAAGTTTACAAGTTAAAGAAGCAAAGGCAAACATGCTGGGTGAGAAAGTGATAACCTGGAGTGCGCGATCTGTATCTTGGCTCGTCTAATCTTCCGTGGGAAACCGTCGAAGTGATGGGAAGTCCTGATTTCGAGCTTCTTCGATAAGATTCCACTTGAGCTTGAACTCTCAGAGGAACTTCAACTTCGTTTCTCTCGTCGAAACAAAGGTTCGTCTCTCCCCTCGAAAAACTCTTTTCTGTTGGAGTTCTCAGCTTCCACCCCCCGAATCGGAACTGCCTTTCCTGGTATTTAATGACTGTTTCGCCACTATGTCCAGAGTTGTGATTAGAAACGACGTGTCTTGAATTCTCCTTGTAATAATTTACAGGTGGGGGAACGGGCATTGGTTCCTGTTTCAAACCTGAAAAGTGGCAGCGTGCAAGCAACGAGAGAAAAAATGCATGCATAGTGAGTGAAAACAGAAAAGTTGATTCTGCCTCACCTGTTGGACGGAACTCTGGCATGTACATGGAACTCGGCCCGGGTGGGATGTAGTACGGTAGTTGGCCATTAGAAACAAGTGGGATTGGAGGGATTCCAGAATGTCTCGGAGGTGGCGGCGGAGGTGGGGATTCTTGTCTCTGATGTGGTGGTGGTGGTGGAATCGATGATGTAAGTTCTGACAAACTTTCTGCAATCTCAGATAAACCAATTTTTCATGACTTTTTGTATACATACCGACATTCATCTCAACTGGATAACTTGCGGGTTCGAAGTATTCATTATCGAGGGTGGACATCGAAGAATTGTTCCGCTCGACTTCAGGCTCTACGCTTAATTCTTTTTCGTCTTTCGCATGCAAACTTCTCAAATAATTGAATCGCAAATCCCTGAGCACAAGACTATCAATGGCTTCGAGATCTCGTGGAAGTTGTGGAAGAACTGATCCGTTAGTGGAGTTTTCATATGCTTCGTTGAGTCGAGATACTGAAGCAATTCGTTTTTTGATGTTTTATGGAGAGATATAATTGTTTTTCCGTTGAAAAAACTCACGGAAAGGGTCAATATGACATGTACACCTGGTGGCCAGAAGATTCTGCGTTTCATATTTGTTGCAAAACTCCTTTGCTTGACTCGGTGATTCAAAAACTAGAAAAGCCATTTTCATGTGTCTATGAGTTACCGGATGATGACAAACGTAGGCTTTTTCAACTTGCCCGCAAGCCCTGAGAAATATAAATGTTTAAATAAGAGAAAACTATATCTTTGTCACTTACTGTGCAAAATCTTTCAGAAGAGCTTCGGTACAATTATCATCCATGTTGAACAGAGAAACTTCTCGTTTCGGAGGAATCGTGCAGAAGTTGGAATCGACACGAAGACTGGGAAGTTTGAGAGAACGATTTGTAGCCTGAAGCCTGTTATCGAGATAAATGGAGTTTCTCCGAATGTCCTGACGTTTCCTTGGATCCGCTAAAGATGAACCATCTTTTTTGACACCAAGGCGTTTTATTCTCTGAAAAAAATTGTCAATCAACCCTTCGCGGTAAAAAAGGGAAGTTATCGTAGGTTTATTTGCACTGCAGCACAATAATTAATTTTCGGGAGGATCAAAAGTTGGCGAATGAATAACATACATCATTCATCATTACATTTTTTTCAAAAAGAAATGTTTTTAAGTTTACCTCAAATTCATCTTTGGCATTACTGTGTGGAACTCCGTCCGTCCTAAGAACATACTTTCCATGTTCATAAATCTTTTGCCACGCCGATTTACATTTGAAGTTGTCGATTTTCGGAGCATTGCCACTAGTACTCGGCTGAAAACAGACTATGAGTAGTTCAAAAACTTGCTGGCTGAATACCTTTATCGTTGCTTTGTCCTGTTTTGAGTGCGGTTTCCGTGTCGATGCATTTAGTGACGGATCATGCGTAGACATTTCCCATCAGATTATTTGACGGCGAATATTGCAGAAAATTGCAATGTTCAACCGATTTTCAAGAACCCTGGAAAACCAACATGTTATATTACTGCTAACAAATTCAAGGTTTGAGAGCTGTTTGCGAAAGAGACATCGAGAAAAAATAAGATTTTTTCGTTTAAAACAAGTGAATAAATTATTTGAAGTGTTTTAGACACTGTCAGCTCACTGAAAAATATTTTCAATTTGTCACAAAAATGGCAGAGAAACCGCTGATACGTTGGTGAACCGGCGCGAAATCTGACAAGGCCGATAAAAGCGTGGTTTTTCTAGGCCATGCCACTCGGCCAGTTTTTGCGCGCGAGTTTAAAATACTATAGGTATGCACTATAGTGCATGCACTGAACATTACTGCTAATATACTGCTAACATTACCCCACCGATTCCGAGGAAAAAACTCCGGGGAAAAGAGGCGGAGCGTCAGCGAGTTTGCAATCTGCGCGCGCTTTTTGAGCTTGTATTTTCTCTTTCATTACGTGAAATTACTGTAGAAAAGTGCGCGCAGCTTGCAAGTCCCGCCTCTTTCCCCCGGAATTTTTTCCTCGGAATCCACCCTTCCTCGGAATCGGTGGGGTGTCCTGCTTTGTGGCATAACTATTTATGACTACTGTCATCTTGGATATTTTTAAACACAAAATTCAATATGAATATTTTTTAAAAAATTTTATTAAAAAATGAAATATTTTAAATAACCACAAGAATTGCTGACTAACTGTAAGTCGCAAGTTTGCTTATATTCTGTCATTTATATCATCCTTGACGTCTTTGAGTGTGTGTAAATGGTGGCGGAGTAGTTTTAGAACACTCTTGAACTCGCTAACATCGCCACTTTTAGCACTCAACAGAATAACATGTTCGAATCGCATTGGTACCTGGGGACGCATTTCAGGTGGAACCTCGTTCATCCATTTTTGAGACACAAGGGACGTTGAGAGTGAGGACATTCTCTGAAATGATTTTTTCACCGATTCGTTTGAAACAATGCATACCTGTTTCTCCTCTTCGCTCAGAGCATCAATTTTATTCAGCACACAGATTACAGGTTTTTTGGCTAATCTCTGATTGTACAATTCTGCTTCTCGGTTAAGAAGAGCAATCGATTCTAGTGGAGTTCTGAAATAAGAAAATGGAGAACGATTTTCTTTCAATAGTACCTGAATGGACAGTCTACTTCATTTTTCAATTGGAACCCCTTACAATCCACCACCATGACAATAACATCAGCATACTCCAAATGTTTCAAGAATTTGTAGCCTCTTCCACGATTCTGGGATGCGCCTTCGATGATTCCAGGTAAATCCGCAACAGAGAGTGTGAAGGAAGTATCTGAATTTCAATACTTGAAGATTTTCTGGATCTTCCAGAGATTTCATCACCTTCCATTCTGTTATCTTCCGTTTCATTTTTGAAGAACGCTACTTGCGGGTTGACTGTAGTGAATGCATATTCAGCAATTTTCACTGATTTCCCTGGAACTAACGCCTTCAGAAGCGTCGACTTCCCTGCATTTGGAAATCCTAAAAGGCCAATATTAGGGCGCAGTTTGAGGTGGATTTCAACATCGAATGTGTCTCCTTTCGTTCCTCTGTATGGTTATGCAATATGATATCAGTTTTGGAAGTTGAAGACTCACTTATAGCCGGTTTTCGAATATCCACCTTGACCCCCTCGTGCAATCAAATATCGGCTGAATGGTTTTGAACATCTCGCAATAAGGGTATTCTTCTCCCGATTAACAACTTCGATTCCAATTGGCACATCAAAATATTGACTTTTGGCATGCTGTCCGACTAAAGAAGTTTTGGTAGCTGCTTGGCCATTCTCTGCTCTGATCTTCACATTTTATTTTAGTTTTCTGGATTCTATTTTTCTTACTTTCATTTTTTCTCTCAATCGCTTTTTGATATCTGTAAACGCCAATGACGGCTTGGGGACGAAAAAGACATCTCCACCATTCCCTCCCACTCCATCGTATCTGAAATCTTCTTGTTAATGAAAGTATTTCAAAATGTAGACAACCTTGCTAAGCCGGAACCACCAGAACCTGATCGAATATTCACTGTGTACTTATCAATTTTCAGAATATTGAGATCATCCTTGATGAGTTTTTGAACTTGAGAAATTGTCTCACGAAGCAAGGATGAGAACCGCATTCTGAATGAACCTGAGGTTTGAGTAACTCGAAGGGAATAATATGGTAGTCAGTGAACCACTCCAATTCGAAAAATAGAAAACACTTTTTAGAGCGAGCAATGAGCTAGTTATATCTGAGCCCGATATGTATTGATACTGGGGATACTGAAGGCCGAGGACTCTAGC
The DNA here is from genome assembly GCA_900536305.3 of Caenorhabditis sp. 40 LS-2015. Taxonomy (NCBI): domain Eukaryota; kingdom Metazoa; phylum Nematoda; class Chromadorea; order Rhabditida; family Rhabditidae; genus Caenorhabditis; species Caenorhabditis tribulationis. The sequence continues at coordinate 46,751 of LR543249.1, read as the reverse complement.
ATGGACTAGGTCTGCGAAATTCTCGGCCACCTTTTTTTTTGAAATTTTTCGAATTCGACGAGAGATTCGAGGTGTTTTGAAATTACTTTTAAAGTTTTCAGGTCTGGAAGAAATTTTGAAAATTCCAAAATCGCATTACTGTTAACTCTGGAGAATCACTCTTAATTTCTCACAAATTCTGATTGAAAGCATTTCAGATGTCTACAGATCATCCCACGATTAAACAAGAATTCTCCGACAACAACCACATATCTACAAAAGCAACCGATTCGAATGAAACACCTCCAAACAGCAACACAAGTCCCCTTGACACTTCATCTCACATAATGAAAGAATTGAAAAAAGTCCCCGAACCATGTCTCGTGAATTCAATCAAAATGAAACCATATTATGATAGCTCCGGCTCCGATTGGGAAACACCAGTCGAGAAATTCGAGGAAAAAAAGCCAGAGATGTCGACAGTAACTGAGCCAAAAAGAAAAAAGCTCACTGCAGAGGTGAAAATAGACATTGCAAGATGGAAAGCCAAGCTGAAACTCTTAAAGGAACAATCCTTCAACTGGAGCCAAGAACGTAGATATGTAAGTAAGACTAATGACACTGTGTTTTGTTTTTTTTCTAACAGTTAAATTTAGAAAATCAATAAGAAATTCGTCTCGGTGCCGAGTAAAAAAATAGAAGGGGATACACCAATACGTCCGTTTCCGAAAGAGCTTCTTTGGGATGATCCAAGAGCATCTGGAACTGCGACCGAAGTCTTCGCGATGGTTTTTCAAAGAGGGTGGGTTTTTAGAATAATAAAAGAGAACTGTTTCGTATAAGGCTGCAGTTCACAAAAAAAAAACAAAAAAGAGGAGAAAACTATTGACTTCCACAGTAACCTGGCCTTCTGTCGAGCCAATACTCCAGAAATCGCAAAAAGGCTACAGTTTAATGGGGTTATTCAGGGAACCGGCAAAAAAGGTTCCCTGAATAACCCCATAAATACATACTTCGCTTCGATACCGCTGCATCACGCGCATGCATGATTCTTTAAATTAAAATACTTCTCACAATCAAAGCGAACATTTTGGAAACCACATCGATTCCAAGGAAGTGTAGATTCCGAGAAAAAAAGGGGCGGAGCGGCTTGCTGCCTGAAGAACGTCCTTTTCCACTGGATACGCGCATAAATAATTACAGTACCTCCAAAACTCCGTGGCTTGAAGCAAACTTTTCAGCTCCTGTTGCTTATTGTAAAAAGCATGATCGGGAGCACCAGGAAGTTTTGCAATCATACACTGGTGTTTCGGAAGAAGAGCGATCACGTCGACGACGGTTGAAAGTGTTGGAGAATGTGCAGGAGCTGCTATGGATGATGTACTATGGAAGAATCGATAGAAATGTTGAGAGAACATTTCGTCTGATGATTGAGCAGTTTCATTGCCGATTCGATGAAAACCGTAAATTGAAACTTATTACCAAAAACGACTATTCTTTGATATGGAACAAAAACATTCTCCTGCAAAACTCCTTCATTATGGGTCAAAGAGAAGCTGGTTGGAGATTGAGGCCTGTTTTCATAGGTAAGCGAAGAACTGGATAGAATTTCAAATAGAATATCGATTTCAGATGGTTTAGCATTTCTGAACATGCTCGTCCCATTTAAGAAGACTACGCTTCCGGTACGGTTCAATTTATTTTTAAAAGTCTCAGCAGCAAGAAACAATTGCAGATGATTTTTACAAATGTACTTCTCGAGCTTCTCACTCATTTCATCTTGGATGGCCACAAGACCGTAGTATATTTACCTGCCTACTACCAGACCTCATACGATCATATCGACAACGTTGAAGTTTTCAAGTATCTTCTTGATATGAACCTTTTTGTGTTTGTTGATGTTCGCAACCGGAAAGCATTGCAGCAAAAAACCGTTGTAGACGCCGAGGAGGTGAGCAACAAACTAATTGATGTGTATTTGATTAATTCAATTTTTCAGAATTTCGGAATTATTGTATCTTCATCGGAAACACTTTCAACTGTGAAATCCATTCAATGTTTCCCTATTGTTCATAGATATTCTAGCAAACCGGATGAGTTTGTTCTTACAACTTTATTTGAAGAATCCGATAGAATCGCGACGAGATTCGAGGAAGAAATCAAACGAAGAACAAAGCAGTCATCCTTGAATGTGTGTATCCCAGATTGTCAGTTAGATCCGAAAGATGATGATCGAGCAGAATACGAACGTCGATCGTTGAAAGAGAACACGACCTCTCTCAAGACCTCAGGTAGTGAGCGTCACTCTTCCGTGCCTGAGATCGAAACGAACGAAGACTCAAAAGTAACTGCCTACAATTGGAATGACGATGAGATTTTCGGGTACAAAACAGAATCCTCAGAAAATTCATCTGATACTGCTTCAAACGAAAAAACGAGACAACCGCGAAGTTATCAAAACTTTGCAGAAAAGGTGCGTCCATTTAGATCAAGTTTATCACGTCATAGTGTTTCAGTGCCGTCTATACACCCACTCTGAAAAAGGACAAATTGACACTTCGTTAAATCAACTAACACTCGAGAGTCAAGTTCAATTAGTAGGTAACCAACCATCAACGTCCGACATGATTCTTTTTGCAGCTGTCTTCCTTTGTTCACTTCACCGTATTTCGTTTCCAACGTCATAGACAGATACAAGTGTTCTTCTTATTGATCAGCCGTTATTTACCGGAACTTCTTCCGGACTGGATGAAAAAATCACAAGTCGACGACGTTGCGACTTCAATCGAAAAATGTAAAGAATAGCATTAGCCCATTTCTTCTGGTTTACTCGATCAATATGCTTTAAATTGTCACTTTGTAAATAAGAATTTATCAGTGATCATTCCTATGTTTTCTTCCATTATGGGTTATTACCCTAAAATCACTTATTTTAAATTGCGAGACCTCTCCTAGGTAAAGTGACCCCTCCTTCTTGCAACGACGCTCCAGTCTTTCGCTCTCGCGCGCTGTTTGCTTTCTTTCAGAACACCAAGATTTATCGCCATCTGGGCATTGATTTGAGCTTGTAAGACGAAATATACCTTTCTGATACCTTTCTGAAAGTTCATTTTCGATAGCAGAAGATTTCTGTCAAGAACTTGTCGAAGGAACGACTTAACGAGTTTGATTTCAAGCCTCCGGATTCCTGCGATACTTTTAGCTTCAACTTTACTCTCTAAATTATGCAAAATTGAAAATTTAATCCACAAAAATCTAATTTTTTAGATGCTGCGTTCTCTGGTAACCAGTGTGACACATGGTTCCACTCCAGAAATCGCAGGTCGCATTCTATTGGCAAATAGCAGTCATATAAGTCAGCAGAGAGGTCGTCGACGAACGTTGACACCTGTTCCATGGCTTCCTCCGATCCATGAAAATATACCAAAGGCCAATTTGGGCATCAGCAAAGGAACAAAGTAAGAACGTTTAACCTCAACATTCGATTTATCATTTTGAGGAACCTTCTGGAGACTGTAATTGAGAAAGAAACACGTGCTTCCGCAGCAATCGCTCATCATAATTCTCAACGGGCTACTGTGTCGATTGCCGATATTCCTGCTTCGTCACGTCGGGTGGGTCTCGTCGTCCGAAAAATCGGCATGCTTCCCCAATGGACAAACGAGGGAAATCGAATTTTGTGTACTGTACTCGAAGTCGATGAAAATCACGTTGTCAGTGTAACATCTCCGGAGGCTTGGTACAAATCTTCTGCGGTTGGAAAGAGAAAAGCATTCAACCGACATGGACCTATGTGGAGAGTAACTGTCGGCTCTGGAAACGATGATCCAACGAAATACACATTGGCATATCGCAGACAATTTATCAGAGCTGGAGTGCCAGTGAAAGGTTGAAAATTACTCGTGTCTGTAACGTCTGATTAATATAATTTCAGAAAAGTTAGGATGTTTCTTGGTGACCGAGGATGCTCTTCCATCAGCCGGGCAACCGTTGGACGCGCGTCATTTTGGCGTAGGACAATATGTCACTGCAACAGGAAAGACTATTGATTGGGGATTTCAGGTAAATCAGTGTTTTCAGTGTTTTTTTCTCAAATGTAATCATGAAATCTGTTTACAGGGTGGTATGCATCGGTGGGGAATGCGTGGACAACCGACTCGACGAACTACAAAATCGCACCGTAGAATCGGTTCCGTTGGATCAGTTGGAGATGCTAGAATCTGGCCAGGAAAGAGAATGCCTGGACACATGGGTTACGAATGGAAAACTGTTTCGGGATTGGAGGTGGACGCCGAAAATTGGCTATTTCTGTAAAAATTCTTTATAGATTGTCCGAATCAACATCGATAAACAAGTAATATACATCAAGGGATCAGTTCCAGGAGATATTGGAGAGACACTATTGCTCAAGGATTGCCTTCAAGAAGAGAAAAGATTGCAGGTATTTTTCAGAGTTAAGAATTTTATTTCAAATCTATTATTCAGTCGGGTCCAATGCCCACATGGGCTCCATCTTTAGAGACTATCGAAGAGGAACCAGAAACAGAGCAACAAGAAGGAATGATCCCGAAAAGTTTATTGTCCAACGAGAAATTTTCACCGAAACTTTTCCGCTTCACATCTCCGTCTATTGTTTTCACCGATGCCGACGCTAAGAAAGCGACCGGAAGAGACAAGACCAAAGCAAAGATTGCTAAAGTTAAGAAATGAGTTCGCTCTTCATTCTTTTGTAGTCTACGGTTTTTCTTAATGCTCATTCTCTCTTCAAAAACTATTTCATTAGGATTTGTCCTCATAGGCTAATTAGATTCATCGTTCGCTTTCTTTTGTTTTGTTTATAAAGTTTAAAATCGGAGTGTTTTGCTTACTTATGGCTATATTCTGATCGGTTTGTTCACCAATGATTTACTTGCCAAAGGAAATGTTTCATTTGTTATATTTGAATTAAAGGAGACTTTCACATGATCGTTGTCCAAATAGAACGTGGTTAGGTTTCTTGTGATTACGGAATGGCCGACAACAATGGAGAAACCATTGTTCCCGACGAGCAATGTAATCTGACAGCATCGACGCCGATGAAAAGCAGCGATCTGGAAGTGAGTTAGATGATAAAATTCTAAAAATAGATCAACAAGGGGCTCTCTTTTTCAGAAAGTGGAAAGTCCAACGGAACGGAAAACGTCAGTAGCCGAGTGTGATGGCGAAGGAAACCCGTCATTTGAGAGTCCCGATGAATCCGCTCCACAGTTGACATCTCATGCAATCCCACCACGGAGACGTCGTTCCCCTCGCCGACCTGAAGTTTCTGCGACACGCTTACCCTTGAAAGTGTTGAATCATATATTTCAGTATTTATCTCTTAAAGGTAATTGTTTCTAAAAATGAGAATTCGTCTCGTAATTCATTCTAGTTCCTTTACAGATCTCCAGTCTGCAATGCTGACATGTCACAGCTGGAATAACGCACTTTCAATAGAAGACAGCGATATTTGGCAGCAACTCCTTGTGCAAAAACTTCCCGAAGCCGCTGTAATCGATCCATTCCTGTTTGCGGAACTTGGGTCAGCTCGAAAGAAATTACGAGCATGGTACTTCGCATGGAACACAAACGATATCTCTCGAAACAACTACATACGAACTAACGGCTTCACTGTACACCGGCAACCAGTTGCTCAATCAACAGATGGGGTCCGTGGAAAGAGAGGAGTGTCTCAAGGAGTCCACGCATTTGATATAACATGGGACGGACCTTTGGGAACTGTGGCCGTTGTTGGTTTTGCAACTAAGTGATTCATAATTCAAATTCGGTCTCGACGTTTTTTATTCAGACATGCCGCACTTCACTGTGTTGGCTACATCGCACTACTCGGATCAGACGATCAATCTTGGGGGTGGAATTTGGTGGACAATGTTCTGATGCACAACGGAGTGCAGCTTGGAGTCTATCCAAAAATGAACAATCCGCCCAAATACGAGGTGATAGAGTTTACATCTGTCAAGGAGCCTTAAATGAGTTCAGGTTGGAGAAAAGATTCGTCTTGTCATCGATTGCGACACTCATGTTGCATACTTTGAACGGAATTCTGAGTTTCTTGGGATCGCTTTCACTCATATTCCACCACTTCGTCTTTATCCAGCAGTTTGTGCTGTTTACGGGAACACTGAAGTGACGATGGTCTACGTCGGAAGTCCCCAAATGGGTTGAAAATGAGGAATCTCCGTTAGAGCGCACTTGATGGCCTTGCGCGCGTATTCAGTTTTTCAATTATGTCTTCTTCACGACATACGCGAAATGCTTGAACATATTATTCATTCGCCAACTCTTGAGCCTTCGTGCAACGACAATTCGATATTCTACAATCCAAAAAACGTTTTTGTACCACAGAAATTTTATTTTTTCGTCACTTATGCATGAAGAGTGAGAAAATCTACGCCTGAAAGTCAAAAAATTAAATAGTTGTGGCGCCAAAACGCTTTTTCGGACTGCGGGATATCGAAGTGTCGGTGCACAAAGGCTCAAGAGTTGACGAATGAATAATATACTTTCATCGTAAACGAATCTCATATGTAAATTTGCTTTCACCTGTACCATGCATCTCTTTTGTCCAGTCTTGTCAACTATAATTTTATAGCATGCTTTAAAATTCCTCCGATGTTCTCAATTTTTGATATTTTTTCCGCAATTGTTTTTTGAAAACATTAATTTAAAATAAATGAAGCTTTTCTCATAATTTTTTCATTGTCATCTTTTTTTTTCACTTTATTCGGTGTCTCCCAATAGAAACCGGTTATTACCTCTCATTTCAATTGTGGATTAAACACAATTTTTTTCTTTGAAAAAGCATACAGTATTTTCTAAAGCTGAGCATCTGCCGAAACCAACGAAGGACGGCAAGATGATGTACAGCAACAAAATGATGTACGAGGACGATGATGGTATGCAGGATGCGCCGATGGATGAGGAATACGGCCACGAAACAGACGAAATCAGTCCCGAAGCATGGCAAGAGGCTTGTTGGGTTGTGATCAGTGCCTACTTTGATGAGAAGGTAATTGTTTAACTTTAGATTTCGTCTACATTTGAGTTTGCAGGGTCTCGTTCGACAACAGCTTGACTCCTTCGATGAGTTCGTGCAAATGAACGTTCAAAGAATCGTAGAAGACTCCCCGCCGGTTGAGCTCCAATCAGAAAACCAGCATCTTGGCAATGATATGGAGAACCCCGCGAAATTCTCTTTGAAGTTCAACCAAATTTATCTATCAAAGCCAACACATTGGGAAAAAGATGGAGCCCCGATGCCGATGATGCCAAACGAAGCACGTCTCCGAAATCTGACTTATGCTTCACCACTCTACGTTGATATTACGAAAGTAGTAACACGAGACGAGACTGTGAATGAAAAAATCTACGAGAAAGTGTTCGTTGGAAAAGTCCCAGTAATGTTGCGATCCAGCTACTGTATGCTCTCGAACATGACCGATCGCGATCTGACAGAACTGAACGAGTGCCCACTGGACCCAGGAGGTTACTTCGTCATCAACGGCTCGGAAAAAGTTCTCATTGCTCAAGAAAAAATGGCCACAAATACCGTCTACGTTTTCTCGATGAAAGACGGAAAGTACGCTTTCAAAACTGAGTGCCGATCGTGCCTGGAAAACTCTTCTCGTCCGACATCCACAATGTGGGTCAACATGCTCGCCAGAGGAGGTGGAGGAGGAAAGAAAACAGCAATGGGTCAACGAATCATTGGTATTCTGCCATACATCAAGCAGGAAATTCCTATCATGATTGTCTTCCGTGCTTTGGGATTCGTATCGGATCGTGATATTCTGGGGCACATTATCTACGATTTCGAAGATCCGGAAATGATGGAGATGGTGAAACCTTCCTTAGATGAGGCTTTTGTGATTCAGGTTTGTTCGAAGCTTTTCTGAGATATTTTACTCTAGTTTGTGATTTCCAGGAACAAAATGTTGCTCTCAATTTCATCGGAGCCCGTGGAGCCAAACCTGGAGTCACGAGAGAGCAAAGAATCAAGTACGCTCGTGAGATTCTTCAAAAAGAGTTGCTGCCCCACGTTGGAGTTTCGGAGCATTGTGAGACGAAAAAGGCATTCTTCATCGGTTACATGGTTCATCGTCTGCTTTTGGCTGCTCTCGGTCGTCGCGAACTTGATGATCGTGATCATATTGGTAATAAAAGACTCGATTTGGCAGGACCACTTCTTGCTTTCCTCTTCCGTGCACTCTTCAGAAACTTGCTCAAAGAGGTAAAAAGTATTTATTTTCTTGAAAATCTCATTTTTATGTTTCAGATGAGAATGACGGCACAAAAGTACATTAACAAAAACGATGACTTTGCTCTTGATGTCTGTGTGAAGACCTCTACTATCACCCGAGGACTTGCTTATTCCTTGGCCACCGGAAACTGGGGAGATCAGAAGAAAGCCCATCAGTCGAGAGCTGGTGTATCTCAAGTACTCAATCGTCTTACCTACACTGCCACTCTTTCACATTTACGTCGTGCAAACTCACCGATTGGTCGCGAAGGAAAACTTGCCAAACCACGTCAGCTACACAATACTCAATGGGGAATGGTTTGTCCCGCTGAAACTCCAGAAGGTCAGGCTGTCGGTTTGGTCAAAAACCTTGCGCTCATGGCTTACATTTCGGTCGGCTCATTGCCGGAACCAATCCTGGAGTTTTTGGAGGAATGGTTCGTACATTACATTTAGTGCTAGGGAGTAATGTAATTTTACAGGTCTATGGAGAATCTCGAAGAAGTATCACCATCAGCGATCGCGGACGCAACTAAGATCTTCGTTAACGGAGCCTGGGTTGGAATCCATCGGGAACCAGATCAGTTGATGACGACGCTCAAAAAATTGCGTCGTCAAATGGACATCATCGTGTCTGAAGTTTCGATGGTTCGCGATATCCGTGACAGAGAAATCCGAATCTACACTGATGCTGGAAGAGTTTGTCGACCCCTACTCATTGTTGAAGATCAGAAGTTGGCGTTGAGAAAAACACACATTGATCAGTTGAAGGTAAAGCTATCATTCACAAATCTTTCAACTTTTTTTTGTAGGATGTCGATGAAGCCAACAAGTACACCTGGTCCGATCTTGTCGGTGGAGGCGTTGTTGAGTTGATTGATTCAATGGAAGAGGAAACATCGATGATTGCAATGATGCCGGAAGACTTGAGAAGTGGTGGATACTGTGACACTCATACTCACTGCGAAATTCACCCAGCAATGATTCTCGGAGTGTGTGCATCCATCATTCCGTTCCCAGATCATAACCAGTCACCACGTAACACCTACCAAAGTGCTATGGGTAAACAAGCTATGGGAGTTTACACTACGAACTTCCACGTTAGAATGGACACACTTGCTCACGTTCTCTACTATCCTCAAAAACCACTTGTCACGACCAGATCCATGGAATATCTTCGATTCAATGAACTCCCAGCAGGAATCAATGCCATCGTTGCTATTCTTTCTTATTCTGGATACAATCAAGAAGATTCTGTCATCATGAACAACTCGGCTATTGATAGAGGACTTTTCCGTTCCGTCTTCTATCGTTCATATCGTGACAATGAAGCGAATATTGACAACGCCAACGAAGAGCTTATCGAGAAGCCAACTCGTGAAAAGTGCTCTGGAATGCGTCACGCATTGTACGACAAACTCGACGAAGATGGAATCATTTCACCTGGAATGCGTGTTTCTGGAGATGATGTGATTATTGGAAAGACTGTTGCCTTACCAGATATCGACGACGATTTGGATGCAACTGGGAAGAAATATCCGAAGAGAGATGCCTCCACATTCTTGAGGAGTTCAGAGACAGGTATTGTCGACCAAGTCATGCTCTCGCTCAACAACGACGGAAACAAATTCGTTAAAATCCGAATGCGTTCTGTTCGTCTTCCACAAATTGGTGACAAATTCGCTTCTCGCCACGGTCAAAAAGGTACAATGGGTATCATGTATCGACAAGAGGATATGCCGTTCACTGCTGAAGGTCTTACTCCGGATATCATCATCAATCCCCACGCCGTTCCATCTCGTATGACAATTGGTCACTTGATCGAGTGTTTGCAGGTACTTTTTGTATTGAATTTTTCTCACATCATCATTCTTGCAGGGTAAACTATCCGCTAACAAGGGAGAAATCGGAGATGCCACTCCATTCAACGATACTGTCAACGTACAAAAAATCTCTGGTCTTCTTTGTGAGTACGGATATCATCTCCGTGGTAACGAAGTGATGTACAATGGTCATACTGGTAAGAAGCTGACTACTCAAATCTTCTTCGGCCCAACATATTACCAACGTCTCAAGCATATGGTCGACGACAAAATCCATTCTCGTGCTCGTGGTCCAATCCAGGTGAGTATATGCCAACTAATATTATGCAATTCTCAGGTAACTTCTTTCAGATGATGAACCGTCAACCCATGGAGGGAAGAGCACGTGACGGTGGTCTTCGTTTTGGAGAAATGGAGCGGGATTGTCAAATTTCTCACGGAGCCACACAGTTCTTGAGAGAACGTCTCTTCGAAGTTTCAGACCCGTATCATGTCTATGTCTGCAATAATTGTGGTCTGATAGTGGTCGCCAACTTGAGAACAAACAGTTTTGAATGCAAGGTATGGTTCTTAGACTTCATTGACAGTTTTTTAATAAATGTTTTTTCAGGCGTGTCGCAACAAAACTCAAGTGTCAGCAGTTCGCATCCCATATGCCTGCAAATTGCTCTTCCAGGAGCTCATGTCAATGTCGATTGCTCCAAGGCTCATGGTGAAGCCGCAAGCTTCACGGAGGTCTCACAAACAGCAGTCAGAAGCATAGACTTTCTAATAACATCAACCTTTATCATCTCCCTATTTTCTCCCTCGTTTCCTTTCTAAACGCTATCATCGGTTCGCTCCGGTAATTTATTTTTCGTGGTCTCCTCATCGTTTTTTTAACAAATTATCGAAGTTGTTTTCATTTTTATCTATCCCATTAATTTATTATTTCGCTCCGACATACAAAAATATCATTTGTTGATCCCATTTTATGACCTCTTTGATTCCTATTATCCATTGATGCGTTTTGTTGAATATGAAATCAACGCATAAAGTGAATATTCTTTCTGTCGCTTAACCGTGGTTCATTTGCCGCTCATATATCGATAATTAATGTCACTTCGGTTTTGTACCACATGAATTCCTTTTCAGAGTTTTTCAGAAACCACGGGAACCAGAGACGGACAGGATGGATGCACGTGCCTCGCCAGCTACTCAAGCTCAGCAAGCTGCGGTTCCTTCGTCAACTAACCTGGAGATAAACATGTAAGTTTATCTAAAATATATCATCCAACATTTGAAAACCGATTCCAGAGATGAAATCATGCAATGGATTATCGACTTGCGAGATCCAATCAAGCGTGAATTCGCTCTCCTTGAACTAAGCAAGAAGCGAGACAGTGTGCCAGATCTCCCAATCTGGCTTTGGCATTCGTTCGGAACGATGTCTGCTCTCCTTCAAGAGGTAACAACAATGTCTACTAACACATCCATATGTTGAGTGTTTCAGGTGGTAGCCATCTACCCGGCAATCATGCCAGCCAACCTTACCGCGGCTCAATCGAATCGTGTCTGTAATGCTCTAGCATTGATGCAGTGTGTCGCTTCTCACCGAGAGACTCGTGGACCATTCTTGCACGCCCACATTCCGCTCTACTTGTACCCATTCCTCCACACCACAAAGGTCTCACGATCCTTCGAGTATCTCCGTCTCACTTCTCTCGGAGTTATTGGAGCTCTGGTCAAGACGGATGACAAGGAGCAGCTCCTCGTCGTCATCAACTTCTTACTCTCCACAGAAATAATTCCTCTGTGCCTACGCATTATGGAGCAAGGAACTGAGCTCTCCAAGACTGTGGCCACTTTCATCCTTCAGAAGATCCTGCTCGACGACACCGGTCTTCTCTACATTTGTCAAACATACGAACGTTTCAGTCATGTTGCCATGATCCTGGGAAAGATGGTTATGAAGCTGACTCGCGAGCCGTCTGTTCGATTGCTCAAACACGTCGTCCGATGCTACAGTCGATTGAGTGACAATCCAACGTATGTATTTTGATTTTTCATCACTTCAAGAAACGTCACAACTTTTGTAGTTTGTTTTACAGTCTCACTTTGGATGCTCGTGTCGCTCAGGGGGGCGGAGGTCAGAATGTGAAAGTGCGTGCCCAGCAAGCCTTGAAGCAATGTCTCCCTGATCAGTTGAAGGACTTGACGTTCAAAACTCTTCTCAAGGAGGATCCGAGCACGATGAACTGGCTCAGACTATTGCTCACCAATCTCGGTAGGCTGCTTCTCCAAAACTATTTAATCGTATCTGTTTTCAGAAATCGATGGAGCCATTCTGCACGACGAGGTACTTCTTCCGAAGTAATGCACATATCTCTCCAATCCTCCTACCTTTTCACAGCAAAATGCCTCGTCTCATACTGTCCATTTCCATCCTAATATTATCGTCCAACCTTTCCCAACTGATTACGTTCTTCTGTTACCGAAATTAGTTCGTGAAGTTTCAGCTATACATACCAAGCGTACATAATTAGTAGTTTACAACCGCCAAAAATCATTGCAATGGGTACGATATCTCTCTTTTCATGTTTCCCCAATCTTAATTTTCTTCTCTCTGTTGTTTGTGAATATTTCCTCTCCAAAACATCACAGAGTATTTGCATATGCTCTACATTTCTCTCATCTTTTCAACCGAATCTCTACTTTTTTGTAATTTTGTCTTCTTGAAATGTTCGATTCCATTTATATGTAAACCTGTAGCCCCCATAGTCACATTGTAGGAAATCGTTCCTCGGTTCATTCCATCAAGACGAAAAGTTGAAAGTGTTCAGTCTACTGCTTGTGGCTGTAAATATTAGTCTCTTTTTTCAGATTTCCTCAGCAAATTTTAGTATCCTCCTATTAAGGCCCTTATGTGTCTTATGTCAATTTTCCATCAAATAAAATGACTGGTCCCTCAAACCACGTAGTTTGTTGGCTCCCCCTGTTTTCCTACTGCCATTCCAACACCTCCCTTTTAGGGAAAAGCTCGCCAGACGGGGGACTCCCTTCTCCGATCCTCTCGCACATCATGTGTTCTCCCGTCTGTTTGCGCGCGCGCCTCGCCACAACCCCCTCCGCGACACCATCCTAATGATTCTCGTCTCTTCACTCCCTACGATTCCCTCGTTTTTCTTCGCCATCTGCCATAATGTTGTGGGAAGGAGAGGGTGCCCCTCTTTCTTCCTCTCCCTCTCTCTCTCTCTCTCTCTCTTCCTTTTCCCCCTCTCGCCGTGGTTAGTTTCCGCGGTGACCCGCGCCGCTGTCGAGGACGCAGAGAAGTCCAATCGGGAGAGTCCCCTCGATGTTTTCAGTTGGCAGATGGATCGGAGGCAGAAAGAGGGCGAGAGATAGAAGAGGACGAGGCGCTCGAGAATGTGAGGAGGGACCACTGAATATTCTACAAATGTCCTTTCGTAGGGCACGAGAACTTTCAGAACTTTTGGATGACTAATGCCAGCATCAAACTTCCCTGGAAGGGTTCACTGAAACTATGGAATCTCTAAAAGTGGCAATAAATTGGTTTATGGTTCTGTGTTGTTTTGATTCTCAAAGTAACAGAAGGGAATATTTTTCTATTCTCTAACTTTTGGCTGTCCACAACAACGAAACCTCTCTTTCCCGAATATCAGGACACATTTATGTTGAAACATGATCAGAATAACAACACATATCACGTTGTTTTCTTAAACAAATAATAGAGGGACTCGTCATTATGACAGGGGGCAGTTCCAGATGAAAAGTTGATTACGGTAGATTGTGTAGGAGCCAACGGAACTATTAATAATAAATACATGAGAATCTGAAACATCTTCTGCCTATTATCCGTTCGCCGATTTTTAAGCTTTCGCGTAACGAATTTGTGGTACAAAAAGTGTTTTTGAAGTGCAGCATAGTGGAGAGTTGTTGTGAAATGGCTCAAAAGTTGGCGAATGGATAATGCACACTTTCAGATTCTGGAAGATGTTCTATTTAGCTCAATATTGAGCACAAAATCAAGATGAATCTCCATTGAAAACGCCCAATTTGACAGTGCTGCAAACCGATTTTAGAACCCTTTGAAGGTAGCGCATCCATCAAGGTCCTTCAAAAGTGCCTCCGTACTTTTTGCCCTTCTTTGGAATTCTGGACGTCATCTGAGTGGCTTTGGAACAAGACGAGAGATAGGGTTCCCTTTTTTGTAATTTTTTTCAGGGCCATAGCGAATTGGGTTTCGGTGGCTCGGATTACTGTAGCTTTCGAAAGGTGAGGATTTCTCACTATTAGCCTGGTGCATTTCTTTTCAAGATAAAATCATAACAGCCTTGGAAGATACACGATTTTTTGCCTGTTTGCTCTCTAAACTGTCTATTCCCTTTGTGTATGATGATTGTTATTTCTTTCTCTCCACCACCAACTCTCTTTCGTTCCGCGTGGCCTTCCGCGCTGTGCGCATACAACCCCCCATCCAATGCTTTTCTCCTCTTCTTTTACGCCCGCCGTACAACATACACTCCCGCCGCCCCGTTCCGTCCCCATCCATCCGCCCCGCCGCCGCCACACTCCCGACCCGGTTCGCCCCCCGCGTGCCCACCCCCGGACTACAATCGATACACACGGGGACCCGCCGCTCCCCCGAACTTCTACTGATTACAAATACCTGTTGGGCATTCAACTGTCCGTAAAGGGATCTGGCTCCCGACCCTGTGGCCTCGCCCCCTTCAGAATTTGATAATCTATGTATGTATGGAATTCCGGAAGGAGTTTCCGTTTTCAATGATTCTTACATTCCTCTTACCGTATTCCGAGTTCTAATTTGAAACTTTCATTGATAATCAGAAAAAAAAATGCTCGGAAAGAGTTAGTCTCCGCCCATTTTTAGGCTCCTCCCACTGTATTTCAAATATAGGATTTTTTGAATGTCACCTACACATTGTATGGAAAGCAGAAGCTCCGAAAAAAAAACATTAGGAAATAGTAAAAGAAACCCGCGAAATTACAAAACCTGGCGAATATCTCACATTTGAATTGAAAATGGGCGGAGCCTTAAAAAAGGGACGGAGGCAACAATAATTTCAAATGTTTTCCGTTTGGCGACTTTCCCCTCCTCGATTCCCAGTTCTCTCTTCTATGCCTACTGTGCTGCTCAAAACAAGATGAATTTCGATGGTTTTTAATTCATAATGGTCAACTTTTGGCAGTTTAAGAGAACATTGATACGCCCACAAATTTACAGAAGGAAGGGTGACTGGAACATACTTTTTCAACTGCTGTAAGTTGGCCATTACGCAATAATAATTACCGAAATTAGTACAATTCTGAGCGGTAATAACTGTCGTGATAAATCCTATTCTCCCTGCTCCAAATCCTGCGACCCCGCCCACTTCCTTTTCAGTACAATTTAATTTTCTAGAAGTCCCGTGATCCAAAAAGCGCTCACCTGACTATATCATAAAACAATCCCCAGGATTGGCCTCTCTAATTTAAAGAAATCGAGGATATGGCCCAAGTGACATTTCAGATTTCATTGACTTGTTTACGGGAACCCCCAATAGGACATTCGAGTAATACAACTACCAGTGAGGATATCACCATGGTGCCCCCATCACCATCTCTTTTCTCTCGCTCTTCTTATTTTCTCGTACTAGGTGGTGATGGCGACACGGGACATCGCCAGCCGTATAGAAAAAGTGTGGTGGTGGTGGTGGGGGGGAGCAAGAACAAGGAGAAGAAGAAGCGGTGACGATAATAGGCTGCTATGTGGGGAGGCTGGCTGCTCTGGGAGGTCTTCTTCTCATTCTCGCTCCCTCTCGTCCCCTACCGCGCGCCTCTATTTTGACGGGCGCGGCGGTCATCTGACCGCTTCTCTCTTCTCTTTTTTCGTTCTATCTTGCTCTTTTTTTCACTTTCTCTCCATGCTCCTTCCTTTTGGTTCGGACCCTTCCTCGGGACCCCGCGAGTCGAGATCCAGGCCCCTTTTCTCTTTCTTTTGGCTCTGCTTGAGTGAAGACTCGAGGGGAGCCAAGAGAGATGTGAGACTAGGACCAAAATGGAAATTTTAATTCTTGGTGTGACTTTTCTTCGATTGTTTGGCTTGAGATTGCGGACAATTTTCTTTCTTAAAAAATCTATCAACTTTTTTTTGGCCATAGAGTCTCGCAGCTGCTGTATAAGTGATATTATGTGTTTGGCATTAGTTTGTTTATTATGAATGAGACCACGAATATCAAATACTCCGTTTAGATTATAGGAAATTTAACATTTTTGAGACCATCAAAACTTCAGACTTTAAGTATGATTTGATATCGAATTTTTGTAAACCATTATCAAATCCCATAGACTGGAACTTAGGTAGAAATACATCTTTTGGAAAACTGAAATAAACGGATAGGTCTGGAAACTCAAGATTCGATCATTTGCTCCTATTGAGGTATTCAGGATGTGACTTTCACATTAAAAAAGTTTGGATCTGTCGCTTCTTTTCGACATCGCAGCTGTTCTCGAACCTTGTTCTCTATTACCGGAACAGTTATGTTGAACCCCTCCATTAGTTGACACCTTTTTGATATTTCGAAAACCAAGATAAATTCAAAGTGAGACGAAAGTGGGCGCAACGTTATTGCTTCAGGGTATACGGAGGCCTCGTGTTTCCATTTATCACTACTATCAACTGGAATCGCTGCAATTTTCATTTCCTTCTCACACGTCTTAAACCTCTCACTCTATTCCTCTTTTTCCAATTTTCATAATTCAAGAACTTTTTTCCGTTTCGTTCCTCATGCCGTCCAGCTAACGAAAAACAGAACCAAGTCCCAGCAAGGCGCCCAATAAATCTTCCGACACTTCCCCTCCTCCAATTTCTCCGAGAACCATCGCGCATATTTAGTGAATTCGAAGGAGCATTACGACCAACGGCTCCGCAGTGTCTACTGGACCCCCTGCTGCGTCCAGCTGGCGCCTGGCGCGACCATTTCGTTCCACTCCCACATCTTTTGCCCTCTTCCTCTTGCCGAAGAGCACTTTTATATTCTATACACACAAAAAAGTTTAAATATATTTATGCATTGGGAAGAGAAGGAGGAGGGTCGAAACTGCCGCTCTATTCGAGTCTTTGGGTTTTTTTAGTTGGAGCTGTAACACCTCAAAAAAATCACATGTTACAATTCAACCTTTACCATCGACCTCTTGAAGTGGTTATATCCATCGAAAACTTTGAAGATTTATTTAGTTTTTCAACTACTCGATAACAGATAATAGAGTTTGGGTGTATTAACCAATTCTAGACCATTGTTTTTGTAGTTGACAACTTTTCCAGAAAATTGCAATCAAGCCATTTCGGACAGCGTAATTCCTCTAATAGACCGACACTTTTTGATAGCTGTTACAGGAACCAAGACGGAACGGGGGTCTGCTAGAAGAAATGTGGCGTGTCTTCCAAGTGGACCTTACTGACTTGACTTTCAGGGAAAGTAGTGAACTACAAAAATGAAGAACCAGAGTTGCTCGTTACATACACACATTTTCGAAAAAGGAGCGTAGTTGGAAAGCACTTTTTCAATTTCTGAAGGTTGATAATATTCTACTCAGAGTCCGCAACCTTAACAGTTATCTGAACAACTCAAAGTCTACTTTATCAAATTTTTTGCCTCAATCCCTTCTTCTTTCTCTCCTACCGTAATCCCGTTCCTCTCTTCCCTGGACCCCCGCGCCATTCATCTCGACGCCCCGCCCTCTTTTCTATGGTGCCACTCCCATCCACAACGTTCCCTTTCGTCTTCTTTTTCTTCTTCTTCTTTTCCTCCTTCGCTTCATCCTATTATTTATCGGAATATGCAGACCGCCGTATGGTGGACACAATGATGAGTACAAACCATGACATCGTCACAACGGCGACGGCGATGGCGCCGCCGCTGTATCCGTCGTCGAGCGGAAATAATAACAACGACGAGGAGTTGGCGGCTCTCGCCGAGTTGGACAGAACACAAAAACAAATGGTGCAGGCAGCTCTTCAGGCGGCAGTGGCTTCTCAGAGCTCAGCAGTGCGAACGGAACTTGATCCAGAGTTGGTGAACTTTATACAGGTACGGTACAATCAAATCCGTACCTCACTTATTTCGACTTTGATTCCAGGCAATCCAAACATTCCAAGTCACCACAAACGCATCATTCCCTAACCTGGCTGCATTGCCATTTCCATTGGATCCATCTATCATTTCCGCAACTATGAATAAACCGTTGGCTGTCAAAGAGGAACCTCCGAAATCCTCCAGTTCCTCTCCAAACTCCACGTCCACTGCTATATCAACAGGCGGAGCATTATCCTCGACTACAGCTACATCTTCATCCACAATGAATGAACCAGAATACAAGCCAAGAAACATTCGAGAGAAAGTGTATGCAGATGGATTCATCATGTCGTTCGATAAGAAGTCGTGCTGTGGAACAAAGTACTTCTGGAGATGTGAACGAAAGAATGATTGCAACGCAAGAATGCATTCGGACATTGAGACAAGAGAGATTGTGAGAAAGTTGCATCCACACAACCATTCCAAACCATCACCCGAAGAGTTGGCTTTCTACGAACAGGACTTCTCGATTCTCGATCCGAACTACTGTCATCCAGTCAAAAGTGTAGGTTTAGTCTTCGGGAACTGATGAATTTCCCATCGGGTCAATATCTATTGTATCTATTCTTGTTTCAGATCAATCGCTCCTACATGCAACGAAAACTCAGCCGAGCTTCCCACGTCATCTCTCAGATCACTCAACCGTTTTCTCAACTCCCAGAACCAATGGAAGTCGACACCAAACAATTTCAACAGAACAACAACTTGATGCTCTTCGGAACGATTGCTGCAGCTGCATCGGGATCCAGTCCACCCACCATTGGTCAGAACTTGGCGGCTCCAATCAGTGTGCCTCCAATTAAAATAAAATCAGTGAGCTTTATGAGGTACTGAGAGTTTTCAAAGAAACATAATTTTCAGCCAAAACCAATCAAGAAAGACGACGAGGAACAACAAAGCGAACAGACAATAACAACTGAGGAACTTCGCGTTGTTTACGATATAACAAAGAGAATCATGAAGATAATGAAGCCAATAACTGAAATTGGTGTCAGATGGCAAGGAGATGAAGACGCTCTTCTTCTGTTCCTATCTCATGATAATGGTGCTGAGGAGAACGTCTTCTTTCCGGTTGTTGTCATGAACAGAGATGCGGTTTGTTTTTTGGACCATTGAGAATGAATTGGAATAAGAAATTTCAGAAGTCTTTGATGACTGCCCTTGAAGGATTCACTGGAAAACGATGCGAAGGAAATATCGCTCTCTGCTTCTCACAAAGAGTCAATGTTCTCGTCCATGATGCTGTAAGTATAAGGGCGGTATGGCCTAAAATCCGGATGAATCCAACAGCTGAGCAACTGCGGTATCTCACCACGAAAAAAAGTGTGACTGTACTTTCAAGGAACAGACTAGAATTACCAATCATTTTCTCGATATTTTCGATTTCCAAGCGGTTTTCAGCTATTCAACTGAGAAGGATAGAAGATTGTGTTTTGTTGTAATATTTTATAACGAAAAAAGCTGAACACGGGGTGAACATCGGCTAAAATCGGGATAATCGCTCGAAATTCGAGTACTTTCAGATACTGTAGCACACGCGCGCTATTTTCATGGTGAAATACCGCAGTGGTCGAGTTTTAAAGCATCTGGCAATCCAAAAAAATTAAGTTTTTTTCCAGTTGATCTGCAACTGGGCCCACGGAAGACTGTTTCTCGTCAATTCCGATTCATCGGCCTTCTGGCGTCTAACGCCCGTCGATGCTTTCGGCGATCCGTTGAATCAGGGATAACATAAACCAGTGAAAATGAACAAAGGATGCTCCCGGAGCAGTGTATATTAGCTTTTGTCTAACTTATTTTTCTTCTCTCTCTCTTTTTCTTCTAGTATAATCTTGTCTCTTCCACCCCAGAAACTTGTCATCAGGTCTATTCCCAAAAATGGATCTCACTTGTGCAATTCACAACTTTTTTCCTCTGCTTCTCTTTTTTTACTAACCGATGTCATTTAGTGCTTTTTCTTCCCTCATTCACTCTCACCTTACAATATTACGGAAAACACCCACCCAACTCAGGAAACACCCCCCATTTATATGCTCCATTGGACTATATCAAGTAATGAATCCTTATCTCTAAAAAAGTTATCAATGAATTTTTTCTATGAAAATCAGAGGAACATCAACAAAACAATAACAATGAGGAAAAAGGAGTAAAAAAACAAGGAAAAATTGAAGAATGAAAACAGTTAAAATTTAGTCTTTCTCTTCCTTCCAGAGTATTTGGATTCGTGTCGGACATCCCGGCCCTGTTTGATTTGCCTTTGCCGTTTCGCTTCAATCCATGCTTTTGATCCTTTCACTACCTTCTCGTTCTTCCGCGAATTCCAGACGAACCTGAAATCGAAATTTGGATATATTTCAACTCCTTAGGCAATTAACATACCTTCTTCCCGCATTATCAATCTGGGTTCTACCTTCCTCTCCGTCTTCAGTCAATGGTTGTGGCAGTTGAACAACTCCTCCAGTCATCAAAACCAAATAGACCTTTTTCTTCTTTGCAGCTTCAGGGAAATCGACCACGAGTCCACCATTGAATCCAGCCTTATGTGCTTGCCCCATAATCAAGTCGCACTGTTCATCATTCTCCGGATAGAATTGGAAAACTGCACGAGATCCACGTCCAAGGCATCCGTAAAGTGATTGAAAGAAGAACAGAAGACGTTTACGGGGATTCTCATTCGAAGCGTTTGCATGGCAGAGCCATTGAATCGCAGAGATGCTGATAGCTCCATCGAAGCTTCCAGGTCTGAACGGCATTCCGAGACCCATGTCTTGATGCACGAAGTCGCCAGATTCAAGATCATCATCTTGTCGGGCGATTTCTAAATAACAAAGAGAAGGTGTGATTTAATTGCACTTATTTACCAAGCATTGGTCTGGAAACGTCGACTCCAAC
Organism: Caenorhabditis sp. 40 LS-2015; assembly: GCA_900536305.3. Classification (NCBI taxonomy): domain Eukaryota; kingdom Metazoa; phylum Nematoda; class Chromadorea; order Rhabditida; family Rhabditidae; genus Caenorhabditis; species Caenorhabditis tribulationis. The sequence continues at coordinate 25,644 of LR543249.1, read as the reverse complement.
GAACATATGACCTGCATCAAGAATAACTTCGGAACTCATTCCGGTACCGCATCCTGGAAAAATACGTTTGAGACCAAATTGCAGCTAGCGTGAGAAACTTGCCAATGTCCAAGAGAAATCCAGTTTTTCCTTCTGGAAGAGCCAACAGCTCCAATGCTCTTTCAGCCATTTCGTGTTGAATCGCAGTGATGTGAGAGTTCGACGCATATTTGGCAGCTTCGGTTTCGTTGTAGTACTGAAGTTTTGAAAACCATGTCTACCAAACAGCTAAAATACAAACTAACCAATTCAGGAGGACCAGAGTGCTCTGGTTTCACTTTGAACGACGCCATTTTGGCTGAAACATCCGAGTTCTCGGCTTTACACCAAAATGCGTCACAATCAGGAAAGATACGAATGTGGCAAACATTAGAGCAATAAGAAAACAATCAGATAGGATGATTAAATGCGGTTATTCATTTTTTAATTACAGATCACTCGATAAAATATATAGTATATTCAATAAATATGAACTTTGGTAGGAATATATTTACATCTACAGGAATCGCAATTTTACACTACAAAAGTTTCGGACAGGGGAGTGTTTGGTTGGCAAGTGCTAAGAAGAAAAGGAGCAAATGTAAAAAGGGTATCGAACAACGGTTCAGCGGATAATGACCTCATTGATAATTGTTGAAGCTCATGCTGTGCAAAGATTCAGAAACAGAAGTGCTCGACGAAGAGTGACAATATTGTTGGAGGAACAGCGATGGGAACCAATATTGAGTTGTATCAGAAGCCTGTTCATCGATCCATGCCAGCTGTTCCTTCACCAGATGCTCCAACGCAGATGTTGCACGTGGCTCATCCCATCTAAAAAGGTAGCTTCTATGTTCACTTTTTTACCAATAACCTACCTCAGCTTATCCATAATCAGTTCCTTTGTAACATAAGCGGCATCCTCAGCAAGTTGAAGAACTCTTGAATGATCCATACTCAGCTCTCCGGGAACTGATTGGACTAAGAATCTGCCACCTCCGAGAGGAACCAATTCGAACCCGTTGCCGAGTACTTTCAGCTTATCTACGGCTCGGAGAATGTCATCACTTGAAAACCACCAGTAGTACCAAACTTATAAATTTTTAGACTTACGTTGAGATCGTATCTTTACGAGTTCTGGAGCGAGTTCTCATTAACCGATTTCTAATTTCTTCGACGGTCATAATACCTCCGTTTATGTGAGTAGTCGAAAGGCAGATCTAGAAAAATAAAAACAACCTTGACCGTTTCTCAAAAGGCAAAATGAAGTACCTCAACGATCTGAATTCCAAGCTCATAATAGAAGTCACCGAACCCAAGTGCCTTTGCCCAGAAACCCTTGCTTGCTGAAAAATGAGGTTATAATGATTTTGAATCATCGAAAAGCATACAGGCCAACGGATCCACTCCCACACTGGCGCACATCTCCTGAAAGTAGCGACGAAACTGCGAATTCTTCTTTATTTCGTCACGATGCTTTTGAGCGAACGATTCCAACCTGAGTAAGTGTTCAGTTTACAAATCTTTGAGACGCACTCACCCTGCTGACAGTTTCTCCAGTTGCAGTGAAAATTGTTCCAGTTGCTCTCCAGCCATCTGGTCTCCTTTTGCGGCGAACTGAAAGACATTTCTTACAATAATTTTTCTCTCTTCAAGTTTGTAACTAGTTTACCTTATTTGCCGTCTCTTGTTTCTTTTGAATAGCAGCTACACCAATCCTTCGTCGGGTCGCCATTTTCGGAGAGGATGCTGAATAACTTTAAAATAGTATTACAAGTATAAAAAAGGCACGGTTAAAATATAAATATTCAGATGGATATGATCTGACCATAATATATTGAAGCGAATTATGCTATGACTACAAAGGTAATATACTCGAATTTCAAATCACAACGTTTCAAAGTTTTACCAGTAAAATGATTTCGACCTAGAATAACAATAAAATAAATGTAATAACCAGAGTTAACAAAACAAAACACTTAAGGACTCAAAAATGTGCTGATAAATACAGAAGATTGAATATTCAGTGTAGCATGCCACCATTTGTCGGGGAAGTAGATCAGCTCCCCAGGTTTCATCTCACATTCCAATGGAAGTTGGCCATAGGGAAGGTTTGGGTAGTCGTAGGTGTACCTGCAACATACTCGTGTTCTTTACAATTTATAGGAACAAAAAATCTTTTCATATGTCGAAACTGAAACTGACCACTCTAAAGTTGTTTTGTCTGGATTCCAGTTCGGTCTCTCTTCATACGGATACAAAAACCATCGTTTCGATCCGTGGATCACTTCAGCGAATCCGGGACCGTGGAAATGGAACGGAACTCCAGTACCAGCTCCGGCTATTCCGAATGAAAGTGCTGCTGTATGCCCAGGAAGTTCCCATTCCGGTTGGTGATACTTTTCTAGCAGAGGCTTCCAGATTCTGTAAATGTTGAATTATAGTCATCTAATAGTCATTTTTATTTGCAGGATCAACTGGTTCTTGAACGAAGACTAACTTTTGATCAATGTCTCCGAAAAGATACAGCGTTTCGTTTCCGAGCATCTCCAAATTTTGCGGCTTCATCTTATCCTCGATATATTTTCCAAAAGTAGTTGGAACCTAAAATTATTTGAAGTTTAAAAACTTTCTTTCGCATGTTATGTGATTTTGTATTACATCTTCAAAATAACTTACCCTGGTGTAACTGTAGGTATTAGCCGAATTCAGCGTCACATCAACATCTCGCCAGACTGATAACATTTCACTTCTTTCTGTCAGCTTCTTGAACTCTTCATTGTCCACATTATAGATGATCACAGGCTCGGAGAACGCATATCTGTAGACCAAATTCAATTCGAAAGCTCTCTCCGAATACCACAAAAATTACATGAATGAAAACCAACCTCTTTAAAAACTCTTTTTGAGTCAATTCACGGGCGTCGTGTCTCTCGATATTGCATTTTTCTTTCTGCGGTACAACATCTTTCTCTTCTGTTGTCCAGCCGCCATCCTGAAAGAAAGAGTTGAAAAGTCCTTTATGTGAGGCGCTTGGGAGAGTGCTTACTTCAACTGTTGCCAGAAGTAAACTGGGCAAAAACGTGAGAAAAATGAATTCTCTCATAGAAAAAATCGATGCGAAGCAGCGAGACTTCTAGCCAAAAATTATCTGCAAACGCGAAATGCGCCAATGCACGAGAACAGCGCAAGCGTAAAAACGCGGCTGTTCGAATTTTAAATACGCAGAGAAAAGGACGTACTTCCGGAAGTGCACCTGCTGAACCTTATTAACTCGCAGGATTCTCTCAAAGTTTAGAAAGGATTCTATTGATGAACACTCAAACTTTAAAAAAAATCTTGTTAGCAGAAAACCCTGATTTACCACAAATTCTTATGCTGGAACTGGATTCGTCATGTTAACTTCGAACGTCAAAGTCAATGGACTAGTGTACTGGGAACAATATAGAGTTTGGATTATACAGGTAACAAAAATGAAACGATTGATTGACATCTGATTGACTGGAACTTTTGTCCAATATTCTGTAGAGGACTTCTACTTCATTCAGAAACGAAACAGTTCATACCTTCTACTTTTCACTTCTTAACGGAAGTTATTTATCTTCAAAAAATGAATTAAATGAAATATGCAAAAAGAAAACTCATCGATCATACAAATCGTTATTCTACCCTACTCTTTGGGATTCGTGAACAGGCGTCGGAATCATCGAGTTTGTCACCCTACCCCGCTTCCCCGTCTACCGAAAGAAAAGTAAAGTATTTAAGAATACTACTCATATCCATTTCCGTTTTTCATCGTTTTGAGTGACAAGACACATGCCGCAAGCACCGACAATACTTTAAAAAACAGAAAGAAAACAAAAAAAACTGCGAACATTTTTGACATTCTCCTTCAAACGTCTTCTCTCTTTCCACCCTAAAAAGGCATACGCTCCGACAAACTTTTTCTCCGTTTTTCCTTTTTTGCCGTTATGAGTTATGACTCTTAGGACGGAGAAGAAGTAAAAAGTAGAAAAGAGAGGAGGAATATGCGCCGCCTATTTGTCTTTGTTTTTTTTGTTCATTTCTGACCTTTTCACCATTCTTTTCTTTTTGTTCTTGCACAAATTGACTTCTGGTTTAGGTTGTGGCCCATATCTCATATTCATGAAACTTTCAGTTTCTTGGTTTTCCATCTTGAAGGTATACTTGCTGCCGAATTCGTAAGAAGGTTTATGTCACTAGATAATACTGTAGGTCTACGTTTTCTCGATTTTTCTTTGACCTTTTTGAATCTTTTTCAACTATTTGTGTTGCGCGAGTGTGGACGACCATCTGAATTTTAGGTGTCAACTGACACGCGGTTTTCAGCACTGCTCAGGGAACTTATGGCAAGCAAGCAGCAAGTTGCTGACAAAATGAAAACTTGCTAGGGAAAGCAGCAAGTTGCTGCTAAGTGCTACGAGATTGGAGGGGAGCAAGCGAAGGGCAACTAGCTACCGTACTCAGCAACTTGTCGTGCAAAAAATTTTTGAAATCTGCGGCAATTTGTTCACTGAGTGGTAGATTTCTGATCGATCAAAAAAAGCTCGAAATTTCACCGGAATAAATTCCATTTGCACTCGTCTTCCACTTTCAGGTGTTGGTGTTATCCGAAAACCAGTCAAATCTGGAATAAGATCAGAACGAGAAATTATCCCAGCTCCAACAAATTCAATTTTCCCAGGTCTCCTTCCTATCAAAATCTCAAAAAACATTCCAATCGAAAATGTGTTCATAACCAGCTAAACGAGAGAAAATGAGTTGAGAAAAACATGCGATACACATATAATTTGATTATTCCAGACATCATCATTTCTTCATATTCTTCCCAGTTTCCTCTCATTTATTCTACTAATAATTTATCTTCCTTCAAATCTTCAAGATCTTCAACTTTTATTATCGCCAGAAATGTTGTAGACAAAATATTCTTAATTTGATCGAATCCTTTTGACTTTTCTTCTCCAATTACTGGTTAAACATTATTCAAAGGTTCAAAACACGAAAGAGTCTAGTTTGTTGCAATAACTCTCAGAATTCGTTTTTCGTCATTAAATTCGTACTTTCGAATGTCAAAATTGTTATTTCTTCTTTGCAACCTTCATTCAAAAGTTGATGATCTTTTTATGTTCAGAAAAATAGGTTTACCCATTCCGTTGCCCTAAAATTACTCCACTTCTTTATATGTCCCAAAAGTGGTAAAAAGTTCAGTTATTTCTGAGATTCATTTGCTCTATATCTTGAACTCCCCGGGGACAATATTCACTCATTTCCCTCCAATTCGTCTCTCACTTTTCTTGTGCTTTCTATGAGTAGTCCATGTTCTTTTCAATACAAAATATACTCTTTTTCGTCGTCTTCCAAATTCAGATGAAATTGAAATAAAATTCAATTTACACTTGTCTCTTCCTCACCTTCTCTATATCGGTTTCCTATCTATTCTCCGCTTCTTCCATCGCCCAAGACATGTCAAGAAGTTTGTACTTTCTGTAGTCCGAACCATATTCTTTCATTTTGTTAACGATATGACCGAACTTCCAGACATTCAATGCGGAAATCCAGACGTCGAAAGAGTACTGTAACCTGTTTTGCTGTTTGATTGACAATTGCATTTTCTTGGTGCAAGATGACATCGACAACTGCGAAATTGTTGGGTAAGCTTTGTGAATCCTAGTAGAAGTTCTTATTTTGACTCCTGTAACATCTATCAAAAAGTGGCCATCTGTAAAAAAGTTTTGCATAATTTTTAACGTTTTATTAATTGATAACTTTTTGATATCTGTTCAGAAATCAAGATAAACTTGGGCAAAGGGAAGATGATTTTCATTTACTCTATTTCCTCTAATAAACCGGCACTTCGATCACATTTAATGGGCACAAGGCCACTGACACTTGATTCAAAACATAAAAACAGGAAAATTATAGTCCAGGACCACCGGAAACCCAATAATCACATACATCCATAATACATCTACCAACATTAACATCATTCGATGATAATATCCGCCAATAATCAAATTCGATTGTATGTAAAGAATCTTTTAAGATCCACCAATTTAACGTTATTTTTGAACAACCTAGATGACATTTTCCCAGGGAACGTTTTGGCTGACAGCAAGTTCCAGTGCAGTGAGGGCCAGCTCCAGCTCCATTCGAAACTTTTCTACTCGGAATAGCTGGAATATCCATTTCCGTTTCTTGGTTCTGTCGATATTTCTGAAGGTTTTGCAGTTTCTGTTTCTGCAAAATTGCAGAATTAATTCGTTTCCTCTTTAATGTGAAAATGTGATTATTTTCTGTTTCCGCATTTGGAAAACTAAGATTCATCGACAGTCCCATGTCCCTTTCAGATCCTACTTCTCTATCTTTTGAGTTGGTTTTTGAAGCAAAGTGCTCGAATCCGCCGATAATAATTTTTCAAAGTAGGCTTTACCGTCAGTTTCAATCTATCTTTACGATGAAACCTAGTTTGAAATCGTTTTTCTTTTGTTTTTTAAAACCCCCAGTTTTATAGCCTTGCTCATAAGTTATACCCCCGGTTTATGACCGTCTCTCGGTTTCCCCCTCAAGCTCGTTATTTCAACTCTTTTGAATATTTGAACTCTCATTCTCCCTCTCAATTCGAATTTAGGAACCAAGAAACGGGCGAAAACAAAACGTCCAAATTGCGTGCCTATTCCATTTTCAATTCTAAATTCTTATTGACGCATTAGTTAATTTCGTATCATTCCGGGGTCCTCCCAAATTGAGTCTTTCTCTCTGAAAAAGAACACGAGAAGCCGTCAGATTCAGAAGACATCCGGTGCTGTTTCTTTTTGTTTTCCGCCCATTTTTTTGATTGAGAGCTCTTATCCGGGGCACATATATATCTTTTTTCTGGACCCTTTCAATTCCCGATATTTCGGCACAGTGCACATCTCTGAAATGTATCTTTTTCATCTTTTCCATCTATTTCTCAGCCTTTCCTTCCATCTTCTCCTCTATAAGATTATTAGATTTCTCTCCTCTTTTCCTTCTCTTTTTCCCTCCTTCTTGTCCATCTCCATCTGAATCTCTGATTCTTATTCTGAAGAAGAAGAAGAAGTAGGAGAAGAGAAGAAGTTTTTATTTTTTTTCTCGTAATCTACTCTCTTTGGGTTACTATTTTTGTATAGTACATTTCGAGTCTAAAATTTTCGATAAAGTATTGATTCAAAAAATAGGAATTAGAGCTTTTAGGCTATTTAGATCTTTTGTTTTTTTTAGACAGGCTCACAACCAGCTGAACTACACGTGCGAAGTATAACTGACACTTGGGGCATACAAGAACTGATGTGAGAACTCAAATTTCTTCTCATCACTTTGACTTCAGCCACAGTAATTTGTCTGGTTTTCACTAGCGTATGGAAATCTTCTCGAGCTATCTGAAACTGAAACTTCTGACTTGGAGAATCGAAGGTGCCGCTTTGATTTCAATAAAGAGTTTGACGCCCCCTGACTCCGCCACGAGGTTATTTTCTCCGAAGCCACTAGCCCCATTGTTCTTGGAGACTCGGCTCAATTAGAATCCTCAGTGGCTTCAGCTCATTACCATTTCTCGAAACGATCTGGCAAGAAAAAAAGGAAGTGCCCATTTGCACCTTCATCATCGTCTCTCGAGCACATTTCCTTCTTCACATTATCTTGAGCCAAAACACTCTAAACAAACTTCTCGTCGGTTTTTTCGGATTCCTCCTCACATCGTTTGCATCTCATTAAGCATTTCGTCGTCTTCTCTCTGTAGAAGACGAGGACCGCCCGAAGGCAAAAGAAGAAGAAGAAGAAGCACACGTGTGTTAGTGTGTACACGTCGTCAACACTTGTAGAACTCTTCTTCATTCAGAAGACGTCGTCTCTCTTCTAGAAGAGACTCTCATCAGATGAGCATCACCAATTAGAGTCCTCGTCTCTCTCTTTATTTTTTCTCTTCCTTTTTTCCTCCTGTTGGTCCCTTTCTCTCTGTTTGCTTTTCATTCTTCCTCTTCTACTCTTACTTTTTCTTTTTTCTATCGGTCAATGTCTGGATAACAATTTCAAAAGTCATCATCTTCATGAAGTTGATGAGTTTCTCTCCTTCTCCACTTTTCAGTTGGGTTGACTCTCGGAGCAAAACTTTAACAGATGGTGTAATGGCGATGAAAGCGGCGTGAGAAATTGTAATTCGACACTTATAGAAGCTTCATTTTCTTCTCATTTCAAGGTCTAATGTTGCTTCAGATTCGTTTACATGGAAAGTTTCCAGAACTTCGGGAATCTTAAGACTTCAGATGTTTGCGTTCTGAGTTAGGTTATTGTAGGGATTTCTTCAGGAAGTGCCTAGAATCAGAAAATAATCAAAACTCTCTCGTTCATCTGTTTTTTTCTGTGGAATCGCTGAATGTTTTCCGAAAAAAAATGTGCAGAGTGGAAACTAACAGTAAATCCAATAATAAAATCAGACCTTCTTTTTGTTGATCACTTTTTGATTTGTTCAGGTGTTAAGATAAACTTGGTCACTTTGATTACATTTATCTCGGTTACTATGACGAGCTACTTCAACGCAGACAGATATCGGATCTCACAAACACTCACTTTTGGAGTTTACAGTATCCATTTTGAAAGAAACATTGTCGCTCTTTCTCCAAGCCATCTGAACCAAGAACTTTCAAAAGGAAACATGTTTGTTTTGAAACCCTATTGCCTGTTATTGGTCACTACATGAAATCACTAAAAAAAGAAAAGCTGTGCGGTGGTCCACAAACGAGTAAAAGAGATTAGGGTGTCCGCTGTGGGCACCACCGAAACGCTTCTGAATGTACTGGAAAAAAAAAAGAAACGAAGAATGATGATTTTCCCTTTCTTTCTTTTTTAGAGAAGAAAAAGAACTTCATCCGATTTCAATTGGAAGACGTTTTTCAGGAGGTAAAATAAAAGGAAAGAGCGCATTTCCTATAGAAGAAGCGGGAGTTCCCTTCGATTTTTTCACCTTTCTCCTTTTTTTTTCGAAAACCATCACACTTAACAAGTCCCCAGGGGGGTTTTTATACGAACATCGCTTCCATTCTTTTGAAAAGGTGCAGTTTTCATTGAGCTTATCCTCTCTTGGCATATTTTTGATTCTTCTCTTTTAGGGGTGATGGTCAAATCTTCTATGTTGCAATACCTCAACTCCGTTCTCGATAGAGAAAATTTAGGAAATTTTTCGAAAACGTCTATTTGACTGGAAAAAACTATCTGTCATAAAACTCGATTTCAGGTTACTGAAACATTCTTTCCATGTTCCGAAACTTCTCAGAGTTCCGAGAGTGCCGAAACTTCTCAAATCGCCCTCTACTTTCCCATCCCCCACAATGATCCCCGCCTGAACCATCTGCTCCTGTATCATCAGTATTCCGATTTCTGAATTTCAGGTCTGTCAGCGTGCCGTGCGGCCGCATTGTCGACGACAATGCTGACGCGTCGCAAATCGTCAATAGACGGCACGAAATCGGAGAGGAGTCGACGACGAGGAGAGTCCATAGGTGGCGCTTTCACCGATATGATCAATATTGAGCCAACGAGTATTATCAATAAATCCACAGGTGAGTATTTTGATACTTCTGAATGCTAAATAATGAGACCGGCTGGAAATATGATAGATACACAAGTCACTTGTCGAAAATCCATTATTTTCAATGATTTGGAGAATGGTACTTGAAAAACTTAATCTCACAAGGAGATTCCTAGACTCAATCGGTTGAATTGCAGTGCTGGCCAACAAGTTTTGTACATTGTTGGTTTTCAACGAAAAATGGTAATCTTTAACCAGTTGAAAAAGTATGTTCCAACTATCTGATGGGTTCGAAAATTTCAGAATTTGCACTGATACGAACCGAACTTTGAAGTCCTATACGCGACATAAATAACTTGATTGTGGTTTTCGAAAGAGGTTATTAACTACAAAAATAAGATCTGGGAGTGTTTGACACGTCCATAACTTTTTAGAAAATTCGGGTAATTGAAAAATTTTTTTTCAACTGCTTAAATTTCACCATGCTTCACTGAAAATTACCAATGCTTATTTCTTGGTGTCCACTTAAGTGATTAACCACAAGAATTGAATTCTGATGTTCATTGACATTTTTATTAGACTTTGAACCACTCGAAACCATTCTTCTTACTACTTCTCCCTCAGAAGCCATTTTCGACCAGTACAGTCTCTGAGCATCGATTAACTTCCCCAGAAACCTTCATTGAATCTCTTTTTTTTTGCCGATCCCTTGATGAATACTTTCATTCTTCTTCTATTTCTCTGGATGACCTCGAAAAGTGCACCGGAAATAAAAACGAGAGAAAAATGCGAAGAAAAAAGTGGAAGTTGACTATGAGCAATGAAATGAAATTCGCGCCTTTTTGCCTCTCCTCCACCCCTTCAGTATCCCATTTTTCTCTTCTTCCAACTTTTTTTTCATCCTAAATTGAACATTGGTTAGTATGTATGTATGTCTTTATTGGGAGGAGAAAGAGAGGAAAAGGAAACACAAAATTTGTGGTGGAGAAAGCAAACGAAGCGGCAAAAAAGGTGGCACAAATGACCGAAAAAGTTTCACACTTTTGGTCATTTATGGATAAAGGTCGCTATTCGAGCAAGACTTTCTTGTTTGTCTGGGGAAATCAGTGCATCCTATTCAGGTATATGTAGAACGCACTGATTTCCTGTTCAGGTGTTCGGAATGGAACTTTCGGAATCGTTTAAAACGTTAATAACATTTTTCGTAGCAATTGGACAAAAGTGTGGTCAGCGGAAATAATGTTCGTTGTTAAAAAAAGCTGTCGATTGAAAAAAAAAGATCGTTTGATTTCTCCGGTTTCATGTGTTATGCCTTGAACCTTTCCGAAAATTTCTAGTTGGGAATGTTTCGGAATACTTTTGGATTAGTGAGTCCTAACATTGTTTGGAACCGATAAAATCAGTCAAAATTCCATCCCGAGCATCTCTGCGGGTAAAGTATTGGTTAGTAATGCGCGTTTCGTGATTTCCAGTGAAAAAGGTCAACTTTGAGCGACTGAAAAAAAACTTTCAATGAACCTACAAATCTGAATATTTGTGAACAGAGAAATCGTGTCGTTGGAATTAACACAGTTGGCCATTTCGCACGGAAAACCACACGAATCGCGCATCTTTTCTAGCTGAACATCAGAAAACTAAAAGGCATTTTACACCCCGAAATTTTCACAAAGGATTTTCTTGACTTCACCTGGTTTCATCATAATCTTCTCGGATATCTTCCCATTAAAAATGTTTCTGTTCTTTTCAGAACTTCTCCACGAACGTTTTCTGCGAGATATGGTTCGTGCAGCATGTCTTCTCTCCATGATTTCCCTATGTCTCCATACTCCAGAAACAATCAAAATGTGGCCTCCTCTAAATTATATAATTCTGGTGAATGACGTCATAGTTACTCTTATATTCATCGGAGAAGCTGCCGTCACCATCAATCAGAACGGCTTGTTCGATAATCAGAATTCGTATCTACGGGATCGATGGTATCAATTCGAGTTTTTTCTCCTCATTAATCACATTATATCATGTGTTATTCACATTTATGAACTTTGCTCTATATGGTTTCCCTCCCTCAATCTTGTAGTAAGTTTTAAAATTCTCGAATACTCGACGAATTCTTGATTTTCAGTATTATCCATGGTTTGGGGCTCTTCGATCTGCGCGACCATTCATATTTCTACGATTCATTCGATCAATCGTCAGATTCAAACTTCCGAAGAAGCAGATCAAATTGATTATGAAGTAAGTGGGGCTAATCTCCGACCAACATTATCTGCTCCAATTCCAGACGATCCTCTCAACAAATCCAAAATGTCACCATCTTCTTTTGTTTCTTCGTTTTTCTGTATGCAATAATGGGTGTTCAATTGTTCGGAAGACTCAACTACCACTGCGTTGTCAACGGAACAGATCCGAACAACGTGACGATTGCCGACCTGGCGATTCCGGATACAATGTGCTCTCAGAAGGGAGCAGGGGGATATGAGTGTCCAGGCAACATGGTCTGTATGAGACTTCAGTTGAAGCCTCAAGAAGAAGGATTCTACGGACAATTCAGTGATTTCGCATCTTCTCTCTTCACTGTATATTTGGCTGCAAGCCAGGAAGGATGGGTCTATGTCCTCTACGATTGTCTCGATTCATTACCATCGTTTCTTGCTTTTTTCTACTTTGTCACACTCATTTTCTTCCTTGCATGGCTGGTGAAGGTAAGTTGATGGATTTTCGAGATCCCTCGATTTGATGTACTTTCAGAATGTGTTTATTGCCGTCATCACTGAAACTTTCGCGGAAATCCGTGTTCAGTTCGCTGAAATGTGGCAGACTCGAGAGGCGACGACGGATCATGTGTATACACAAAAGTTGGAGAAAGATGAAGACGGATGGAAACTGGTGGAAGTGGATAAGTATAACAGAGGGCACTCCAATAACTCTCTTTTTCTCCACACGGTTAGTTGAAAAATCTCTTCAAGGTTGAAGAAGACTTCGTTTTCCAGATAGTAACATCAACGGCATTCCAAACAGTAATGCAACTTATGATCCTGTCCAATGCTATATTCCACGCAACATTTGTTTTCTATCACGACGAATCGGATCAAATTAGAAAAGTGTTATACTACTATGTAGAAGTGGGGTTTACGATTCTATTCAACACAGAAGTCGTTATCAAGATTTACGCTTTTGGATGGAAATCATATATTGCCAGAGGGCAGCACAAGTTCGATTGTCTTCTTTGCATTGGTAATGTTTTCAAGAAACTTTCTGAATTTCGATTCAATATGTTTTCAGGATCTTCTCTAAATGCCATCTGGTTTCTGTATGAAACCAACATCTTCACCTATTTTCAAGTGTTTCGAATCGCCCGTCTCATCAAAGCCTCTCCAATGCTGGAAGATTTCGTCTACAAGATTTTCGGACCCGGAAAGAAGTTAGGAGGACTTGTGATATTCACGGGAATTCTTCTGATTGTAACATCTGCAATCTCGTTACAACTGTTTTGCTATGTCCCCAAGTTGAACAAGTTCACCAACTTTGCCGCGGTGAGTCTTTCTGAAGTTTGAATGGCTGTGAAGATCTGAAACTTTCAGGCGTTCATGTCAATGTTTCAAATAATAACACAAGAAGGATGGACAGACGTCGTCATCGAAATTCTGAGAGCATGCAATGAGCAAGCAGTTCCATTTGTTGCCATTTATTTTGTTGCCTATCATTTGTTGGTCACCTTGGTAAGTCGCTAATTATTCTGGTTTTTTTGCCTTCTACTATCAAATTTCAGTTCGTGCTGTCTCTATTTGTCGCCGTCATTCTGGATAATTTGGAAATGGACGAAGAATTGAAAAAAGTGAAACAACTGAAAGCTAGAGAACAGGACACAATCAAGACGACACTCCCGATGAGACTTCGAATTTTCAATCGTTTTCCGACTGCCCCGACTATGGTGACGATGAAGAAAGTGTCTTCTGAATTTCCGCTTCCCAAGATTCGAGATTCCTTCACGAGACAGTTTGCTGATGAGTTCGTGGAGCCAAGTGATGATCCAATCCAAGAAATCGGATTGAAAGGTATCCTTTTTCCTGTTATGAGTTCTGATTTGTCGATTTCAGTTCGTTCAATGTTATCTGGTAGAGGTCCGTCGAAAGAAACAAGAGTGACGACTACCATCCGCCACGTGGGACAGTTATCCAACAAGACCATTTTGACATCAATGCTGACTGAATCCAATCGGAATCGTGCGCTTTTCTCGGAATCCAATCAGCATTTGGCCAATTTCACAAGAAGCAACACATCCTCTAAACATGGAAAAAGTGGAATTCTATCAGCAAACTCTCGTTCCAGAACTCGAGGTTTGGCATCTTTAAAAGGGAAAAATATGGTGGAGGGATTCAAAGAAAACGGAGATTTGAGACCGGAAGACACTGCAAGGAAGGTTGAAAAGCATGGGGAGATCGATTTCAAGGCGTTGCAAATGAAAAGAGCTCATGCTGAGATCACAAGGTATGACACTGTTCGGCCTATCAAGCTAATAATTACATTTTCCAGAAACCGGATAGAGGAAGAAATGAGAGAAAACCATCCGATGTTCGATCGTCCGTTATTTCTTGTCGGCCGGGAGTCTTCTCTTCGTAGAATGTGTCAAATGATTGCTCATTCCCGTCATTCATACGACCAGAATGATGGACAACACAGAAAAAACTCGACCAAGTATAAACAGTTTCAGTGAGTGTCACTCATAAGTTCTGTCCTGATACAAAGTTTTCAGTGACTTTCTGGGAATAATAACCTACTTGGATTGGGCGATGGTACTGGTGACGACTCTTTCCTGCTGCAGCATGTTATGGGAGTCTCCATGGCCGACTACCGGAGAGAATCTCATTTTCAATAACTTTTATCTCCAGGTACCAGTGACGGTCAAAAATGTATAAACTTTGCCGATTTTCAGTGCGAAACGGTGATTTTCGAGCAGTTGAAAAATAATGTTTCAATTACCCGACTTTTCTAGTTGAAAACTGTTTTTGAAAATCTCAATCAAGTTGTTTCTAACTTTTTCGGATACCTTATCTGTGACGCAACATAACTTGCCTGGGGTTTTCGGGAAAAGTTGGGAGCTACGAACACGAAGGACTAGAGCTCACAGTTATTTTTAAAAATCAGCAAGTCAGGAACCACTTTTCAACCGCTCAAAAATGACTTTTTTCAAACTGAAAATCAAGAAAATGTATATCTTTTTCGCACTGTGAATGTAAAGATGTAGGAAACCGGATTATTTGCAGATAGCGGAATACATATTTGTACTTGTGATGAGTTTCGAACTAACTGTTAAATGCATTGCCAACGGACTCTTCTTCACTCCGAAAGCATTGGTTACGGATGTTGGAGACATTCTGACCATATTCATTTACATTGTAAGTCAATTCTAGACACTTTTCGAGGAGCACAAGGGTTTCAGACAAGTCTAATATTCGTCGTCTGGATGCCAAATCACATCGAAATCAACAGCTGGGCCCAACTTCTGATGATATGTCGAGCATCTCGTCCATTGAGAGTTTACGCCTTGATTCCTCATATTCGAAGAGTTGTCGTCGAGTTGTGCAGAGGGTTTCGCGAGATACTTTTGGTAGGAATTCTCAGAAACTTCCGTGCAAAAGGAATACTCTTCCAGGTAACCATCCTCCTCGTCGTGCTCATGTTCATCTTCGCCAGTTTCGGAGTCCAATTGGTCGGAGGGAAACTGGCATCCTGCAACGATCCAATGATAACATCTCGTGAAAACTGCACTGGTTTATACGATGTGAAATTATTTGTGACCCGAATGGAGGTATACGGTAAGCACGACAACGCAATGCATCCATCAATCATCGTGCCACGTGTCTGGACGAATCCAAGAAACTTCAATTTTGACCATATCGGGAATGCGATGCTGGCTCTATTTGAGACGCTTTCTTATAAGGGATGGAATGTTGTCAGGGATGTTCTATACTTGAGACATGGAGCTGTAAGTGTATCCCTATCTCTGTGTATTCTAACTCTAAATCTTTAGTGGGCAGTTCTATTCATCCACATCTACGTCTTTATCGGATGCATGATCGGATTAACTCTCTTCGTCGGAGTCGTCGTTGCCAACTACACCGAAAACCGAGGAACTGCTTTGCTGACAGTCGACCAACGTCGGTGGCACGACCTGAAAGCTCGTTTGAAAATGGCGCAACCCCTCCATGTGCCACCAAAACCTCCGGAATCCGCAAAACTTCGATGTTACCTTTACGATTTGACGACATCCAGATGGTTCAAACAATTGTTCGCCGCTCTCGTTGTCCTGAATTCGTTCACTTTGGTGATTCCATGGAATGTCAGTGAAGAACAGGACAGAAGAAACTTTCTGTTGAGTCTGACAGTTATTTCTGCAATCTGTAACATCCTTTTCACTTTGGAATGCCTTCTCAAAATGATTGCTTTCACAATTTCCGGATTTTGGCAGTCGAGAAGAAATAGGATTGATTTCATTATCACGATTCTTGGAATCAATTGGATTGTTTTCCATTTTCTCTTCCAATGTGAGTTTCTTCTTCTGCCCGAAGTATCCAGTCCTTGTCTTTCAGTACCCGCCTACTTCGCCGGAGGTATATCTGAGTGGAAACGGCTAACCTACACCTACGGATATCTAGTGGTCATTTTTCGGTTCTTCACGATTGCCGGCAGAAAATCCACACTGAAAATGTTGATGTTGACAGTCGTAATGTCAATGGTTAGATCTTCGTTCATTATTGCTGCCATGTTTCTTTTGGTTCTTTTTTATGCGAATGCAGGAGTCGTTCTTTTTGGAATGGTCAAGTATGGACAGGCCGTCGGAAAGTGAGTCTCCGAGCATGTGGCATTCAAGGAATGTTTCATTTCAGACATGTCAACTTTCGAAATGGACGAGAAGCTCTAGTAGTTCTATTTCGATCGGTGACAGGTGAAGATTGGAATGACATAATGCACGATTGTATGAGAGCTCCCCCATTCTGCAACTGGCATCCAGGACTCAGTTACTGGCAAACAGATTGTGGAAACTATGTCGGGGCGATTGTATATTTCTGCTCATTCTATCTCATCATCACCTACATTGTACTCAATCTTCTTGTCGGTTAGTACCATCTGGAAATTTCGACTAGAAAGTTTTAATTTTCAGCCATCATCATGGAGAACTTCTCCTTATTCTATTCTTCGGAAGAAGACGCCCTTCTCTCGTATGCAGACATTCGAAACTTCCAATTAGTCTGGAATATGGTGGATACGGAGCAAAAACGATCCATTCCGGTTCGAAGAGTGAAATTTCTGCTTAGATTATTGAAAGGAAGATTGGAAGTGACCGATGAATCTGATGGATTATTATTCAAGCATATGTGTCATGAAATGGAAAGATTGCATAATGGAGATGACGTATCTTTTCATGATGTACTTAAGTGAGTTTTTCAAAGTTAAGATTCTGAAATCAAAAAGATCTTCAGTATGTTATCCTATCGAAGTGTGGACATCCGGAAGAATCTACAACTGGAGGAACTGCTGCAAAGGGAAGAGTTAGAGTACATAATCGAGGAAGAAGTGGCGAAGCACACCATCAGACAGTGGCTGGAACACTGTCTGAAAAATATCAAGGCAAAACAAAATAATGTGAGATTTGGCATCTCAACTGGAAAGTGTTTCTGAAAATGCATTTTCCAGACTCTTGGAAAAATGAGCTCGATTGGATCGACATTCGCCTTTCCACAACAAGATGTGCTGACGAAAGGCGTAGTTTTGACGGAAACCTCTCTAGATGACGAATCATTGCAAGGAGATAAGGGAAGTGGAAAGAAGAAGGCGTCGAGAGGAAACTCCATCACAGAGGTCTGTGAATGCATCCAAGCTTAAATAATCTCAAATTCCCATTTTCAGATAGTAACAGAAGCCCAGAAGAAGAGTGTGAAGCGAGGAGCAGAGAAGATAAAAGAGCGACGTGGAACTCTTCGTCAGATGCAGATGGGTACCTATGATGAATTGGAAGAAGTTGAAGAGGACGAGGATACAGATGCGGAAGTTCGAAGACCGTCGTTCGAGTATTCTGGAGTGGACATGATCCAGATGTCTCATGAGAAACAACTGGAAGATGTCAAGACTTGGTGGACACTGTGTGATTGAACTGTTCTTTTCTCAATTTTAAACGGGTAGAATGTCTTTCATTTAAATTACAAATTACCCATTTTCTCTTTCAACAGCTCACTATACTTTTGCATTGGTTATATGATACGGTTTCATTAGATTTTATTCAATTTTCATTTGAAAATCATAAAGAGGTTAGAGATGATATCAACTTGTCGTCCTTGTCCAATTCATTCCGTTCACATTCCAATACAACTGAAAAAAAAAACAGAGACTATGAACATTTTTGAAGTGTGTAACTTACGACTTGGCATGCATTGACTGTTTATGACTGGAACATTCTGAAGAGAGACGGTGGATTCCGATCCCAAATCGTCATCGTCGTCTTTGAGAAGTAACAGCCTCCGAGCGACAAAGTGAAAGAAAAACCGGATTCGAGCCTGATATTTAATTTCGAAACTCTTGAATTGAACCTATTCGTCTTACCTGACAAAAGTAAAATATTTGATTCGACAAAACATCGGAAACCAAAAAGAAAAGACAATAAACACTGAACCAGACAAGATTCGTCGGTACGATATCACCCAATCCGATGAGTGTCATTGTGATGATTCCGAAATAGACGGAACTTGAAAATGAGACATTTTCCGAAATCGAGAAGAGAGCACTGCAGAAAAGGAGACAGACGGTGCAGAGGAGAACGGACGATAAGAATATCAAGTGGTCTCGATGAAGAGATTTCTGATTCTCAGGATTCAAAGGGATTCGTTCCGCGAACACACGGTTTCTCACTCTGAAAAGTTCTCAGTTGATGATTCCAAAGGTCTCCGAAAACCACTCACTTATGATACACGCTTCTCGTAAATTCTCGAGTTTTGTTTGATGTGACGACTAGAGCATGAGCAAGAAATGTTCCAAATTCGAACTTGAATGCAATGTAAACGGGAATCATCAGAAGAGAATATGCAACTGTCAGGAATCGTCCGACAGATGAATGGGGATGCTGAAAATGTGATTTCTTTAGCTAAGGTTATTTGGTATAGCAGAATCGAAATTGAAATTTTTTGTAG
This sequence comes from Caenorhabditis sp. 40 LS-2015, assembly GCA_900536305.3. Taxonomy (NCBI): domain Eukaryota; kingdom Metazoa; phylum Nematoda; class Chromadorea; order Rhabditida; family Rhabditidae; genus Caenorhabditis; species Caenorhabditis tribulationis. The sequence goes on along the minus strand of LR543249.1, from coordinate 6,879 downwards.
AGAGTTTATTGGAACACATAAGAAGATATATAATATAATAAGATACATGTTAAAGCGAAGAGATAACTCAGAATATCAGCTAAACTGCTTGCCCTCCTTTCTGTTCGAGTACTTTTCAGCGACTCCAAGTGGACGAACTCTCTTATATTTCCTTCGATAGACGAAGCAGGCATTGCAGACGACTTCTTCTTCTGATTTCACATTCCTCCATTTACAGGATTCCGTGGCGGAGCAGTTGGTGCACATTCTAGCTGGTTTCGACCGTTTCCAGGTGACTTTCTTCGAAGATGTAGGCGATGGAGGTGTTGATGGCATCACGAATGAAGGGGACTCCGTGGTAGAGGTTGAACTGGTTGAAGTGGTTGGAGATGTTGGAAGCGATCCATTTGTGAATGAGAATCCTTGCCATGGTTGGAAGTGGAAACCTTCCGGCTCAGGCGGCAGCAGATGAGAATCCGTCGTTGTTGAGTTTGCAACGGGCAAGAATCCGTTGAGTGGTGGGAAGAGTGGAGGGTAGTAGATAGGGAAAAGAACCGAGTTCCCGGAATAAGAGTTATCGGGACCAATAGTCCCGAACATGGAGTTTGCAGAGTAGAGGGATGGTTGAGAGGACATGTCGAAGAGCCTAGATATTCCAAACACCGAGCCCCTTATATAGGCACTGTAAGCCCCGCCCACTGGATGACAAATCACTTGCACTTGTTTTTACAATGGGGCCATTGGATGTGCAGACTGTTCCGTTTCAGCACATAAAGAACTTCTGAAATGATGACATATCTAACTGTGATGACTATATGGCCCTTTATCTCGGTTCTCCGCCATTTGGGTTTTATCATCATTTCCCAGGAGTAAGATATTTATAGATGACGGAAATTTAAAAAAAAACTCAGAACCACGCAAAATTGAACTAGAAAATGAGGGATGTGGCGCATCACGTGCGGGAGGGAACTTCAGAATACTGGATTGTTTCGAATTTCGAAACTTTGGAATATTGAGAAAGATATTTTTCGAACACTTGATGTTTTCGTACAGACTGTAAAATTACAAGAGTAAAAAACTAACCAAATTCCCATATCCGACAGTGGAATAAAGTGTCCACGAAAAATATAGAGCCTTGCCGAAATCGTCAATAAGAGAATCTGTTCTCAAACATTTTTCCACTTTTTTCCTCATTTCCAAAGTTATTTTTGAGCCGATCGGAACCGTATGAAGGCATTTCGAAATTCGATCGTCTTCTGAATTGTCCGCTTCTTCATTTTCAGCCAAAATGAAGAAAACTGCACCAAGCAAATTGAAGACGAGAAGGGTTACTGCAGCAGACAAACAGACAACTGCATTCACATTTTGACGAAAATCTGAAAACTCGGAGAAACCTCTTTCAACGCCTGAAATAATCACTTTCTCTGGTATTCGGACTCATCTTCCTAATCGTACTCCCACCATCATCAGTTTCTCCAGAATAATCACTCTCATCTGTATACATTTGATATTTTGATTAAACTCGAACAGCAGTTGAATTGAAAACTAGAAATGAATATTTTCGTTGTTCAAAAGAATTTTAGAGATGTTTAAAATGTTTAAAAGTTTATCAATCCAATGCGGTATATGGTAATTTTACAATTGTAACCCAGTCGGGATCATCAATATGGTACAAGGAAATGAAGACGTCGATAGCGAGAATCAGTGAAAATGAAAGACTAGGTCGATATGTACAAGAAAGGAGTGTTTTATGGTTATTTGCGAGACGAGCACTTCGTCCGTGTATGGGTCGATTCGACTTTCATCTATCGACCCACTAAGTTTCGTCCATGATTCGACGGAGACGTCGTGAGGACGTCGCATGTAGACGTCGCAACTTCTGGAGAGAGAATTCGTTCGCCAAAACTGAAAGAACTGTTGCTTTTGGTTTGGAGTCTATCTTCTCACAGAGATTGCATCGGAGATCTCTCGACGGTAAAACCGTATGGGAGGTCGTTCATAGACAATGCCGAAACTTGACAGAATCGTGATCATGTCAAGAAGACGAGGCGGATCCGTACTAATTTTGAACATTCTGAAAGGGGAAAGTTAGTGAGTGTGACTACCTACCGTACCCACCTCGATGTACTCAATTGAACTTCTTGAAGATGTGGTTGAAGTTTCGCCACAAAATCAACAAATTCTGTTTCGGAAATCGCTCGTAAATCTGCACCAGTCAACTGTTTCCCCTTCGTGAGAGCTCCTCCAGTGAATACGAGACTCAACGGGACTAGTCGATTCTCGCTATACAGTTCAAGAATCTCATCCATCCAGTCCGTCACGAATACTGTCGTTTCGAAGGTGATCTGGAATACTAATGGTGATGGCATGACTTATTTCAGATCACCCACTTTAGTTAGTGCTCGTGAGAAAGGAGCAAGAAGTTCTCGAATATTTGAACTCGTGAATTGCGGATCGGTTCGTGTTCGTTCTCTTTTCAACAGACGAACTTCGGTTCGTCCTCTGTTTTGGTTGAATGAAATGAAAATCTCATGCGAAGTAACCTGGAGATTTTAAATGTATTCGAAAGAGGAAAATGAAGCTCACATCTCTCTTTTCAACATTGGTCTCATGAGCCAGACACAGTTGCCGTAGACGGCCACACGTTTGTGACAGATTCAACAGTGTTCTGGCTGAATATGGGAAGATTGAATGCTCCCAAAGAAAGTCAATCACTTACGATTCAAAAAGCACATGATTTGACACAAGCCGGTGTCCGATAAATGCAGTAATTCTATGATTTTTCTGGACGGTTTCTTTTCGTTTTGGAACAAAAGGTTCGGAGAGGAGAAATGAGATGGGGAAAGGGCGCCAAAGAGTGGGTAGAGGGCGAAGGACGAGAGTTCTGCACACAGTTGTCGGTTTCGTTTCGAACCATTTCTCGAGGTGCTGAAATATTGTTTTCGGGGAGATGCTCTCGGCGTTTTACTATACCTCTGCGTGCTTCCTGGTGATTCTATTTCTGTGTCTCCGCCAGTTGCAGATTTACGTTGAACTTCAGGCGAGCATCTTGGAGAGATGTGAAGGCTTCTTCTGGAAATACGAACGTTCACAGAGCAAACTTAGACAGTACTAATACCTCAATTTTAATGTAGCCTTATTGAACTCAAAAGCTACAGTACTCGCCATCACTGCAATCTTCTTCACGTTGCTCGCTTCTGGAATAGAATGGATTGACATGATTGACAAAAAAGGAATAAAAAATCATGAAACTAATATTTGTCAAGGTTACGAAAGCATCAAGAAAGGTACACATTGATGACCTAAGAGTCTCCTTTAATATTCATAAACATTTGTGTATGGGTGGATTGTGGGATGAACTAAACGTAGATTCAGCTGAAGAAAACGGGGAAACGTGAGAAATTCAGATCTGGAAGTAATGCGAATTAGATGAGCAGTTAGACGACAGCATGATCGTGTTTGAATATTTATGATGTAATGTAAAACGGGGAGCAACAGAAAATTTATATTCTCTTTTCTACATGTCCATAATAGTCGTTTTATGGCTTCTTGGAAGAATTCTCAAAAGCGAAAGTTTGTAGTTCTTTTTTCGAATAGAATATACTTTTGCTTTTGTCCATAGAAACGAGTAGAGAAATACGAACTTCTAGAAATGTTTTCACTTTTGGGAGAATTCGAAAGCTATTCTCACGAGTCGAAACTCCGAAACGTCACTTTTCCAGTTATTTTTACGTTGAAAATTCACTTGTCTAATTGTGTTGTTTTCAGGTTTTGACTTTCGAAAAGGCGCTGTTCTAGAGTTAAAATTATAGAGTGAACATGAGAACCTTCTAGCCTCTTCCAGCATTTTCGTGTCCTCCTTGTCATCTTTGAAGAAAAGAGGAACATTTGTAGAACAATGAAGGTTTCTCACAAGATCCAATATATTTCGACCTCTTTCTCCTCATTCACTATTCGAAATAGCAATTCTTTCGGAAAAAAAGCTCCCGATTTTATGGTTTTAGATTCTTGGCATTTTTTACGATGCACACACGATTATAAACCGGAAATGAGAACAATTGAGACTTCCTTGTTTGAATCGGGATAGGAAATCCTATACAAGAAGAGCGAGTTTAAAGAAATTGATGATAATTTTCAGCTTTATCGTTTGAAAAACCCACGTGCATCAACAAGAGCGAGTCCTTTTCGTCGTTGAGTCATTCTTGAAACCACCTCCCAAACGTCCGGCACACCTGCAAATTAGATTGGAATCGGATTTTTAGTTTTTGAATAACAAGAATTTTTCAAATTGACTGAACCTAATTGTTTCTACATTGATCAGATCAAAGTACAAACTTTTCGGGAAAAATTTTCGTCAAAAAGTTGACACCCCACCGATTCCGAGGAAGGGTGGATTCCGAGGAAAAAATTCCGGGGAAAAGAGGCGGGACTTGCAAGCTGCGCGCACTTTTCTACAGTAATTTTACGTAATGGAAGAGAAAATACAAGCTCAAAAAGCGCGTGCAGATTGCAAACTCGCTGACGCTCCGCCTCTTTTCCCCGGAGTTTTTTCCTCGGAATCCACACTTCCTCGGAATCGGTGGGGTAATAAAAAGTTCACCGAGAACTCCGCAGAAGTGATGAGAATACGGTAACATTAAAGGCGCATGCCCAACATAATTTTTTCGTCCTAAGACCCCCGACTAATTTTGCGAAAATCTCCTTGAAGTTACCGTAGTCACATGGAAACAAAACGAAAATGAGATCTCGAACGATTTATTTTTCGGAAGAAAACAGCGGAAACAAACAAAGTTAAATAAATAGTCAATTAGAAGAGACGGAAGAGAGAGTTGGGAATGCATTTGTCTTCGATATTACCAGTTTTTGGTGTTGATGAGCTAAATATCCTTTGACTTTCTTCTGCAAACAAAAACGAATGATCACGGGAGATTATAATCTAGATTATGATAGAAGTGGATTTGACGGCCCAAACACTGGCATTTACTCCGCAAAGCTCTTTTAGTTTTGAGAATGTCGTGAAGGTATTCTTTTAGTCTTCATATACTTACCTCCGCAATAAGATTCGCGATGATGCATTCCAATTCGTCCATATCGACATCAGTTACTCCCACGAATCGGAGAGCGGTTTGAAATGCGTCCAGTGGTATTTGAACTTTCCCGACCATTTGGCTTCTGAAAATTTTTAGAATGTAGAGAAAAAAGAATGAAGACTTACACTTTCTTGAAGAGGTTTCGATAGGTGATAGTTCGAAGTTTTTCAAGCACCAAATAGATTCCGCATTTGATGAAGAACTCTCCGTTTGTGAGAAGTGCTTTGTCGACTTGGCCCAAGTGTCCATCTAGAAATCTAATATTGAACGAATAAAATGTACACTGATCAACCTTTAACAGCAGCAACCACCTCTTGAAACTCGTCTAGGCGATACCGGTGTAGGAGAGATGCAGTTGGCATGTGTCCCAGGAACATCTTTACAGGAATCAGATAAATCAGAATCTTTCGTTTGTTTGATACACTTTCAGCAGGACAGTTCCGGAACGCATACACCAGCCCTTTTTCGGCTGAAAATTTGAAGCAATAGTTGGAAAAGTTATGAAAATATTCGATACCCAATATCAAATCTCCATCGAACAATGCTTTTCTGCCCAGAAAGTAGTTGTAGGCTACCTTATCTGCCATCAAGAACTTGGTGTATAAGGCGCCGCAATTTTCTATAGCACGGATCAAAGGCTTCAACAGGTTAAGTTTGTTTATCTGAAGGTATACATGAGAAAAATTTTAATGTGATAATTGAGGTAACCTGGAAATATATCTGGAAGAGCTGATTGGTCATGTTCAACATTGCGACTTTCTTCGTTTTGCCTTCTTCGGCGTGACTGTAATAAAGACAACATTTTGATATCATTCCTGTTCAAGCCTACACGTCCGAAACGCATGTTCTGTAGCATTCAGTGATTGCTTTGGCCGCACTTTCGAAGAATGCATTGGCATTGGAATCTCCTTCATCGTCTCCAGATGCACATGACTCTGCTCCTTTACTGAGCCATCTCAAATCAGTACAAAATCGGTAGAAAATAGGAAGGAACCAGTTTTCGTCTTTTCTTTTCTGGAGGATTTCTTTGTTGAACAGTTGAATGATCTACAAAATATTTCGTCTACATTTGATGACCTGCTTCGGAATTTACCCGAATTTGTGTCGCTTGAGCTGTAATCAAGTCTTTTGCCACGTGTACGTTATAGAGAACATGGAGGTGAAGACAGACGATCTCATCGAGGACCTCGTCCTCGGAGATCCTGCATCGTTTGGACCTCGAACCATACTCCATAATCTGATATAAAAATTGATAAAGTTACCAATGCTATTAACTCACATGCAAGAATGGCTCTTCTGAATGCTCGTCATCCAGTGACAAACACTTCGCAATTTCGTCCCCACTTTTCCAGTTCTCATTGTAGCACAGTCTGTAAATTAGAATATTTCTGCATATTTGTATCAGATTGACTACACTTACTCCTCGATGTTGCTGAAGTAATCCGATATATCTCGTGGAGATGGCATTTTTAGATTCGTAGGAGCTCTGAAAGATTGACGGCGAGACTTACTTCGAAAAACTGTTCATGAACATGTTCAGAAATTTTGCGAAAACTCTGCGCCTCTCGTCTCTTAACCGTGTCAATAGAGCGCTCGCTTTGCGCGGGAGTTCAAAGCAAGACAACTATTTGAAGAATTCTCGGATTTCAGATATTCTGAAACTGAAATTCTCTGATGACGGAGTGACATTTGAGTTATCATAAGCATAGTTTCCTTTCTTCGTTAGAACTGAATACATCACAAAATATAAACATGTTCATTGGAAGTATATATTAACATATATATGTATATATATATATATATATATATA